>CM035421.1:35267873-35867873 GCA_020310875.1 Ceratopteris richardii
TCATCGACATAAACCACAAGGATCACAAGTACATCATTAGCATGCTTAACATGTAAGGTACTTTCAATTGGACTATTCTCAAAACCATGTGCAATCAGATAGGCATGTATCTTTTCATACCAAGCACGTAGTGCTTGCTTTAAGCCATATAATGCCTTCATTAACCTGCACATCTAGTTCTCATGCCCTTTTTGCACAAAGCCACGCGGCTAAAAAAACATACACTTCTTCAACCAAGTTGCCATTCAAAAATGTTGTTTTGATGTCCAATTGATATACATTCCAACCATGATGAGATGCAAGTGCACAGATGCTACGAACAGTAGTCATTCGGCAAGTAGGTGCAAAGGTCTCATCAAAATCAATGCCTCTTTCTTGCACATAACCCTTTGCAACAAGCCTAGCGTTATACATGTCAACTGTACCATCAGGCTTACACTTCAACTTCTATACCCACTTAGTCCCAATGGCCTTCTTGCCAGGAGGCAAGTCACATAAAGACCAAGTACCATTCTTCATTATAGCATCATATTCAGATTGTATAGCAACCATCCAATTTTCTGATTTGGTGCTTCATCAAACAAAACAGGCTCATTCTCATCACAGAGACTAGATGTAGCCATAGCATAGCAATTTGATGCAAAAAATGATGGAGAGTGTTAATCTCCAAAAGAACAAGCTATCCTTGATGTTAGATCACCTCTATATCAAGAATAACTTTAAACTCCAACCAATTTTGGAAGAAAATCACCAAACTATCAAGAAATTAGGTAACTGTGAAAAAAGTCACGTCACAGAAAAGTGTGCTACACATTATTTACTCATTGATTGATCATTTGTGTAAAGTTTCTAATGAAACTTTGTAGAATTTGTTGCCTAGAGTTTGCGCACCTCCTCCAAGTTCAAAAACTTCAAAAGCTTCAGTAGATTATGAGAAATGCTTCAAACAATCTACCTATGTCTGAAACTACCTTCCTGTAGAATCAATTTTGACACCTACAACTTCTAACACATAGTTCTCCCAATCTAAAACCTGTTTAAGCAAATGCTTTTAGCCATAGATGGCTTACCTTCCAACTTAGATTTTGACTCCTCATTTGTGTAAAACTTTACACTGTGCACTGAGAACTGATCATTTCTTTGACCATCAAACCTATGCCTGTTTCAGAAGACACTCAACACTTTCTCACATATAGATGTTCCTACATGAAATTCTCTCAACCTCTTTGCAATTGAACTCCCAAACGTTAACCATAGATGGATTAACTATGGACTTAGATGTGTACAAAAGGATTTTTGATGAAATCAAAACACAAGGAGAACTAGAGAAAAGATCGATGCGCAATTCTCTGAACATTCTTCTTATTCAACCCTTCATACATCTAATGGATAATACATTCAATACACATCATCTCTTCATCTATGATTCATCTCATTCTTCTCATATGACCATCTAGACGTATCTATATATATACATATGAGTATTGATTTGTCATTACTTCAAATATATTGAAGTATTTACAAAGCTAATGTACATATGTTTTAAAGAACTTTACTATCTGAATCTTCTCTTTACTCCATGAAGTTGGACTTCAATCTTTTCTTCATTTCTTCACTTCTAGACTTCATATAATCACCAATTGTTGATTGTCCTTCTCCAATAGCTCCCCCTCAATCATCAATTGTGATTACCTGCATCTTCTTTATTCCTGCCATATCTTTAAACCTCTGCAACTTTGGTCCATCCAAGCTTTTTTGTCATCATATCTGCAAGTTGATCTTTTGTAGGAGTATGCATAACTTTTGTTTCTTTATCAACAACCTTTTCTCTCAAAAAATGATACTGAATCTCAATATGTTTAGTTCTAGCATGAAATACAGGATTTGCTGCCAAATATAAAGAACTCATACTGTCTCCACAAATGATGGGATTACTCTGAACAATATCAAAACTCTTCATAAGAGTCTTTAACCATATTACTTCCTTTGCAGCTTCTACCATGCCTTTGTATTCTGCTTCTGTAGATGATAAAGCAACTGCATGTTGCTTCTTAGAGCACCAAGAAATCAGCTTGTCTCCCACATAACACAAATATCCATGTGTTGATCTTCTATCATCAGAATTACCTGCCCAATCTACATCACTGTATATTTTAACTCTTGTATCTGAAGTAAATCCATAATACAGACCTTCTTTAAGTGTGCCCTTGATGTACCTAAGTACTCTTTGTCCTGCAATCCAATGTTCCTTTCTAGGACAATGCATGAATTGAGATAGAACTCCAACTGTCAGGTCTTGTTAATGTAGCATAAATCAAGCTACCCACCAAACTCTGATAAAGCTTCATATCTTTGAATTCTTCTCCTCCATATCTAGTCAATCTATGATTCACTTCCATTGGAGTTGGTGCTATCCTGCAAACTTCCATTTTAAATTTGATTAGCAAATTTTTCAGATACCTTTCTTGAGTTACATATACTCCATGTTGAGTATATGAAATCTCCATTCCCAAAAAAAATGACAAATTTCCCAAATCTGATTTTGAACTCTTTCTCCATCTGCTTCTTAATCATGTGTATACCTTTGTCATCTGTTCTTGTAAGTATTATGTCATCAACATAAATACAAACATAAATAAATCCATCCTCACTTGCTTTGATTAGAAAGCTACTATCTGCCTTTGATGCTTGAAATCCAAGTTCCTTTAAGAACCAAATCCCAAGTCTCATCTTCCATCAATCCATCATATTCCTCCTGTATAGCTTTTTCCCAATTCTTCTTCCCAATTCTTCTTCCCTTTGGCTTCAACATATGTGGATGGGTCTTCATTTGCTTTTAACATGTAATCTTTAGTAGTCAAGAATGAAGTATCATAACTATACCTTGTAGGTTTCCATTTGTGCCTAGATGACCTTCTGACTTCTCCATTTCTTGAAGTTTCCGGTTCATCACATTCTGGATCAAACCTTGGCACTTCTTCAACTTCAACCTGTACTTCATTATTCTCATCTTCATCAAATATTTGAACCTTTGATTTAACTTTCTTTTGATTCACAACTTCTTCAACATCTGCATGAACATTAAGTGCACCTGCATACCAAGTACCTTGCTCATCAAGTGTAACATCCTTAGACACAAGGAATTGCTTTGTGGATGGACTCCACAACCTATAACCCATCTGCTTGTCATCAGAGGTAATCAATCTTCTACCCTTTACACAAATAGAAATAAGAGTAAAGATAAAGCCAAAGGTAAAAGGAATGAAGAAGAGGCAAGTACCTCTCAAGTGAACTTCACAGGTAGAGGAAGAGGTACTAGAGGAAGGGGCAGAGGAGGAAAGCAAGGCAAGCGGAGATCATAAAACTCTTCACTTTGCAATAACTATGGCTTAACCAATCTACCACAGATGAGTGCTTCAAGAACACAAAGAATCAGAGAGGAAGAGGCATCTAGGGAGGAGGCTATGGACAATCTAGAGGTAGGTTCAATAATGGAGGAAGCAATTACCATCATACTATCAAGGAGGCTTCAGAGGTAGAAGGGAGTACAAAAATCATATAGAAGACCAAGAGGATTCTATATTGGTCATGAACATGACATCCAAGCAAGGTAAAGATGATGAGCATCTATTCTATATTGATTCTGGTTGTTCAAATCATGTGTTTGGAAATGTAGCATTGTTGTTTGACCTTGAAGAACCTAAAGGGAAGCATGAAGTCCAGAAAGGTGATGACACTAGGCACTCTATTAAGAAGATTGGAAATGTTAAAGCATCTGATGGTAACATGAACCTCTTAAATAAGGTATTATATGTGCCAACCAGAACAAAAAACCTAATCAATGTTGGACATATTGTTGAGAAAGCGTTTTTACAGGTTAGATTTACAAGGCATGGATCATATGTGGAGGACCCTCAATAAGGCTTCAAGAGGATTCCAAAAGGTGAAAAATCTGGTAATCTCTTTACATTTGAAGTTGACGATACCAAAAAAATTTCACTCTTCAATTAGAAAGATCAAAACCTATTTGAACTAGAAATATGGCATAAGAGGCTAAGACATATAGGTGAAAGGACACTAAAGCAAATATGCAAGGATCAAAGTGTGCTTGGCATTCCAAATGTGTCCAAACAACACATGATTTATAACTATGGAGCATACCAATTTGGCAAATAACGTAGGCAACCATTCAACAAAAAAGGATACATGTATGAAGACTACTTGGAGCTTATGCACACAGATGTGTGGGGTCCTAGCAAAGAGCCATCAACCTCAAGATCAAGGTACTATCTTGCATTCATAGATGGCAATAGCAGATGGAGAATTCTTTACTTCATGAAGCATAAATATGAAGTCTTCACTTGTTTGAAGAAGTATTTGGCATTGGTTGAGAACCAAAGAGGTAGAAGCTTGAAGAGGCTCAAATTTGATGGAGGTGGTGAGTATTTCTCACATGAATTTGATGCATTCTTACAGGACAAAGGTGTAAAGCAAGAAGTTACAACAAGATACACTCTTGAACTAAGTGGAGTGGCAGAGAGAAGGAATACAATAATAGTAGAGGATGCAAGATCAATGTTGAATGAAAAAGAAACTTCCAAATTACTTATGGGTAGAGGATGTTTCCACAACGACATACCTAATTAATAGGCTACCATCCAAGTCCTTGGATGGAATGACGCCTTATGAGGCATGGAATGGTAGGAGACCTTCCTTAGGCCATTGGAAAATCTTTGGCTGCATTGCCTATGCACATGTACTCTCATAGGTTAGAGGAAAGCTTGAACCAAAAGCTGAAAGATGTATATTCATTGGCTATGACCAAAATCACAAAGGATATAGGTTTTACAATCCCACTAAGAAAGGATTTACAATTAGTAGGGATGTGGTGTTTGATGAAAATAATTCATGGTTTGAAGATGATTGCAGGAAAATAAAGCTATCCTATGACTTGGAAAATGATTTTCCAACTTTGACTCAAGAAGAATTACAAATATAAGAAGATGTCAACTCAAAAGATGAGGAACAGATTGACTTCAAAGCTTGGAAGTAAAAGAGCAAGACAAAATTCAAACAATTGGAAGACATTCTAGAGTCATCCAATCAAGCACTTAGAAAATCTCAGAGGGAGGGTAAAAAACCCATAAGGTATGGCTATGACACATAGCATTCTATATATATGACTAAATACTCTAAAATTGAAGCACTTCAAGAGAACATTACTTGGGAAGCCTACATACTTCGATAATTAGCCTTCACTTCATATAATCATTTAAAGTCACATATGACTATTCCCTTATAAAAAGGCAATTTACTTTTATCCTTGTAAAAGTGCATATGTTAATTGCACTACTCTCACATAGGGTTAGGAGGAATCAAATTACAAATTACTTGGTAGGTGATTGATGAGAGAGCAAGTCCTAAATTTTAGGATTCACTTCATAGCAAGGGTTTGAATTTAAATTGAAAGAGTGGCTCCAACTCAAGCTATAAAAATGGATTAAAAAAACTTGCATGATAACGAACCCGACTTGGAGATCATTAGAGAGGGATTTTTTGTGATTAGTGATTTCATTCTATAGCTCCTTCACTACCCTCACATTGTGCAATTATACATTGCCGAGCATTATAAAGACCAAAATAGCAAGTTTTTGCTCATTGTTGAATCTTCTATTCATCTGTTTTAATCCATTGATTAGAGGATCATACTCCATAGCACTTAGCTGATTATTTGTGATTGTTGGGAAGCTCAAGGGGTCTACTCTACTCTCCACAACTTGTTTTTGGCTGGTGTGAAGCAGGAATTTGCAGCACCACTTCATTTCTAAAATCTATCCACCATCTCCTCAAACATTATAGGCGTATATACAAGCCGAGGGAAAAAATCTCCTAAAGAGGGAGAAAAGTTCCCTCGTGGTCCTAATGTGTTCACACACATCATTACCTAAATATATCAATACTTCAGTGGACTCAAGTGTTGGAAAACCAATAACCATGTCCTTCTTTTGCAAATAAATCAAACTATTGAAGTTCAACTGACCTAAACAAACATGCCAAAGTGCAACCATATAAACCATTACATAATGTACCATAAATCATGATAATATCACCATTTCTAGAATCATGAACCATACACTTATCATCAACAAAGTGTTCATGAAGTTCAGCTTTGGTAATCAATGGAATTGAAATTAAGTTCTTCTTGATATCGGGTACGAACAATGCATTTTTCAAGAGAATCACACCTCCATTTGCAACTATAAGCTCAATTTCTCCCACTCGAATTATAGGATAAGAGGCATTATTTGCACACACCACATGTCCTCCTTTGGGAAGATGCACAAAACCTTTTGCATGAAGTTATGTGCTTTGAAGCACCACTATCAAAGAACCAATCCGAATCAGCCTCATTCACAACCATACATTTAGAATGCAATGATGCATCATAATGACATGTAACAACACATGCCCAAAAATCTTGAGCCATGTTGGCTTCATCATTCTATGAATTTGAAGAATTTTTAGCAATAGACATGCCGGACTCCTTCTTCTTTTCATTGCACTTAACAAGATTTCTACACTCATCAATAGTATGAATGGTCTTCAAGCAATACTTTGCATCACTTCTTCTTTTTCAAATCAGCATCATTAGGGAAATGAGTGGAAGATGAAAGTTTAGGCTTTGTTATTTATGAACCCAAAGGTTGAACCATAGTTGTTTTTCCTTTTTTTGTGAGATGGCAAGTGCTTGCATTCCCTCAATCAAACCACTCCTATTCACTCTAGCTTGTTCATCTTGCAAAAAAGAGACATAACCACATCAGATGCATACATATTCTGATTCCCTTTTGCAACCAAATAGTGTGTAGTGGTGCAAAGCTTTGAAAAAATTCTAGTAATCCTTTCAAAAATGTAGAGATGAGTGATGCATCTAGAATAATCTCATCTCTATTTGCCAATTGCTCTTTCAAGTGCTTGATGCATGTCACATACACATCTACTAACTCATTTTCAGCCAAAGATACATCTTCAAGTTGCTTCATCAGGTATGCAACACGTGCTTCATCATGCATGGCATAAAAAGAAGCAAGAGCGTCCCATGCATGTCTTGATGTAGAACATGACTGAATGTGTAACAATCGGGCTAAAGGCTACCTTTCATTGGTTCTCATAGTAACGGTGAATTTACTTTGCAACTGCAAGGAATTTTCCGCAACTCCACCATCGACATATTTTCATAATATTGAAAAAAATGACAAACATAAATCTGCCTCGTCCCCAAAGAAGTAGACGAAGGCACTTGCTATTGAAGAGCTTGAAACAACAAGGAATGAGAGAGAACAACAAAGACGAGGAAAACAAAATTGCTAAGCTGAAGTAAGGAGAATGTATCATGTATGCCTTTGAAGTCGATGCATCCTTCAACTTCTCATGTGCAGAAGGTGTCCACTCTTGATGCATAATGCTCTCTTTACTCTATACAGGTGTTTTGTTTCTCTTCACGTAACCAGATCACCAAGAGATGGAATCCTACAAAGATTTTTCCACATTGGCCACGTTATCTTTGATGAGGGAGCTAGAGTAAGCATTGCAAGAGAGAAAATTATGTAGAAAAGAAGATGCTGGCGGAAATTTTCATGAAGAGGATGAGGGGCCACACTCGAACTGGGAGCATCTCCCTTAAGCATAGGTGAAGTATCACTATTTTTTCTCAAGAATGTAGCAAATATCCACACTCTTCTTACTCAAGAATGTAGCAAACATCAATATTATCATTACATTCTTGCAGCTCTATGTTATCTTTAGTGTCCATGTGAAAGGCCAAGTGGCTGTCGAACACTTTTTTATATGTTCCTTAACCAAACATATAGTGGCTTGGTCAATTGCAGACTGTAAGCTCAACCACATTTGTAACGCCTACGAAGTTTTTCTTCGTGCTCCTTGTGTACTGTGTTTCTCTAAGTATTCTATAGCCTCTGTGTGGACTACTATGTGCGGTGCCTAGAGCTCACTTTTTTACTCTGAAGGTATCATCATGGAGCTCTTGAGAAGTAGATTTCATAATGGTGCATCACTATCTAAATACTTCATTGATATCAGAGCATTTCCACAAAAAGAATTTGTTCCTTTTGTGCGAGCCAAGCAAGCACCTACCCACCATCTCTAAGGTGGTGAACAAGGCACATACCTTGGCATACCTTGTCATCTGAGTCACCGAAGTCACCATTGACACCATTGGTTGGATGTGAGGGCATTTCCACAAAAAAGATTTGTTCCTTTTGTGCGAGCCAAGCAAGCACCTACCCACCATCTCTAAGGTGGTGAACAAGGCACATACCTTGGCATACCTTGTCATCTGAGTCATCGAAGTCACCATTGACCTAGTTTGTTACTGCTAGAGCTTGCTTAATACACAGGCTCTTTTGCCACTAAGCTACACTCTTATGGTGTCTAAAGAAGGGGAAAGACTAAGGTTAACATTACCATTGAAGATGTTTTGAGCCCTCAAAGCTTCATTCTTTGCTTTTAAAGCCCATTTTAAAGAATTTTTTGGGTGATTCTTGAAGTCATTTTGAAGTGCTTTCATGCATAGTTCTCTTTACACAATTTCAAGAGCATCAAGAAGAATGCTCTTTGTACTTCTATGACAATGCATATTCACCTTTGGGGCTATGTTGTTCACCCACACTTGTTGATATATTTAGGTAATGATGTGTGTGAACACACTATGACCACCATGGCACTTTTTTCCCTCTTTAGGAGGGTTTTTTTCCCCCCGTTTGTATATATGCCTATATCCATGACGGGTCAATTACCTTTGTACATTCTAGTGGTAATACATTCAGTATTGTGTGCTGTGCTCCAAGCTTCGTCTTCTTCTTCTTTGTGTTGATTGTGTGCTTCCACAAATCTCAAACTCCAACAATTGGTATCAGAGCAAATCATTGCTTCATCTAGGGCGTCATCGAGACTTCTCCGATCACAGTCTTAGAATTGCATGAAATTTGGTGAGCATACTAAGGGTGATTAGGAGTTCAAAATAGCTTTGCTATGTGGTGTCAAAATTGCAATCTAAGCTTGTTTTGGCCTCCAAATGCACTATCATAGTGCCTATGCAAGCAATTTCATCTTTTTGTGCCAAGATATATACATGTTTTAGTTTGCCAGTATAAGCATCTCAAATTCTGCTACAAGCTCAGTAGAACTTGATAGGATAGTTCTATTCAACTTTTTCAAATACAGTCACTTTCCTGCATCAAGGTATTTTAGTCAATGGCCATGGCTGAAAACAATGATGTATTTCGTATGTTGGTTATTGAGGATAAGTTGGATGGTACCAATTACCCATTATGGTCTTATATAATATGTCATGTATTGGTTGCAAAAGGACTCTGGAATATTTTGCAAGGTGTTGAAAAATGTTCTATTACACCTACAAACACAGTTGTTGAAGGTGATGTAGATGGCATTGAAGATTATGATATTCTTCAGATTCCTATTGGTTGTATGGTTCTTGTTGCACCTACTACATAAAAACTTTGTTTGGATGGTAGAGATGCTTATGCACATGCATTGATAGCTTTATCTATCAAATGTACCATTATTCCCCACATTCACTCCTACAAAACAGTAAAGGATGCTTGGGATACATTAAACACTTTGTACCAGGCAAAGAATGAGGCTCGTGTTGCTTACGTTCAAAAACAACTAGAGAGTGAGCACATAAATGAAGGAGATTCCATGGATAGTTTTTTGATAAATATCAAAGATTTGAAGGAATAGTTGATTTTTGTTGATGAAGTCTTGCCTGACAGTTCACTTGTGCAGACTGTTCTGAATGGACTTCCCAATTCATATCAGAGTTTTGCTTCTACTCTTCATTTGATGATGAAAGGCAATCCAAATGCCTTAACATTTGAGGGATTAGTCTTTGTTCTATTGCAAGAAGATAAGAATAGGCAGAATAGGTCCATTATGTGTGTTGCATATCAAACTCTCTTGACTAGTTAGAAAGGCAAAGCTAAATAGAGCTCTTCTACTAGTATGCAGAAATCTGCTAATTTTACACACTCAAAGAAGGATGGTAGAGATGAGAAGAAAATAGAAAAGCAGAATTGTTTTGCAAATATTGTAAAGAAAATGATCATGTCATAAAGAGTTGTCCAAAACTCGTTGCTAAAGAGGCAAGGAAGAAAGAGGCTAGAATGGTTGTTGCAGAGGCCTCTACACCCAAAATAGAGTCTTCTAATCTTGTGTAGAATAAAGAATGGGCATTTACTATTGTTTGCAATTATGAACCATCTTCTCATGAACAGTGTATGTCTATAGTAGACTCAGATGTTGGGTACTTTGATAGTGGGGCAACCAAACATATTACCTTGCACCACAGTTTCTTCACTTCACTCAAGTCTACCCCTATAGAGAATACTATCACATGCACCAAAAACTCCTCTTATCTTGCCATGGGAGTTGGAAAGATCATTCTGCCTATTGTTGGTGGTAGTTCTTTTACATTGTTGGATGCTTTATTTGTGCTCGAGATCAAAGAGAATCTGCTATAAGTTTCAACTTTAGCCAAGATTGGCTTGGTTGTGAAACTTGTTGATGACAGATGTATAGTTCATGTTCTATCAAATGGTCATGTCATTATTGCTTCTAGCATTTCATGTCGTGGGTTGTATAAGCTCATAGATTATGAAAAATCTATAAATGATTTAGCATGTGTAGTACATGATTCTCAAGCTTTGTCAAATGCAAAGCTTTAGCGTGCACACTTTGGTCATCTGAATTTTGCTAGTTTGCTATGCTTCCAAAAATCTCAAATGGTGTCCTCTCTTCCCAAACTTGAGGCACTTGGTAAACATGTCTTTGACGGCGGTATTTTGGGCAAAATGTAGCATTCCTCATTTCCAAAAGATGGTTTGGTTCAAGCTACTCAAAAATTGTAGCTTGTTCGTAGTGATATCTATGGTCCTATGCAAATTGTTGGAGTTTGAGGTCTTCGAAAGCATGCAAACAACACAAGGAAGAAGAAGAAGCTTGGTGCATAGCACACAATACTGAATGTACTATCACTAGAATGTACAAAGATAAGTGACCCATTAGGGTTATAGCCGTATGTACAAGCTGGGGGAAAAAAACCTCCCAAAGAGGGAAAAAAATGCCTAGATGTTCTTAGAGTGTTCACACACATCACTACCTAAACATATCAACAAATCCCCCCTAGGAGTGATGTGATGAACAAGGAGCTAGCACACATGTATACGGAAGTGCCAAGCTATGTGGAATCAATTCACAAAAGGAAGTAAGACCAAAGCTTTGCGAAAAGCTTCAAACTTCTCCCTAGGCAAAGCCTTTGTGAAAAGGTCTACAATGTCCTCTTGTGTGGGTACATATGCATAAGTAATCTCTCCAGCATAGAACCTCTCTCTGACATAATGATAGTGCACCTCAATGTGCTTAGTGCGAGCATGGAACACAGGCTTCCTTGCAACTGCCAATGCGCTCTAGTTTTCAATGAAGATGGTGGTGGTAGAAGACTAACCAAAACCCAAATCAACCATAAGGTGTCTGAGCACCACACACTCAACAATCGCTATGAAAGTCGCCCTATCCTCAGCCTCACAACTACAAGTGGCCACAATAGGCTGCTTCTTGCTCAACCAAGATATGTGTGAGCTAGTGGACACATGAGTGTCATAGCAACCAACCTAATCAGATTCAGAAAACGCATGTAAATATGGTGATAGTGATCCTCCCTCGGGATAAAACAATCCAAGTAACTAGGTACCACTCAAGTAGCGAAAGATGTGCTTAATCACCTGACAATGCTTGACACCTAGGCAATGCATAAACTTGCTCATTTGTGAGATATAAAACTCAATATCTTGTCAAGTAACGCTTAAGTAAATCAAGCATCCAATAGCTCGCTAATAAAGAACATCATCAAATGCATCTCTACTATCATGAAGACTCAATCGTAAACTTGTCTCCATAGGAGTGGCAATAGGCTTATCGTCTTAAAGGCCAAAATGTTGAAATAATGTGTCAATATATTTACTTTGACACAAATCCATTCCAACATCAACTAGCATAAATTGAATGCGCAAATAATGATGCAAATGCCCCAAATCAAGCATTTCAAATGAGGCATGCAAATCAGCCTTAAAATCAGCAATATACTTCTCATGAGGACCAGTGAGCAGCATGTCATGAACATAGACAACAATGATCAAAAGAACATCATTTGCATGCTTAAAATCTAAGGTGCTCTCAATTGGACTATTCTCAAAACCATGTGCTTGCTTCAACCCATATAATGCCGTTTTCAACATGTACACTTGGTTTTCTACCCTTTTTGCACAAAGCCACATGATTGAAAAAGATACACTTCTTCATGCAAGTCACCATTCAAAAATGCAGTTTTAATGTCCAACTGATGTACATTCAAACCATGATGTGATGCAAGTGCACAGATGCTACGAATATTAGTCATTCGAAAAGGAGCAAATGTCTCATCAAAATCAATGCCTCTTTCCTGATCATAACCCTTTCCAACAAGCCTAGCCTTATACCTTTCAATTGTTCCATCACGCTTATGCTTTAGTTTGTATACCCACGTACTGCCAATGGCCTTCTTCATTATAGCAACATATTCAGATTGCATAGCAATTATCCAATTTTCTAAATTTCATGCTTCATCAAACGAACAGGCTCATTCTCATCACAGACACTAGAGGTAGCCATAACATAGCAATCTGGTGCAAAAGAAGCAGTATGAGAGCTAGAACGAGTACGATATGATAGAGGTGCATCTAATTCGCTATCTCACAAAGTCTACAGTAGCCATTTAGGCACAGTTTTTGTGTCCTCTACATCAGTTCTCTCATCAACAAGTGCATCATGTAAATCTGCATAAAAAATGGAGTGATCTGCATCATCATCTGAAACATGCAAAGGCTGAGTTGTTGACTCATTAGGACCAGCACTAGACTTTCCACTTGCAAAAAGAGGCAGCAAAGTGTCACACATGTCTTTGGAGCTACCTGATGTCTCTTTAGTACATGAGAGTAATGGCTGAATAACATCTTCCACAAAAACAACATTACGGCTAACCAAAATGTGTTTAGTCTATGGATGATAGAGACAAAGATCAAACCATATCTGAACTAGAGATATGGCATAAGAGGCTAAGACATATAGGTGAAAGGGCAGTAAAGCAAATATGGAGGGATCAAAGTGTGCTTGGCATTCCAAGTGTGTCCAAACAACACATGATTTACAAAATTTGAGTATGCCAATTTGGCAAATCACATAGGAAACCATTCAACAAAAAAGGATACATGTATGAAGACTACTTGGAGCTTATGCACATAGATGTGTGGGGTCCTAGCAAAGAACCATCAACCTCAGGATCAAGGTACTATGTTTCATTCATAGATGACTATGGTAGATGGAGAATTCTTTACTTCATGAAGCATAAATATGAAGTCTTCACTTGTTTGAAGAAGTATTTGGAATTGGTTGAGAACCAAACATGTAGAAGCTTGAAGAGGCTCAAATCTGATGGAGGTGGTGAGTATTTCTCACATGAATTTGATGCATTCTTACACGATAGAGGCATAAAGAGAGAGGTTAGAACAAGATACACTATTGAACAAAATGGAATGGCAGAGAAAAGGAATAGAGTAATAGTAGAAGCTGCAAGATCAATGTTGAGTGAAAAGAAACTTCCAAATTACTTATGGGCAGAGGTTGTTTGCACAGCCACATACTTAATTAATAGGCTACCATCCAAGTGGTTGGATGCAATGACACCTTATGAGGCACGGATTGGCAAGAGACCTTCCTTATACCATTGTAAAATCTTTGGGTGCATTGCCTATGCACATATACTCTCACAGATTAGAGGAAAGCTTGATCCAAAAGTTGAAAGATGTATATTCATTGACTATGACCAAAATCACAAAGGATATAGGTTGTACAATCCCACTAACAAAGGAGTTACAATTAGTAGGGATGTGGTGTTTGATGAAAATAATCCATGGTTCGAAGATGATTGCAAGAAAATAAAGCTATGCTATGACTTGGAAAATGATTTTCCAACTTTGACTCAAGAAGAACCACAAATATAAGAAGATGTCAACTCAAAAGATGAAGAACAGATTGACTTCAAAGCTTGGAAGTAAAAGGGCAAGACAAAATTCAAACAATTGGAAGACATTCCAGAATCATCCAATCAAGCACTTAGAAGATCTCAAAGGGAGAGTAAAAGCCTATAAGGCATGGCTATGACACATAGCATTCCATATATATGACTAAAGACTCTATGTCAAAAGAGTCCTCTTCATTCGAAGAAGCCAATAGGAAGGAAGAATGGAGAGAAACTATGCAGAAGGAAATTGAAGCACTTCAAGAGAAGAATACTTGGGATTTGGTCCCCAAGAAGCCAAGCATGAAGGTAATAGGATCCAAGTGGATTTACAAAATAAAAAAGAGATCTACTACTAATCTTTGTACTAAATCTATCAACACTGCTCTTGATAGAGGTTTTAGAGTTAGAGATCTTTAGTTAGAAACTAAAACTAGTTGTTGAAGAACTTCTTTCCTCCCCTTGTATTCAGCTTTGAGATTCACTATCCATTTCCTTATGAGCTTTCCTAGTGTTTGTAATTGTTCCACATGGGACAATTGATGTCGACGCTTGCCCCTTGCACACTTGTAACTCTCTTACATTAATTTAAGTATCTTGATCTTCTAAAAAAAAACGAGAAGGAAAAAAAAAGTTTATCTAGCGGGCATGGTTTAGGAGATGTGCCTTGTACTCCTAGGAAAATGGCTAAGGTTCAAGTCTCACCCGGGGCTTGATACTCCAGAGTTTCCCAAAATGGGTGCCTCTACCTTACGAGGTCGGATATGTGTGTCTTTCCAATTCATTGTACTCTCAAAAAAGAAAAAAAAGAAAAAAAAGAAAAGAAAAAAGCCCCCTTGTTTTACTTATAGATTTCATATGATGATCAAAGTGAAATTAACGGGGAATCGAACTCGGAACTATTAAATTGTGGTGTAGACCGTATAGTTGTTCATGGTGTATACCGTATATTAGGCATGATGCTCCGATACACATAGAGGTTGAGACATCGTGTAGAGAAGGTCTATGCTTCCCTGCGGAGTAAATATTTCCCGAATATTTATAGAGAGAGACAGACTAAGAGTGGGCACGAGATTCCCAATTCTTTTTTTTTTAAATAAAGGAAGTTCGGCCTTAGCCTAATCTCCCGGACTTTAATTTTATCTGCCTCATCTGTAATGCCCTGTAACTTGCCATACTCCTCCCCTGCATTGTGGGATTTGGGGGGTCCCATGGGCACTAGTCCCATTCACTTGTAACTTCTTTTCTTTATTTTAATTGAGATTCCCAGTTCTTGCAGCTTCGAGGACGTGGTACCATGAATTCTCGCCCCATTCAGAGATCTCGCCCCATTAAGAGATCTCCGTTCACGAACTTTGGTACCTTGAATTCTCGCCCCATTAAGAGAGATTCCCAATTCTTGCAGCTTCGAGGAAGTGGTACGTTTTTTTTTTTAAATAGTTTGGCCTTAGCCTAGTCTCCCAGACTTTAATTAAAATAAAGAAAAATAGTTACAAGTGAATGGGACTAGTGCCTATGGGACCCCCCAAATCCCACAATGCAGGGGAGGAGAAAGGCAAGCTAGAGGGCATTACAAATGAGGCGGATAAATTTATCATCACCCTCATGTGGGACCCATTTGGGTTTCAACTTGTTGTTTTTGAGGAGATAAATACAGTGATGTCTAAACGGTGGAGATCTCTTATCTTGGGAGATTCTTTTACCTAGGAGAAACAAGGATTTCTCGATCGACCATTCCTTAGGAGTTTGGCCAACATTGACAGCACATCGCTCCCTCCAAATCTTCCAGAGAGTCTCACCTCTGATGGCATTCCACAGCCTCGATGGGCAGCCGACTGCCTCGCCCAACATCTCCTGTTGCCAGTTAATTTGGGTTAGTCAATACTCGGGTCACATGATGCCAAATAGCATGGGACTTGGGGCAATCGAAGAACAGGTGAGCTAAATCTTCGATGCACCGATGGCAACGCTTGCACCATGGCGGCACACCACAGATTTTGTTAGCCCTTGTATTGGACCAAATACCTTTATGCAAGATCTACCACATGAGAACGGATTTTTTGACCTCAATTAGGGGGTGCCAAATAGAGAATTCTAGTTCCCACCGAAGTTTGGTCCAAGAAAGGCACCATGTCTTGTTAAGAGTGTGGTGAACATCTAAATCCTCTTTGAAGTTGGGGGTTCTGGATAGATTCTTACCATTGCTCCATTTGAGGCCCTCCAGGCAAGGAAGATCCTGACCGCAGAGAAGGCGGGTATTTGAGTGGTCCCATGCTAAACACCTGCTTTGAAGAAGAGTCCATTCCTCAAAGGTAACTCTAAGTCTCGGATCCAACTCTTCGAACCTTATCCACTGGCTGGTCTCTTGTTTCCATAGTTGTTTCCACTGTTTGAGCCCCTTGTTCCATAGCCGCTTTGCAGTTGGGAGGTTCCAAGACTCCACCCCCATGATGCCGCTGATCGAGAACCAAATAGAGTCATTTTGTCTTATCCGAGCCGCCCACTTCCACTCATCATTGATTCTGATGAACTGTTTGGCCTTGTTCCAATTCTTCCATAAGGAACACACAAGGCTAGAGCCTTTAGGGGACACCGAGTGGGGGGAGAACAAAAGCGTGAGAATCCCTATGTCCTTCCAACCAGGATGGCCAACTAGGGTAAGGTCTTCTGTGTTTTTGAAGATCAATTTAGCCCAAGGACTCCCTATTGCTCCAAGCCTTGATAAGCCACTTTGCTGCCAGCTTGTCAGCCAACCCAGCAATATCCAAAATTCCCAAGCCACCTGAGTCTTTAGGGCTAATGCAAGTTTCCCATTTGATTTTGGGAATCCCCCTTCTGTTGGGGTCCCCAGTCCAAAGGAAGTTTCTACATATTCTTTCCACTTTGGCCAAGTCTTTCTCCTTAGGTCTCCAACACGAGATAAAGTAAATGATTGTAGACAACATAAATGTGTTAACAACCATAGCACGCCCTATCAAGTTGACTTGCATACCTTTCCAATGATTCAGCTTGCTATCCAGCTTGGATAGCACCCAGTTCTAGCGTTGGTCCATAGAGATGTCGAATCCCATCGGAATGCCAAGGAGACAGAAGACTTGACCGCTCGGGATAACTTGACATCCCTGATCCACCAACAATTGGGGAGAAGGTCCACTGATTGCTCTAAAGGAAGTTTTAACATGGTTGATTTTTGAGCCTGACGCCACACAAAAGGTGTCGATGCACCACCAGAAAACCTCAATGGAGTTTATATCGTTTTGCACAAAGGCATTCATGTCATCAACAAAAAGTCTCGCAATCATTTGACCTTGATTTAGAGGTAAGGAAAGACCGTTGAGATTGCCAGCGTCCGTGTGATGCTTTAATAGGCAATTGAGTCCATTCGAGGCAATAGCGAATAGTAAAGGAGCCAGAGGGCAGCCTTGCCTAATTGATCTTTTTAAACAAATGGGCTCAGATAGCTTACCGTTGATATTTATTCTAGTTGAAGCATTTCCAAGAAGAGTGGAGACCATCTTCGTGAACTTTTGGCTGCATCCAAGGTTTTTCAATGATTGAAGAATAAAGTCCCATTCCAATCTGTCGTACGCTTTGTCGAAGTCAATCTTAATGAATACTAGATCTTGAGGAGACTCCTCAGCAAAAGCAAGGCCTTCCCAAATATCGACAATTGCTTCAAGTATAGATCTACCTTTGATAAAACCTTGCTGTTCCTTGCACAACCATGAATTTAAATGACAAGAGATTCTGTTGGCAATACAAGAGATTCTGTTGGCGATAACTCTTGCAATTATCTTGTATCCTGTTTGGAGCATGGTAATCGGATGCCAGTTTTCTATTTTGTTCTTATCTCCCCTTTTGTGGATTAACTTAATGACGCCATTATTAAGACACTTAGGGAGGGCACCGAATGAGAGAGCCTCTTGCCACACGAGATGTAGTGGGGTGGCCACCTCATGTTTGAAAGACTTGAAAAACTCATTGGTGAGGCCATCCGGACCCGGACTTTTCCCATGGGGAAGGGCATCAATAACCTCGATAATTTCATTCTCGGAGATGTTCGCATCCAGGAGAGCAATCAAGCTCTGTGGGATTCTAGTTTGAGCAACCCTTGAGATGGTTTCCATGGAGTCATGCCTGTGGGGGGAAGGAGGAGTCGAGACCCCGAGAAGATTGGTAAAGTGCTCGATGATGATAGATCTATTCTCCACTTCCGTGCAGCATTCGGTTCTATTGTTATCGACCAAAAGGGGAATGGATTCCCTAGATTGTTTCCTTTTGAGGATGTTACACATCTCTTTCGATGGTTTGTCGGCCTTCCTTGCCCACCAGTCTTTGAAGAAAATTTGAAGATTTTTCCTTTGAACCTCCTCCTCTAATCTTAGTCTTCCCCTGATTTTCAAAAGACCTTGTTGGCAATGTAACTTACCTTTATTTACCTCTTCTTCAAGCCGTGAGAGTCTCCGGTACACCGTTTCTCTTCTTTTTTTTGGATATCTCTTATAGCCTATTGAGTCCTGATTAGAATTTTTCAAGTTCTTTCCACCGCGCTTCTCCAACACTTAGCCAGTTCATTACAGTAAGCAAAGGCTTCCGCGCACACCTGAGAAATTTCTTGGTGAACAGAGGGGAGGGAAAACGATGTCTGACAAGCATGAAACCAAGGGGCTTTCTGGAACATGGGAATCGGTTTGAAAGACAGAGTAATCGGGTAGTGGTCCGAGATAGTCAGGTCCATGTGTTGGGAAATCGACGGAATATCCCACTGAAGGTTGGTGTTCTGATCGATGTAACATCTATCAAGTCTTGCTTTCCTCAAAGAGTCCCCCGATTGGAGATTTGACCAGGAGAACCCCTTCATGTCTTTCACCTCGACTAGGTCGAGATGGAGCTTGATTTTATCCCATATCTCTCTCTCCTGACCATCAATGATTTTCCCTTTGTTATTCCATCGGTCCTCAGGAAACACAACCATGTTGAAGTCCCCACAAATCAGAACATTATGTGAAAGGGAGTCAAGGGAAGCCCAAGTATCCATTCTATCTGCTTCTCCATTAGTGGCATAAATTGAGACCACAGTGAACTGGAAAGGGAACCCGATAGAGGCAGCAATCCAACGATGATTTCGACCTTCAAAAGTCGAGGTCACATTACCAAACAAGGAGTGACTAATACCGATAGAAGCACCCCTCGTCCCCCTAGGGTGACAAGTGGAGAACCAAAGGTGGTTGCGAGAAATGCATTTAAGCCTTTTCTGGAGATCCTCTTCGTCGATTTTAGTCTCTTGTAAGCAAATAAAGTCAGGGTTGAAGCACTTGTCTTTGAACCACTGGCCAAGAATCACAGCTCTTGACGGGTCGGACAGACCCCTGACGTTTAGTGATGTGAATTTCATTAATGATGGTTGCCCTCTTTGAGGGGAGGGACCCGATCTTTTTTCTTCTTGTGGTCTTCTTTTTTCCTCCCAATTTCTTGACTTAGGATCCTACTCTTGAGGGGGCTCTTCCAAGGCAAGCCGGAGGTTGTTTTCCTTTAAGTTTTGACTTTTGTTGCGGTAATCTTGGAAAGCATAACGAAAGGGTAGGACCAAGAGAGGAGCTTTCGCTGTCGGTGTTGTCTTCATTGCTAGTAGTGAAGCCCTCCTCTTTACTCGTGGTGTAGCCTTCTTGGTTGTCTTCTTTGCTGGTAGAGCACCCAAGGGTATTATCATTGGGGTCTTCTTCAAAGTGGTTGTCCCCAGGCAAGTCGACCTTGTTAATCTCTTTTTCTAGGTTATAATATAAGTTATTCGAGTGGGCAATTGTCATAGCGTTCCTTGTTGTTGATCTTCGAGGGTTGACTTTCCTCCTGCGTCTTGCTTCAGTGAATCCTTTTGAATCTGTCTTAGCAATGCGAGTTCCCTCTTCTTCATCCGTCGGAGGGGGATGACCCCGAGTGTCATCTTGGGGGAAAGGATCCAGGGACCCATCTGGTTTAAGCTTGTTTTTTTTGGTACTTTTCTTCTAAAAGGGCAGTCTTTGATCCTATGACCTTGATGCCCGCACCAGAAGCACGCGTTTGGCAAATTCTTGTAAGTAACCTTTTATGGCTAGGTCTTACCATCTCCACAGTTTATGGAGATTTTCGAGGGAAGGACCTGGTTCAGGTCTGTTTCAATGCAAATCTGTGGATGCCATCTTGCTTTGAAAGAATGTTGAGCACCATCGTAGATTAACCTCCCAACATCCTCTCTTGAGGCCATCGGGCGACCGATCGGTGAGACGATTTCACAAAGAAATCCATACAGAAAGAAAGGCAGATTGGGAAGCTCCACCCAAAGCGGGTAACGAAGAGGCTTTGATCTGTTCGGAACAAAGTTTGGGGTCCTCTTAAAAAGGCAAAGGGTGGACCGGACCACTTGCCATGAGCCGGCCTGCAGGGCTTGGAAAGCCATCTCTTCGTTCTCAAATACTAGAAGCAGGTGATTCGTCGGCAGAAATTGACATTTGCTCACAATTAGGCCATGCGGGAACCACTCCTTGCGAAGCCAAGTTCTCACACTTTCAAGAGGGGGGCTAGGGCCAAACATTTGACCGATCAGGCAAGTTTTCATCAGTTCTTCTTGCTTTGCCGCCACAGACTCCTTGCACAAAGAGACCACTGGGGGTGCGACGTCCGCTGGGACGGAGTCCATCTCAAGGGGGCACACGGGCTGAGGGGGAGCCACATTGTTCATGACAAACGAGGGAATAAGGGTCGGCATCTTCTAAAAAGGCCACCCCCTTTTGCTGAAAGAACCTTACTTCAAAAGAGATCGTCTGTCTGCTTCAAATCTTGTCGTATGCAACGCATCAACGGCTCTTCCAATGATAAGGAGGGACAATCATTTATTCTGGCATATTCGTTTCCCACTTGTGAATTACAGTCGGAGGGTCTTCTCCACGAGCTAAATATTCATGAAAACTTCTTTCTTCTCCATAATCTCCTTAACTCTTTTATTCATAATCCACGGAGGAAGTGGTACCTTGCAATTGAGATTCAGAGACTCTCGCAATTGAGATTCCCAATTCTTGCAGCTTCGAGGAAGTGGTACCTTGAATTCTCGCCCCATTAAGAGATCTCATCATTAAGAGAGATCATCCACATAAAGTCAAATATTATACAAAGAAACATAATTTTTATACAGAGAGCCTGAGAACGGGCAGGAGCTTCACAATTTTAGCAGGTTCGAGGAAGTACAACTGAGCTTTACATTGAAGGTTCCAGGAAAGAGAAACTCTTTGAATTCTTGCAAGATCTAAGAAAATCATGGTGTCCATGTGAAGATTTAGGGACATCACTCAAGCACGTACTACTTCTTGCTACTCTCGCAGCTTCCAGGAAACTACTTTCTGAGTATCGGTCTTGTACATATAAAACCATGCATTCCAGGAATACATGCATATTGCAAAACACCTCATATCTTTGCATTTATCTTCATAGCTCTTACCCTTTCGTGGCCCTGAACTTTTGCACACGTTCTTCAATCATCACTGGAAGCAGATCCTCCGTCATAGACATCTTACTGCTTTGCATCAGTTCTTTTCTCATCTCCATCCTTATTGGTGAGTAGCACTCTGAGCGCCTCCAGGCCTTTCTCTGGGTGGTTCTTAAATGCTTTAACAAGACATGAAAATCCATACCTTTTGTCTACTTACACGATATGAATTTCTCTGTGCAGGTGCGATTACCGTGAACTTACATGGGGCCATCTCTTTTGACAACATCGAAAGCGATCGACCGTAGTAGTAGTGGCAAGAACGGTAACATAGTCAGTTGCCATCCGAAAGCATTCGAACAACTGGCGCAGAATGCAAAAATGCAGGCACTTACTGTAGCAGGTCTGGAAAAGCTCTCCCTGGTGGTCGACATCATGGGTCTGATTTGGGCTATGGCGCTTCTTGGAGGTTTCGCCAAGCACATCGCAACTTGGGAGTTCTACCTCATCAGCTGCTTGCTACTATTGGAATCCTTCCGCCTCTTCGTCGTCCACATGATCATCAAATTACTTTCTTTCACTCTTTATCGCGAGAAGATGACTCCCTATGAATTCGAGTTCAGGGACAAGCAGCCCGAGCTGATTAACCACCTGAACATACTGCGCCAAGGATTCAGTGGACTCATTGCCGTCACCAGTCTATGTTTCATAAGTCTTCGAATTTTCGTCGAAGGCTGGCCTACCTTCCTGTCTGAGAACGACCTTAGAAACTTTGTTCCCTCTCTTTCGATCTTCTACATAATCGTCATTTTAACCTCCGTGATAGCTTGTCTGTCATCGCTGCTTCATGTGCTCTTCCGATCGATCCAAAAATCGAACGATACCTTTCAAGCAAATAAACTTTCAAACAGCCTGGCTGCTTACTACGACACAGTCTACAGGATGTCTATAGAAGATGGCATGGGCACCGCAGCGAAGTTAGAGCTCCTCGATTTCGGTTTCACAAAACTTGCTAGCGACCTCAAGCGAAACATAAGACCTCTTCTGGTGAGAACTCTCAACAGAGACATAATAAGCTATCTGTACGAAAATGGGGGGGTTGCAATGGCACGCAATCATCTGAATAGTGATAACCTATGGAAGCGGACGGTGGCGGCGAACTTGGCAGGATTCTGGACAGAAGAGCAAAAAATAGAAACACAGCAGGATCTTTTCTGGAGTTTGCAGGACATCATATTTGGAGGAGGGCTAGACGCCATTGCGGCCCTCAACAGTTTGGAGAGTCTGGCAAGATTCTGGTCGACAAACTACAACAAAGGCCAACCTCACGCGTTCCTTGTCAGCAAGCCATTCGAAAATGGAGGGAGCGTGTTAAATAGCCTCGTCAAGCTGGTGTTGATGCCAACACGATCCTCAGTGCTGTTCAGAATAAGAGCTTTCGAGGCATGCTGCCGTGATACTCGGGTGCGGGAGCACCTTTACCAGCAAAGCGCACGGCATTGTGAATTACCAATGACCAGACAAGCAACCAGCAGCCGCTTAAATGAGCTTCTAGTTACGATAGTAGGAAACCATGATGAACAGGGCGCACATAGGAAGGGGCACGAGGAGCACCACGACATATTCAGCAACGGTACATTGGCACAGCTGTGCGTTAAACTTGCTGAGATCATTTCCCCGAGAAGCAGGGCTCGCATTGTCACCAAGATCTACGCTGCCAGAGCCCTGATGCTGTTGCTGTTGCACGGCGACGAGAATCGTGAGGATAGAGCCGCGAGTCGGCTGAAGGAATGGGTAGACAAGGCGATCACGATCACCGAAAAAGACTCGCAGAATCAATACTTCGTGGAGGCAGATATAGAGGCGGCAGAGAAAGTACGCCAGTGGGTTGATCTTCCGCAGCTGGATTGGTCATTAGTGAGGGTCGTAAATCTGAGTGGTAGTAGACGCGATGACAGGGGAGCTGAACTGGTTGCAGAGGAGCTCGACAGGATCGTGTCAAATGCTAGATGTTCCTATGAGTTCTGAGATGCTCGCATAGATTGGCCGAATTTCAGACGTCCTAACACTTCATGCCCAAATCCATCCCATAGATCTCTTTGTGCATGCTGTTCGCTCCATTTTACATCTCTCGATCATTAATTCAATTTCTCCTTTCTTGTTTGATAAAAAAAACAATAGCCAATGATCAATTTAGCTATCATTTGAAGGCCCAGTAAAAAAAAATGTGCGTGTGCACACACACACATATATATATATATATATATATATATATATATATATATATCATTAGCTCACTTTATATTCTTTTCTTGTTTGCTTAAAAAATCAGAGCCAATGATAAATTTGACATAGATAAAAGATTTCTCATACTCATTCTTGAAAGAAAAAGTATCTGCAACAACCATTGTGCCTCTTTCTTCTTTGTCTCTTTAGCAATAATCCTCGGAGAGTCCTTGGGCATATGATCATTTGCCTTGGAAAATTTGCTATTTTTTGTTATTGTATTCTTCTCATCTTTGTATTCCTTAGTTTGATTTTGAAACTATTATAAACTTTCGATTACTAGAGCTATAGTAACCCGTACACTTTGCCTTTTGCCCAGCAACAAAAGCTCCTTCTACAACATGCATGATATACCTATTCTACCTAGATAGGAAGCTCCTTCTACAACATGCATGATATACCTATTCTACCTAGATAGGTGTTCCTGTAACAAAATAGATATAACTCTTTGACATTCAATGGAATGTCTTTTATCATCAATCAAATAGGAGAAGTAGAATTCATATATGAGTTGGGCAAACCAAAAGGAACACTGAATAATTGAATTTTCTAGAAGACCTTCATCTATACTAATCATCTAATCCTTCAGATATTTTATCTTTATGAGAAAATGGTCCATAGGATCATCTTCATCCGTATGCTCAATCTCCGATTGTTTTTAGAAATAACCAACACGAGCCATATTTCTTCCTTGATAAGTGAGGCAAGAGTATCCCAAGCTTTCTTTATTGTCTTTCATGAGCAAATATGAGAGATAATGGCACACTTGACTAATAAAGAAACGAGGGCTTGATTTTGCACCTTTTTCATCCCATCAAAGTCTCCCTAGTTTAAGAGATAGAGGTGAAATTGGATTTGCAAGTGAAATCAAAACAAGAATTTCAGAGGTTTTCAAACTTGTAATATCCTTAGCACCAGCTCCATCAGCTACATTTGAAACATTTGTAGTTATAACATGACACACTACAACAACCTACACAATATGCAATGAAACATGTTGCATCATGTATATCCATAATGGGAAGCTAGAACAATCCAACTTGTCCTCAATAACCAACATATAAAATACATCATTGTTTTAATTCAACCATGGCAGTAACTGTATCTTGATGTAGAAAATTGATTGTTTCTTGAGAACATTGAAATGAACAGTCCAATGAACCTCTACTACACTTGTAGCAAATTTTCTATCACTTGTATTGATGGTTATAAAGCTATGTTGTTGATCTAATTTGCAAGCCTACACATTTGGCTCAAAGGATGCATTAAAGACTACACATACATGAAGAAGCATAGGAACATATGCTAGTGGCTAATTACTACCTTACCTCATTGCAAAAGTCAAATTGACTTGGAATCTTTTGTAATCACCTACCAAAATGAGTCGTGGAAAAAGTAGCTCATTTGATTGAAGGAATATCTCCAAGCATTTAGGAGCTTGATCATAGGGAGCCAAAATTTGAATTTGAATTCTTTTGTTCATTACATATAAAAAGTGAACATGAAAAGTCGCGGTAAGAGAGATCATTCTCGAGCCTCATTCTACTGATTTTGAGTGTGTGTGAGGACTATATTAGCATAGTTTATCTTTTTACATCATTCTACTTGCAAATGGTAGCTCACTAAGCTAATCAAATACCCCTAGAAGGAATTTTATCAATTTCTACTGTGCTCGTCACACTGAGCAAAACATTCAGCAGGTGTCAAGACAAAAATATAAGGTTTTCTTGAGTTTGTGAACTTGAGAGTTATGTGTTTTGATTCAATCATTACAAACATCACTTCCAAAGTACATAGACTATTTTTTGGTGTTTATGGAAAGCTAAGAAGGTCTACTTATCAACTCTGAAGCAAAAGTGGGCTGATACAAAGTAGGTTTGGCAATACCTACTCAGTCTCTTGAAGCATCCATCCATCTATCCCAACAGTGGTATCAGAGCAATAGAGGTAAAATAGGAGTTGGTTTTCCTTCATTTATTGATAAATTGGACAGGAACAATTGTCAAGCTTGGTCTCTAAGGATGAAGACCTACTTACAAGGAAGGAGTCTCTATGGATACATCTTAGGAGATGAGGAATTACCCTCATTCAAAGTAAGAGGATTACCAACCAAGGAAGAACAAGAAAAGCTCAACACATGGTGTGCTAAGGATGCATTGGCAAGGTCTTATTTACTCAACTCTATCTCTGACTTTCTTTTGCCACATATCAGAAATTGTAAGACATCCCAAGAAACTTGGGAAACCTTGTCATCATACTTTTCCTCCAATACAAGGGCTAGGAAAAATCAGTTGTGGATTGAATTCACAACACTAAGGAAGCAACCTAAGCAAGCTGTTTCAGAATTTGTGACCAAGATCAAAGATGTTGCAGATCAGTTAGCAAGCATAGGAGAAGATATTGAAGAAGAACAAATTGTAAGGCAAGTGATCAATGGAATCAAGGCTGATGACAAATGGGAAAGCTTCACCACTGCAATGGATCTCTACATGGACATGCACACTCCAGATCTTACAACTCTCATGGGACAACTATTTACACATGAAGCAAAGCTCACCAAAAATGGAGATACATCCAAAGGTAATAACTCTTCTGCCCTATACACTGATAAGAAGTCTAAGGATAAAGGCAAGAGCAAAAAAATGGAAGAGGAAGGCTCTACCTCCCAAGCCAACTATGCAGGGAGAGGTAGATCTTCAAGAGGAAGGGGCAGAGGAGGTAAGCAAGGTAGGGGGAGACCCTATAACTCATCACCATGCAACATTTGTGGTTTGTCAAATCATACTATAGATGAGTGTTTCAGGAATTACAAAAATTAGAGAGGAAGAGGCTACCAAAGAGGTGGATACTCACAGTCAAGAGGAAGGTTCAACCATCACCAATGCCACAACAACAATTACAACAACAATTACAACAACAATTACAACAACAATTACAACAACAATTACAATGGCAACTACCAAGGAGGATTCAAAACCAGAAAAGACTACAACAACTACACAGAGGAGCAGGATGACTCTCTTCTGATCATGAACATGACTTCAAAGTCAGGAACAAATGATGACCACCTATTCTACATTGACTCAGGGTGCTCAAATCATGTGGCTAGCAATGTGGCACTAGTCTCTGATCTTGAGGAACCAAAACGTAAACATCAAGTCCAAACAGGTGATGATACAAAGCATTCAGTAGTTAAAGTTGGAAATGTTATGACTTGTGATGGTAATCAGAATTTGTTGAGCAGGGTACTCTATGTACCAACCATTACCAAAAATTTGATGAGTGTTGGTCAGATTGTGGAGAAAGGTTTGCAGGTCAGATTCAATCAATATGGTGCATATGTGGAGGACCCAAGACATGGGTTCAAGAGGATTGCTAAAGGAGAAAAATCAGGTAGACTTTTCACTTTTGAGTTGGAAGATACAAAGAATATTGCACTATATAGTTATAAGGATAAAAAACTTTCAGAGCTTGAGATTTGGCACAAAAGATTAGGGCACATAGGAGAAAGAACCTTGAAACAAATGTGCACGGACCAATGTGTGCTTCGGATACCTAATGTATCCAAGCAACATATGATTTACAAGTGTGGTGCTTGTCAATTTGGTAAGTCTCACAGGTTACCCTTCTCCAAGAAAGGATATATGCATGAAGACTACCTAGAGCTTGTACACACAGATGTTTGGGGACCTAGCAAAGACAGATGAGGTATTTAATTTCCTTAAAAAATATCTTGCATTAGTTGAAAACCAGACAGGAAGGAATTTGAAGAGGCTAAGGTCAGATGGAGGAGGTGAGTACTTCTCCAATGAATTTGAAGACTTCTTGCAGGACAGAGGCATCAAAAGAGAGATAACCACAAGGTATTCTCCTGAACAGAATGGGGTAGCTGAGAGAAGAAATAGGTTAATTGTTGAGACAGCTAGATCTATGCTTAATGAGAAGAAGTTACCTAACTATCTATGGGTAGAGAGTGTTTCTACTGCCACTTACCTCATAAATAGGTTACCATCTAAGTCACTTGATGGTATGGCACCCTATGAAGCATGGCATGGTAAGAGACCATCTTTAGATCACTGCAAAATATTTGGATGTGTAGCATATGTGCACATTCCTTCACAGATAAGAGGTAAGCTAGACCCAAAGGCTGAAAAATGCATTTTCATTGGGTATGATTTAAATAAAAAAGGTTACAGGTTTTATAATCCTACCAATAAGGGATTTATGGTAACCAGAGATGTGATCTTTGATGAAAATGATTCTTGGTATGAGAATGAATGCAGGAAGGTCAAACTACCCTATGACTTGGACGAGGAATTTCCAAAACTTGCAAAGGAGGAACCTACTCAGAATGAAGACTCAAGTTCAGATGATGAAGACACTATCAACCTTGAAGAATTCAAGGCATGGAAGTCCAAGGGCAAAATGAAGATGAAGAAGCTTGAAGACATACCTGAATCTTCAACTCAATCAATCAGAAGATCTCAAAGAGAAAGCAAGAAACCTATCAGATATGGGTATGCTACATCTCTTGTTACTAAACATTCAGTTTATCTTGCCAAAGATTTGTCAAATGAAGAACCAGGCTCATATGAAGAAGAAATAACCAAATCAGAGTGGAAAGAAGCTATGGATGAGGAGATTGAAGCACTCAAGGAGAGTGACACATGGGAGTTAGTTCCCAAGAAGGATTCTATGAAGGTAATAGGATCGAGATGGATCTATAAGTTGAAAAGAAATTCTGATGGAACAATTAATAGGTACAAAGCCAGATTGGTAGCCAAGGGTTTTGCACAAACCCAAGGCATTGACTATGAAGAGAAATTTTCTCCTGTGGCCAAGATGCCAACAATCAGAGTGTTGGTAAGTGTGGCTGCATCAAAGAATTGGAACATGTACCAATTGGATGTCAAGAATGCTTTCTTGAATGGATGGATTTCAGAAGAAGTTTATATGTCACAACCTCTTGGCTATGAGGACCCTAAGAAGGTAACTTATGTTTGCAAATTAAAAAAGGCTTTATATGGATTGAAGCAGGCACCTAGGGCATGGAATTACAGGTTAACTACATACCTCCAAGACCAAGGTTTTGTCATGAGCAAGGCTGACACTTCTTTGTTCATTAAGAGAAGTAATTCAAAGGTAATATATCTCTGTGCTTATGTTGATGACATCATCATTACAGGTAATGATGTCAATGGAATCAGGTATATCAAAAGCCAGATGATGAAGGAGTTCAAGATCAATGATCTTGGTTTATTGAAGTATTTTCTAGGGCTTGAATTAGTTTACACTAATTCAGGGATATACATTACTCAAAAAAAGTATGTACAGGATATGTTGAAGAAGTTTCAATTGCACGATGCTAAAGTAGCAAGCACTCCAATGGAGGTAAACCTAAAGCTAAGTGCCCATGAAGGTGATGAAGTTAAAGACATTACAGGTTATCAAAGTATGGTGGGTAGCTTGAACTATGCTACTCTTACAAGAATTGATATTGCATATGGAGTAAGTGTGCTAAGTCAATTTATGCACAAGCCAAGGATACCTCACTTAGAGGCTGCCAAGAGAATCTTGAAGTATCTCAAGGGTACACAGAACCATGGTTTGTATTTCCCTTACGCTTCAGATATTGATATCAAAATTTATTCAGATGCAGATTGGGTAAGATGCAAGGATGATAGGAGGAGCACTTGTGGATATATTTCCTTTGCAGGTGACAAACCAATTTCATGGTCTTCAAAGAAGCAACCTACTATTGCTTTGTCTTCCACAGAGGCAGAGTATAGAGGACTGGCTAATGCCACACAAGAAGCAATTTGGATTAAGCTTTTGTATACAGAATTGGGTTTGTTTACTAGGTCTCCAATTATCTTTGGAGATAATACAAGTTCTCTTCACCTTGCAGCTAATCCTATATATCATGCTAGGACAAAACACATAGAGGTTCATTATCATTATGTGAGAGAGAAGTTGATAAGCAAGGACATTCAACTTACCTATGTATCAACCAACATGCAATGTGCAGATTTGTTGACTAAAGCTTTGGTTGGAACAAAACTTTGCAGGCTCAAATCCATGATTGGATTGCAGGATATACTTGAAGATTGAAGATGAAGAGTTAAGCCAAAATGTTTAGCTTGAGGGGGAGCTGTTGATGTTATTTGCAAGCCTACACATTTGGCTCAAAGGATGCATTAAAGACTACACATACATGAAGAAGCATAGGAACATATGCTAGTGGTTAATTACCACCTTACCTCATTGTAAAAGTCAAATTGACTTGGAATCTTTTGTAATCACCAACCAAAATGAGTCATGGAAAAAGTAGCTCATTTGATTGAAGGAATATCTCCAAGCATTTAGGAGCTTGATCATAGGGAGCCAAAATTTGAATTTGAATTCAAATCTTTGTTCATTACATATAAAAAGTGAGCATGAAAAGTCGCGGTAAGAGAGATCATTCCCGAGCCTCATTCTACTGATTTTGAGTGTGTGTGAGGACTATACTATAGCCTACACCTCTCAACACCATTAGGAAATGTTATTCATGCCAATGGGGTTTTATACAAGTGTTCATTAATAGATACATTTACATCATTCATCTCTGAGTTCTCTGTTAGTCTACTCAAAAGTCTGTCAACTTAGCAAGGGCATATCTCAGCCAATTCTTCACAAAATCAAGTGATTCAAAGCTTGTTGGATCCAGCTCAAAGTCATCTACATGCAATCAAAGTTTGAAGTGATTCTATTCAGCCATTTCAGAGAAAGCTGCGTCGAGGTGAACTCTGGTCATTTTCTGCTACAATCCTAAAAAGTCGGGGGTATAGCTAAACTTGCTAAATTGATTTCTCTTAGCATAGTTGATCTTTTTACATCATTCCACTTGCAAATGGTAGCTCACTAAGCTAATCAAATACGCCTAGAAGGAATTTGATCAATTTCTACTATGCTGGTGACACTGAGCAAAACATTTAGCAGGTGTCAAGATGAAAATAGAAGGTTTTCTTGAGTTTGTGAACTTCAGAGTTATCTGTTTTGATTCAATCATTACACACATCACTTCCAAAGTACATAGACTATTTTTTGGTGTTTTTGGAAAGCTAAGAAGGTCTACTTATCAACTCGGAAGCAAAAGAGGGCTGGTACAAAGTAGGTTTGGTAGTACCTACTCAGTCTCTTGAAGCATCCATCCATCTATCCCAACATATGTATGGAATGTGTTTGTGTGTATGTGTGGGTGTATATATATATATATATATATATATATATATACACACACACACACACACATATATATATACACACACACACACACACACACACACACATATATATATATATATATATATATATATATATATATATATATATATATATATATATATATATATATATATATATATATATATATATATATATATATATATATGTGTGTGTGTGTGTGTGTGTGTGTGTGTGTCTGTGTGTGCATGTATATACATATGTTTCTGTCTGTGTGTGTGTGATATAGTAACGAAACTATGAAAATGCCTGCACAATGATTAGGCCAAAACGAGCTCATATTTATTTCTACACCACTGTGAGTATGCTACCCAATCTTTGTAGAAATCCTAGATAGTGGATAGGGGTGTATCCACAATGTGTCTCAAGAAGAAATAAGCTACTCTGATACCAATTGTTGGAGTTTTTGGATCAAGAATGCATAGAAACAACACAAGGAATTAGAAGATGAAGCTTAGGAGAACTACATACATTGTATTAGGAGAACAACATACATTGTATTGTTGGAGTAAGACGTCCACGAAAGCACGCAAACAACACAAGGAAGAAGAAGAAGAAGCTTGGAGCTCAACACACAATACTGAATGTATTACTAGAGAATGTACAAAGATAAGTAGCCCATTAGGGCAATAGGCATATATTCAAGCCGGGGAAAAAAAACCTCCTAAAGAGGAAAAAAAGTACCTCGGTAGTCCTAGTGTGTTCACACACATCACTACCTAAATATATCAACAAATCCCCCATGGGAGTCATGCAGTGAACAAGGAGCTAGAACTCATGTATAAGGAAGTGCCAAGCTATGTGGAATCAATCCACAAAAGAAAGTAAGCCCAAAGCTTTGTGAAAAGCTTTAAACTTCTCCCTAAGCAGAGCCTTCGTGAAAAGGCTTTCAATGTTCTCCTGTGTGGGCACATATGCCAAGCTGATCTCCCCAGCAGAGAACCTCTCCTTGACATAATGATAATTTTAGTGCGAGCATGGAACACAGGGTTCCTCGCAACTACCAATGCGCTCTGACTGTCAGTGAAGATGGTGGTGGCAAAGGACTGACCAACACCCAAATTAGCCATAATGCATCTGAGCCACACACACTCAACAGTAGGTGTGAAAGCTGCCCTATACTCAGCCTCACAACTGGAAGTGGCCACACCAGGTTGTTTTTTTCTCAACTAAGATATACATGAGCTACCAAGCATGAAGCAAAAGCCACTAGTGGACACACAAGTGTCATAGCAACTAGCCCAGTTAGAGTCAGAAAAACCATGCAAATCTCGTGGTAGTGATCCCCCCTTGGGATAAAACAACCCAAGTAGCTGAGTACCACTCAAGTAGCGAAAAATGTGCTTAACCACCTACCAATGCTTGACACCTGGGCAATGCATAAACTTGCTCATCAGTGAGACAGCAAACTGAATATCTGGCTGAGTAATGCATAAGTAAATCAAGCATCCAATAGCCTGCTGATAGAGAACAACATCAAATGCATCTCCAGCATCTTGAAGACTCAATGGTAAACCTGTCTTCATAGGAGTGGCAATAGGCTTACAATCTTCAAGACCGAAACACTCCAATAATGTGTCACTATATTTCGTTTGACACAAAGCCATTCCACCATCAATGTGCATAAACTGAATGCCCAAAAAGTGATGCAAATGCCCCAAATCAGACATCTCAAATGAGGCATGTAAATCAGCCTTAAAATTAGCAATATGACTCGAGGACGAGTGAGCAGCATGTCATCGACATAAACCACAAGGATCACAAGTACATCATTAGCATGCTTAACATGTAAGGTACTTTCAATTGGACTATTCTCAAAACCATGTGCAATCAGATAGGCATGTATCTTTTCATACCAAGCACGTAGTGCTTGCTTTAAGCCATATAATGCCTTCATTAGCCTGCACACCTAGTTCTCATGCCCTTTTTGCACAAAGCCACGGGGCTAAGAAACATACACTTCTTCAAGCAAGTTGCCATTCAAAAATGTTGTTTTGATGTCCAATTGATATACATCCCAACCATGATGAGATGCAAGTGCAGAGATGCTACGAACAGTAGTCATTCGGCAAGTAGGTGCAAAGGTCTCATCAAAATCAATGCGTCTTTCCTGCACATAACCCTTTGCAACAAGCCTAGCGTTATACATGTCAACTGTACCATTAGGCTTACACTTCAGCTTCTATACCCACTTAGTCCCAATGGCCTTCTTGCCAGGAGGCAAGTCACATAAAGACCAAGTACCATTCTTCATTATAGCATCATATTCAGATTGTATAGCAACCATCCAATTTTCTGATTTGGTGCTTCATCAAACAAAACAGGCTCATTCTCATCACAGAGACTAGATGTAGCCATAGCATAGCAATTTGATGCGAAAAATGATGGAGAGTGTTAATCTCCAAAAGAACAAGCTATCCTTGATGTTAGATCACCTCTATATCAAGAATAACTTTAAACTCCAACCAATTTTGGAAGAAAATCACCAAACTATCAAGAAATTAGGTAACTGTGAAAAAAGTCATTTCACAGAAAAGTGTGCTGCACATTATTTACTCATTGATTGATCATTTGTGTAAAGTTTCTAATGAAACTTTGTAGAATTTGTTGCCTAGAGTTTGCGCACCTCCTTCAAGTTAAAAAACTTCAAAAGCTTCAGTAGATTATGAGAAATGCTTCAAACAATCTACCTATGTCTGAAACTACCTTCCTGTAGAATCAATTTTGACACCTACAACTTCTAACACATAGTTCTCCCAATCTAAAACCTGTTTAAGCAAATGCTTTTAGCCATAGATGGCTTACCTTCCAACTTAGATTTTGACTCCTCATTTGTGTAAAACTTTACACTGTGCACTGAGAACTGATCATTTCTTTGACCATCAAACCTACGCCTGTTTCAGAAGACACTCAACACTTTCTCACATATAGATGTTCCTACACAAAATTCTCTCAACCTCTTTGCAATTGAACTCCCAAACGTTAACCATAGATGGATTAACTATGGACTTAGATGTGTACAAAAGGATTTTTGATGAAATCAAAACAGAAGGAGAACTAGAGAAAAGATCGATGCGCAATTCTCTGAACATTCTTCTTATCTATGCTTCATCTCATTCTTCTCATACGACCATCTAGACATATCTATATATATACATATGAGTATTGATTTGTCATTACTTCAAGTATATTGAAGTATTTACAAAGCTAATGTACATATGTTTTAAAGAACTTTACTATCTGAATCTTCTCTTTACTCCATGAAGTTGGACTTCAATCTTTTCTTCATTTCCTCACTTCTAGACTTCATATAATCACCAATTGTTGATTTTCCTTCTCCAATAGCTCCCCCTCAATCATCAATTGTGATTACCTGCATCTTCTTTATTCCTGCCATATCTTTAAACCTCTGCAACTTTGGTCCATCCAAGCTTTTTTGTCATCATATCTGCAAGTTGATCTTTTGTAGGAGTATGCATAACTTTTGTTTCTTTATCAACAACCTTTTCTCTCAAAAAATGATACTGAATCTCAATATGTTTAGTTCTAGCATGAAATACAGGATTTGTTGCCAAATATAAAGAACTCATACTGTCTCCACAAATGATGGGATTACTCTGAACAATATCAAAACTCTTCATAAGAGTCTTTAACCATATTACTTCCTTTGCAGCTTCTACCATGCCTTTGTATTCTGCTTCTGTAGATGATAAAGCAACTGCATGTTGCTTCTTAGAGCACCAAGAAATCAGCTTGTCTCCCACATAACACAAATATCCATGCGTTGATCTTCTATCATCAGAATTACCTGCCCAATCTACATCACTGTATATTTTAACTCTTGTATCTGAAGTAAATCCATAATACAGACCTTCTTTAAGTGTGCCCTTGATGTACCTAAGTACTCTTTGTCCTGCAATCCAATGTTCCTTTCTAGGACAATGCATGAATTGAGATAGAACTCCAACTGCATATGATAAGTCAGGTCTTGTTAATGTAGCATAAATCAAGCTACCCACCAAACTCTGATAAAGCTTCATATCTTTGAATTCTTCTCCTCCATATCTAGTCAATCTATGATTCACTTCCATTGGAGTTGGTGCTATCCTGCAAACTTCCATTTTAAATTTGATTAGCAAATTTTTCAGATACCTTTCTTGAGTTACATATACTCCATGTTGAGTATATGAAATCTCCATTCCAAAAAAAAAAGACAAATTTCCCAAATCACTGATTTTGAACTCTTTCTCCATCTGCTTCTTAATCATGTGTATACCTTTGTCATCTGTTCCTGTAAGTATTATGTCATCAACATAAATACAAACATAAATAAATCCATCCTCACTTGCTTTGATTAGCAAGCTACTATCTGCCTTTGATGCTTGAAATCCAAGTTCCTTTAAGAACCTTACAAGCCTATGATTCCATGCCATTGGGTCTTGCTTTAACCCATACAAAGCTCTCTTGAGCTTACACACATAATTTGGATACACTTGATCTTTGAAACCATCTAGTTGTTCCATGTAGACTTCATCTGAAATATAACCATTCAAAAATGCATTCTTTACATCTAATTGAGATAATCTCCAACCTTTGCAAGCAGCAATTGCTATGAGAGTCCGTATGGTTGTCATCTTTGCAACAGGAGTATAAGTTCCATCATAATCCACACCATATGTTTGTGCATATCCCTTTACAACAAGTCTGGCTTTGTACCTAGATACACTTCCATCTGCAAACCTTTTTGTTTTGTAGACCCATTTACATCCAATGATCTTGTGACTATTTGGTTTAAGAACCAAATCCCAAGTCTCATTTTCCATCAATCCATCATATTCCTCCTGTATAGCTTTTTCCCAATTCTTCTTCCCAATTCTTCTTCCCAATTCTTCTTCCCTTTGGCTTCAGCATGTGTGGATGGGTCTTCATTTGCTTTTAACATGTAAGCATAATCTTTAGTATTCAAGAATGAAGTATCATAACTATACCTTGTAGGTTTCCATTTGTGCCTAGATGACCTTCTGACTTCTCCATTTCTTGAAGTTTCCGGTTCATCACATTCTGGATCAAACCTTGGCACTTCTTCAACTTCAACCTGTACTTCATTATTCTCATCTTCATCAAATTTCGAACCTTTGATTTACCTTTCTTTTGATTCACAACTTCTTCAACATCTGCATGAACATTAAGTGCACCTGCATACCAAGTACCTTGCTCATCAAATGTAACATCCTTAGACACAAGGAATTGCTTTGTGGATGGACTCCACAACCTATAACCCATCTGCTTGTCATCAGAGGTAATCAATCTTCTACCCTTTACACAAATAGAAATAAGAGTAAAGATAAAGCCAAAGGTAAAAGGAATGAAGAAGAGGCAAGTACCTCTCAAGTGAACTTCACAGGTAGAGGAAGAGGTACTAGAGGAAGGGGCAGAGGAGGAAAGCAAGGCAAGCGGAGATCATAAAACTCTTCACTTTGCAATATCTATGGCTTAACCAATCTACCACAGATGAGTGCTTTAAGAACACGAAGAATCAGAGAGGAAGAGGCATCTAGGGAGGAGGCTATGGACAATCTAGAGGTAGGTTCAATAATGGAGGAAGCAATTACCATCATAATTACAACAAGGGTTACAACAACAACTATCAAGGAGGCTTCAGAGGTAGAAGAGAGTACAGAAATCATATAGAAGACCAAGAGGATTCTATATTGGTCATGAACATGACATCCAAGCAAGGTAAAGATGATGAGCATCTATTCTATATTGATTCTGGTTGTTCAAATCATGTGTTTGGAAATGTAGCATTGTTGTTTGACCTTGAAGAACCTAAAGGGAAGCATGAAGTCCAGAAAGGTGATGACACTAGGCACTCTATTAAGAAGATTGGAAATGTTAAAGCATCTGATGGTAACATGAACCTCTTAAATAAGGTATTATATGTGCCAACCAGAACAAAAAACCTAATCAATGTTGGACATATTATTGAGAAAGCGTTTTTACAGGTTAGATTTACAAGGCATGGATCATATGTGGAGGACCCTCAATAAGGCTTCAAGAGGATTCCAAAAGGTGAAAAATCTGGTAATCTCTTTACATTTGAAGTTGACGATACCAAAAATATTTCACTCTTCAATTACAAAGATCAAAACCTATTTGAACTAGAAATATGGCATAAGAGGCTAGGACATATAGGTGAAAGGACACCAAAGCAAATATGCAAGGATCAAAGTGTGCTTGGCATTCCAAATGTGTCCAAACAACACATGATTTATAACTATGGAGCATACCAATTTGGCAAATCACGTAGGCAACCATTCAACAAAAAAGGATACATGTATGAAGACTACTTGGAGCTTATGCACACAGATGTGTGGGGTCCTAGCAAAGAGCCATCAACCTCAAGATCAAGGTACTATCTTTCATTCATAGATGGCAATAGCAGATGGAGAATTCTTTACTTCATGAAGCATAAATATGAAGTCTTCACTTGTTTGAAGAAGTATTTGGCATTGGTTGAGAACCAAACAGGTAGAAGCTTGAAGAGGCTCAAATTTGATGGAGGTGGTGAGTATTTCTCACATGAATTTGATGCATTCTTACAGGACAAAGGTGTAAAGCAAGAAGTTACAACAAGATACACTCTTGAACTAAATGGAGTGGCAGAGAGAAGGAATACAATAATAGTAGAGGCTGCAAGATCAATGTTGAATGAAAAAGAAACTTCCAAATTACTTATGGTAGAGGATGTTTCCACAGCGACATGCCTAATTAATAGGCTACCATCCAAGTCCTTGGATGGAATGACGCCTTATGAGGCATGGAATGGTAGGAGACCTTCCTCAGGCCATTGGAAAATCTTTGGCTGCATTGCCTATGCACATGTACTCTCATAGGTTAGAGGAAAGCTTGAACCAAAAGCTGAAAGATGTATATTCATTGGCTATGACCAAAATCACAAAGGATATAGGTTTTACAATCCCACTAAGAAAGGATTTACAATTAGTAGGGATGTGGTGTTTGATGAAAATAATTCATGGTTTGAAGATGATTGCAGGAAACTAAAGCTATCCTATGACTTGGAAAATGATTTTCCAACTTTGACTCAAGAAGAATTACAAATATAAGAAGATGTCAACTCAAAAGATGAGGAACAGATTGACTTCAAAGCTTGGAAGTAAAAGAGCAAGACAAAATTCAAACAATTGGAAGACATTCCAGAGTCATCCAATCAAGCACTTAGAAAATCTCAGAGGGAGAGTAAAAAACCCATAAGATATGGCTATGACACATAGCATTCTATATATATGACTAAATACTCTAAAATTGAAGCACTTCAAGAGAACAATACTTGGGAAGCCTACATACTTCGATAATTAGCCTTCACTTCATATAATCATTTAAAGTCACATATGACTATTCCCTTATAAAAAGACAATTTACTTTTATCCTTGTAAAAGTGCATATGTTAATTGCACTACTCTCACATAGGGTTAGGAGGAATCAAATTACAAATTACTTGGTAGGTGATTGATGAGAGAGCAAGTCCTAAATTTTAGGATTCACTTTATAGCAAGGGTTTGAATTTAAATTTAAAGAGTGGCTCCAACTCAAGCTATAAAAATGGATTAAAAAAACTTGCATGATAACGAACCCGACTTGGAGATCATTAGAGAGGGATTTTCTGTGATTAGTGATTTTATTCTATAGCTCCTTCACTACCCTCACATTGTGCAATTATACATTGCCGAGCATTATAAAGACCAAAATAGCAAGTTTTTGCTCATTGTTGAATCTTCTATTCATCTGTTTTAATCCATTGATTAGAGGATCATACTCCATAGGACTTGGTTGATTATTTGTGATTGTTGGGAAGCTCAAGGGGTCTACTCTAGTCTCCACAACTTGTTTTTGGCTGGTGTGAAGCAGGGATTTGCAGCACCACTTCATTTGTAAAATCTATCCACCATCTCCTCAAACATTATAGGCGTATATACAAGCCGAGGGAAAAAATCTCCTAAAGAGGGAGAAAAGTTCCCTCATGGTCCTAATGTGTTCACACACATCATTACCTAAATATATCAATACTTCAGTGGACTCAAGTGTTGGAAAACCAATAACCATGTCCTTCTTTGGCAAATAAATCAAACTATTGAAGTTCAACTGACCAAAACAAACATGCCAAAGTGCAACCATATAAACCATTACATAATGTACCATAAATCATGATAATATCACCATTTCTAGAATCATGAACCATACACTTATCATCAACAAAGTGTTCATGAAGTTCAGCTTTGGTAATCAATGGAATTGAAATTAAGTTCTTCTTGATATCGGGTACGAACAATGCATTTTTCAAGAGAATCACACCTCCATTTGCAACCGTAAGCTCAATTTCTCGCACTCGAATTATAGGATAAGAGGCATTATTTGCACACACCACATGTCCTCCTTTGGGAAGATGCACAAAACCTTTTGCATGAAGTTATGTGCTTTGAAGCACCACTATCAAAGAACCAATCCGAATCAGCCTCATTCACAACCATACATTTAGAATGCAATGATGCATCATAATGACATGTAACAACACATGCCCAAAAATCTTGAGCCATGTTGGCTTCATCATTCTATGCATTTGAAGAATTTTTAGCAATAGACATGCCGGACTCCTTCTTCTTTTCATTGCACTTAGCAAGATTTCTACACTCATCAATAGTATGAATGGTCTTCAAGCAATACTTTGCATCACTTCTTCTTTTTCAAATCAGCATCATTAGAGAAATGAGTGGAAGATGAAAGTTTAGGCTTTGTTATTGATGAACCCAAAGGTTGAACCATAGTTGTTTTTCCTTTTTTGTGAGATGGCAAGTGCTTGCATTCCCTCAATCAAACCACTCCTATTCACTCTAGCTTGTTCATCTTGCAAAAAAGAGACATAACCACATCAGATGCATACATATTCTGATTCCCTTTTGCAACCAAACAGTGTGTAGTGGTGCAAAGCTTTGAAAAAATTCTAGTAATCCTTTCAAAAATGTAGAGATGAGTGATGCATCTAGAATAATCTCATCTCTATTTGCCAATTGCTCTTTCAAGTGCTTGATGCATGTCACATACACATCTACTAACTCATTTTCAGCCATAGATACATCTTCAAGTTGGTTCATCAAGTATGCAACACGTGCTTCATCATGCATGGCATAAAAAGAAGCAAGAGCGTCCCATGCATGTCTTGATGTAGAACATGACTGAATGTGTAACAATTGGGCTAAAGGCTACCTTTCATTGGTTCTCATAGTAATGGTGAATTTACTTTGCAACTACAAGGAATTTGCTGCAACTCCACCATCGACATATTTTCATAATGTTGAAAAAATTGACAAACATAAATCTGCCTCGTCCCCAAAGAAGTAGACGAAGGCACTTGCTATTGAAGAGCTTGAAACAACAAGGAATGAGAGAGAACAACAAAGACGAGGAAAACAAAATTGCTAAGCTGAAGTAAGGAGAATGTATCATGTATGCCTTTGAAGTCGATGCATCCTTCAACTTCTCATGTGCAGAAGGTGTCCACTCTTGATGCATAATGCTCTCTTTACTCTATACAGGTGTTTTGTTTCTCTTCACGTAACCAGATCACCAAGAGATGGAATCCTACAAAGATTTTTCCACATTGGCCACGTTATCTTTGATGAGGGAGCTAGAGTAAGCATTGCAAGAGAGAAAATTATGTAGAAAAGAAGATGCTGGCGGAAATTTTCATGAAGAGGATGAGGGGCCACACTCGAACTGGGAGCATCTCCCTTAAGCATAGGTGAAGTATCACTATTTTTTCTCAAGAATGTAGCAAATATCCACACTCTTCTTACTCAAGAATGTAGCAAACATCAATATTATCATTACATTCTTGCAGCTCTATGTTATCTTTAGTGTCCATGTGAAAGGCCAAGTGGCTATCGAACACTTTTTTATATGTTCCTTAACCAAACATATAGTGGCTTGGTCAATTGCAGACTGTAAGCTCAACCACATTTGTAACGCCTACAAAGTTTTTCTTCGTGCTCCTTGTGTACTGTGTTTCTCTAAGTATTCTATAGCCTCTGTGTGGACTACTATGTGCGGTGCCTAGAGCTCACTTTTTTACTCTAAAGGTATCATCATGGAGCTCTTGAGAAGTAGATTTCATAATGGTGCATCACTATCTAAATACTTCATTGATATCAGAGCATTTCCACAAAAAGAATTTGTTCCTTTTGTGCGAGCCAAGCAAGCACCTACCCACCATCTCTAAGGTGGTGAACAAGGCACATACCTTGGCATACCTTGTCATCTGAGTCACCGAAGTCACCATTGACCCAGTTTGTTACTGCTAGAGCTTGCTTAATACACAGGCTCTCTTGCCACTAAGCTACACTCTTATGGTGTCTAAAGAAGGGGAAAGACTAAGGTTAACATTAATATTGAAAATGTTTTGAGCCCTCAAAGCTTCATTCTTTGCTTTTAAAGCCCATTTTAAAGAATTTTTTGGGTGATTCTTGAATTCATTTTGAAGTGCTTTCATGCATAGTTCTCTTTACACAATTTCAAGAGCATCAAGAAGAATGCTCTTTGTACTTCTATGACAATGCATATTCACCTTTGGGGCTATGTTGTTCACCCACACTTGTTGATATATTTAGGTAATGATGTGTGTGAACACACTATGACCACCATGGCACTTTTTTCCCTCTTTAGGAGGGTTTTTTTCCCCCCGTTTGTATATATGCCTATATCCATGACGAGTCATTTACCTTTGTACATTCTAGTGGTAATACATTCAGTATTGTGTGCTGTGCTCCAAGCTTCATCTTCTTCTTCTTTGTGTTGATTGTGTGCTTCCACAAATCTCAAACTCCAACAATTGGTATCAGAGCAAATCATTGCTTCATCTAGGGCGTCATCGAGACTTCTCCGATCACAGTCTTAGAATTGCATGAAATTTGGTGAGCATACTAAGGGTGATTAGGAGTTCAAAATAGCTTTGCTATGTGGTGTCAAAATTGCAATCTAAGCTTGTTTTGGCCTCCAAATGCACTATCATAGTGCCTATGCAAGCAATTTCATCTTTTTGTGCCAAGATATATACATGTTTTAGTTTGCCAGTATAAGCATCTCAAATTCTGCTACAAGCTCAGGAGAACTTGATAGAATAGTTCTATTCAACTTTTTGAAATAGAGTCACTTTCCTGCATCAAGGTATTTTAGTCAATGGCCATGGCTGAAAACAATGATGTATTTCGTATGTTGGTTATTGAGGATAAGTTGGATGGTACCAATTACCCATTATGGTCTTATATAATATGTCATGTATTGGTTGCAAAAGGACTCTGGAATATTTTGCAAGGTGTTGAAGAATGTTCTATTACACCTACAAACACAGTTGTTGAAGGTGATGTAGATGGCATTGAAGATTATGATATTCTTCAGATTCCTATTGGTTGTATGGTTCTTGTTGCACCTACTACATAAAAACTTTGTTTGGATGGTAGAGATGCTTATGCACATGCATTGATAGCTTTATCTATCAAATGTCCCATTATTCCCCACATTCACTCCTACAAAATAGTAAAGGATGCTTGGGATACATTAATCACTTTGTACCAGGCAAAGAATGAGGCTCATGTTGGTTACGTTCAAAAACAACTAGAGAGTGAGCACATAAATGAAGGAGATTCCATGGATAGTTTTTTGATAAATATCAAAGATTTGAAGGAATAGTTGATTTCTGTTGATGAAGTCTTGCCTGACAGTTCACTTGTGCAGACTGTTCTGAATGGACTTCCCAATTCATATCAGAGTTTTGCTTCTACTCTTCATTTGATGATGAAAGGCAATCCAAATGCCTTAACATTTGAGGGATTAGTCTTTGTTCTATTGCAGGAAGATAAGAATAGGCAGAATAGGTCCATTATGTGTGTTGCATATCAAACTCTCTTGACTAGTTAGAAAGGCAAAGCTAAATAGAGCTCTTCTACTAGTATGCAAAAATCTGCTAATTTTACACACTCAAAGAAGGATGGTAGAGATGAGAAGAAAATAGAAAAGCAGAATTGTTTTGCAAATATTGTAAAGAAAATGATCATGTCATAAAGAGTTGTCCAAAACTCGTTGCTAAAGAGGCAAGGAAGAAAGAGGCTAGAATGGTTGTTGCAGAGGCCTCTACACCCAAAATAGAGTCTTCTAATCTTGTGTAGAATAAAGAATGGGCATTTACTATTGTTTGCAATTATGAACCATCTTCTCATGAACAGTGTATGTCTATAGTAGACTCAGATGTTTGGTACTTTGATAGTGGGGCAACCAAACATATTACCTTGCACCACAGTTTCTTCACTTCACTCAAGTCTACCCCTACAGAGAATACTATCACATGCACCAACAACTCCTCTTATCTTGCCATGGGAGTTGGAAAGATCATTCTGCCTATTGTTGGTGGTAGTTCTTTTACATTGTTGGATGCTTTATTTGTGCTCGAGATCAAAGAGAATCTGCTATCAGTTTCAGCTTTAGCCAAGATTGGCTTGGTTGTGAAACTTGTTGATGACAGATGTACAGTTCATGTTCTATCAAATGGTCATGTCATTATTGCTTCTAGCATTTCATGTCGTGGGTTGTATAAGCTCATAGATTATGAAAAATCTATAAATTATTTAGCATGTGTAGTACATGATTCTCAAGCTTTGTCAAATGCAAAGCTTTAGCGTGCACGCTTTGGTCATCTGAATTTTGCTAGTTTGCTATGCTTCCAAAAATCTCAAATGGTGTCCTCTCTTCCCAAACTTGAGGCACTTGGTAAACATGTCTTTGACGGCTGTATTTTGGGCAAAATGTAGCATTCCTCATTTCCAAAAGATGGTTTGGTTCAAGCTACTAAAAAATTGTAGCTTGTTCGTAGTGATATCTATGGTCCTATGCAAATTGTTGGAGTTTGAGGTCTTCGAAAGCATGCAAACAACACAAGGAAGAAGAAGAAGCTTGGTGCATAGCACACAATACTGAATGTACTATCACTAGAATGTACAAAGATAAGTGACCCATTAGGGTTATAACCGTATGTACAAGCTGGGGGAAAAAAACCTCCCAAAGAGGGAAAAAAATGCCTAGATGTTCTTAGAGTGTTCACACACATCACTACCTAAATATATCAACAAATCCCCCCTAGGAGTGATGTGATGAACAAGGAGCTAGCACACATGTATACGGAAGTGCCAAGCTATGTGGAATCAATTCAGAAAAGGAAGTAAGACCAAAGCTTTGCGAAAAGCTTCAAACTTCTCCCTAGGCAAAGCCTTTGTGAAAAGGTCTACAATGTCCTCTTGTGTGGGTACATATGCATAAATAATCTCTCCAGCATAGAACCTCTTTGTGACATAATGATAGTGCACCTCAATGTGCTTAGTGCGAGCATGGAACACAGGCTTCCTTGCAACTGCCAATGCGCTCTAGTTTTCAATGAAGATGGTGGTGGTAGAAGACTAACCAAAACCCAAATCAACCATAAGGTGTCTGAGCACCACACACTCAACAATCGCTATGAAAGTCGCCCTATCCTCAGCCTCACAACTACAAGTGGCCACAATAGGCTGCTTCTTGCTCAACCAAGATATGTGTGAGCTAGTGGACACATGAGTGTCATAGCAACCAACCCAATCAGATTCAGAAAACGCATGTAAATATGGTGATAGTGATCCTCCGTCGGGATAAAACAATCCAAGTAACTAGGTACCACTCAAGTAGCGAAAGATGTGCTTAACCACCTGCCAATGCTTGACACCTAGGCAATGCATAAACTTGCTCATTTGTGAGATATAAAACTCAATATCTTGTCAAGTAATGCTTAAGTAAATCAAGCATTCAATAGCTCGCTAATAAAGAACATCATCAAATGCATCTCTACTATCATGAAGACTCAATCGTAAACTTGACTCCATAGGAGTGGCAATAGGCTTATCGTCTTAAAGGCCAAAATGTTGAAATAATGTGTCAATATATTTACTTTGACACAAATCCATTCCAACATCAACTAGCATAAATTGAATGCACAAATAATGATGCAAATGCCCCAAATCAAGCATCTCAAATGAGGCATGCAAATCAGCCTTAAAATCAGCAATATACTTCTCATGAGGACCAGTGAGCAGCATGTCATGAACATAGACAACAATGATCAAAAGAACATCATTTGCATGCTTAACATCTAAGGTGCTCTCAATTGGACTATTCTCAAAACCATGTGCTTGCTTCAACCCATATAATGCCGTTTTCAACATGTAGACTTGGTTTTCTACCCTTTTTGCAAAAAGCCACATGATTGAAAAAGATACACTTCTTCATGCAAGTCACCATTCAAAAATGCAGTTTTAATGTCCAACTGATGTACATTCAAACCATGATGTGATGCAAGTGCACAGATGCTACGAATAGTAGTCATTCGAAAAGGAGCAAATGTCTCATCAAAATCAATGCCTCTTTCCTGATCATAACCCTTTCCAACAAGCCTAGCCTTATACCTTTCAATTGTTCCATCACACTTACGCTTTAACTTGTATACCCACTTACTGCCAATGGCCTTCTTCATTATAGCAACATATTCAGATTGCATAGCAATTATCCAATTTTCTAAATTTCATGCTTCATCAAACGAACAGGCTCATTCTCATCACAGACACTAGAGGTAGCCATAACATAGCAATCTGGTGCAAAAGAAGCAGTATGAGAGCTAGAACGAGTACGATATGATAGAGGTGCATCTAATTCGCTATCTCACAAAGTCTATAGTAGCCATTTAGGCATAGTTTTTGTGTCCTCTACATCAGTTCTCTCATCAACAAGTGCATCATGTAAATCTGCATAAAAAATGGAGTGATCTGCATCATCATCTGAAACATGGAAAGGCTGAGTTGTTGCCTCATTAGGACCAGCACTAGACTTTCCACTTGCAAAAAGAGGCAGCAAAGTGTTACACATGTCTTTGGAGCTACCTGATGTCTCTTTAGTACATGAGAGTAATGGCTGAATAACATCTTCCACAAAAACAACATCACGGCTAACCAAAATGTGTGTAGTCTATGGATGATAGAGACGAAAGACTTTGCTTTCAAAATTTTACCAAAAAATAATACATTTCACTGCTTTATCATCCAATTTTTTGCGTTGTTGTTCATGCATAATGCATATGCTAGACAACCAAAAACATGCATGTGAACAACAGATGGCTTGCGACCATCCCAAGCCTCATATGGAGAGATAGACTGCAACGCTTTAGTGGGATACCTATTAAGTACATATGTTGCACACATAAAAATCTCAAGCCAACAACTATGTGGTAAAGCCTGACTCTTGACCATACACCTCACCATCTCCATAAGTGACCTATTCTTCTGTTCAACAACTCCATTCTGTTGAGGTGTATACTGCATTGTAAGAACAACAACTTTATTCAGTTGAGGTGTATACTGCATTGTACACTGATGTTTTATCCCACATTTAGCCAAAAATGCATTTAAACTAGTAGACATATATTCCCCCCTCAATCAGAATGGAGGGTGCCTATTTTACATGCTGAAAGATTTTCAGCCAAAACCAGAAATTATTTGAAGCACATAAACACTTCAAACTTTTCTTTCAATGGATGTACCCATGCATTCTTGGAAAAATCATCAATGAAAGTCACAAAGTAAAGATAGTTTCCAAAAGAGGGTGTCTATGTAGGACCATAGGCATCACTGTGAACAAGCTACAATTTTTTAGTAGCTCAAACTGAACCATTTTTTGGGATCAAGGAATGTTGCATTTTTCCCCAAAATACACCTTCACAAACAAGTTTACTAGGTACTTCAAGTTTGGGCAGAGAGGACACCATTTTAGATTTTTGCAGGTGCAGTAAACTAGCAAAATTCAAATGACCAAAGTGTGCATGCCAAAGCTTTGCATCTGATATAGCCTGAGAATCATGTGCTACACATGATGAATCATTCAGATATTTCTCATAGTCTATGAGCTTATACAGACCATGACATAAAATGCCAAAAGCAATAATGACATTTCCATTTGATAGATCATGAACTGTATATCTGTCATCAACAAATTTCACAACCAAGATAATCTTGGCTAAAGCTGAAACTAATAACAGATTCTTCTTGATCCTTGGCACAAATAAAGCATCTGACAATGTAAATGAACTACCATCAACAATAGTCAAAATGATCTTAGCGATTCCCATGACATGATAAGAGGAGTTGTTGGTGCAAGTGATAGTATTCCCTCTAGGGGTAGGCTCAAGTGAATTGAAGAAACTACACTGCAAGGTAATATGTTTGGTTTCCCCACTATCAAAGTACCAAACATTTGAATCTTATGTAAACATATACTCTTCATAAGAAGATGGTTCATAACTGCAAATAGTGGTAAATGCCCATTCTTCATTCTACCCAAGATTAGCAAACTCTGTTTTGGGTGTAGACGCCTCTACAACAACCATTCCAGCCTCTTTCTTCCTTGCCTCTTTAGCAGCCAGTTTTGGACAACCCTTTATGACATGACCATTTTGTTTATAGTACTTTCAAAACAATTTTTGTTTTCCTGTTTCTTCTCATCTCTGTCATTGTTCATTAATTATATAGACTTAGTAGATTTTTGCTTACTTATAGAAGAGCTCCATTTACCTTTGCCCTTCTGACTAGCTAGGAAAGCTTGATTTGCAACATGCATAATGGACGTATTGTGCCTAGACTGATCTTGATGTAAGAGAACAAAGACTAACTCCTCAAATGTAAAGGCATTTGGACTTCCTTTTATATCAAACGAAGAGTACAAGCAAAAATCTGATATGAATTGGGAAGACCATTCAAAAAAGTGTACATAAGTGAACTGACGGGTGGAACTTCATCAATAGAAATTAACTATTCCTTCAAATCTTTGATCTTTGTCACAAAATTGTCCATGGAATCTCCTTCATTTATGTGCTCACTCGCCTGTTTTCAAAGGTAAGCAAAAGGAGCCTGATTCGTTGCCTGGTATAAAGTCGTAAGTGTATCCCAAACATCCTTAGCTATTATATAAGAGTGAATGTGATGATTAATGGCATGTTTGATAGTCAATGCTATCAATGCATGTTCCTGAGCATCTCTGCCATCCCAAAAAATTTGATCTCCAGTAGTGTAGCAAGATCCGTAGCACTAACAGGAACATGATGAATATTGTCATGTTCAATGCCATCTGCATCACCTTTAGCAACTATATTTGTAGGTGTAATAGGACACTTTTCAATGCCCACAAAATATTCTACAACCCTTTACAACCAATACATGATGCATCATATAAGCCCATAATGGATAATTATTATCATCCAACTTATCCTCAACAACCCATATACGGAATACATCATTGCTTTCAGCCATGGCCAAATACCCTCATGCAAAAAAATGATTGTATCTCAAAACGTTGAATAGAACTACCCTAACAATTTCTACTAAACCTGTAGCAGACTTTCAAAAAATTATACTTATGAACTAAAAGTTGTATATATCTTTGGTACACGAAGACAAAATTGCCTGTACAAGCATTGTGATAGTGCATTCAGTACCTAGGTGTTGGTTATGATGGGTCAGGAGCTATGTGAGAACTTTGTCGATGTGTCTCAATATAATCTAGGTGATCGATTCATGCGAATAAGAGAAATTGCATGGTCGCAATACTAAGCAGCACTCCTCAAGCAATTCATGATAGAGGATATAGATACAGTGACTCATAGATCTTTCCTTAGGTGGGTTCATATGCCCAAGGGGCAACCAATCTTAGAAATTAAAAGAGAGTTCGAGAAGCAATTGGAAGATATGTCTGAGCATGATAAGCAATGTTTGATGCATAAAAGAGTGTTCTTGATTTCGCAAGCAATAGATGTTAGAGTCCGAGAGGAATTAATTCCACTTCAGAAAGATATAGACTCTGACTTAGGGCTTACCGAGGATTGGAAACTTGTCCATGAAGTTATGAGAAGATTCGTTAAGAAGCGGCAGATAATAAATAAAAAATCTAAATGATTGTAGAGCCGATCTTCATGCAGACGAAAATGATACTCAGATTCCAAGCATTTCAGCAATCCTGGATAATGTTCAAGTCCAGAAAGTTTTAGAGACCCCATTTGGACATAAGGCAAATATGCATGGGCTTGACATACATACTAATGAGAGATATCAAGAAATTTTTAAAAGTGTGATTGATATGACCTCTAAGGTTACAAGGTGCCAAGAGCCTATAGACTTCTTTGCAACAATCACATCTTTAACTGCCATATGTGGATAAAGCCCGAGGATAGGAGGATCAAAGGAGCAGGCTGAAGCTAATCAAAATCAAACCAAACAAACAACAAACATAAAACCAAACAAAAATCAACAAAACCCAAAAAGAAATCAAGATGAGGCTTTCCCTACTTCGATAAACCCCTGACATCGGATAAAGGATAATCAAACAAATCAAGAAATATCTCAAGGTACAAATTAAGAAGTAGAGAAATCTAGAAGGCTTAAAGGTGATCAAACGGAGATAAAAGATGAAGTATGAATAGTGAATCTAATAAATCTATCTGAAGATCAAGATTGAGATGCTAGACAAGATTTGGTGAATGATTCAATGTCTGTTGATAGTTATGTATCCCTTCAAACACATGATTCAAATACCATATATGATCCAATGACCAAAATATATGAAGAGACTCCAAGTGAGCATGATGCTAATCAGGAGGATATGCAAATGACGAATCCTCTAGATAGTGATATGTATGACAATGGTGATAAGCATGATGCCAATCCTACAGATAGTCTCAATCAAGATCAAGATTGTCAAATACTTGTGATTGATACCACATTGAATGAGCATTCAGAGATATAAGAGAGTGGACCTAATCATGGGAGTAAGAATGAGTTGGTGATTGAGATTAAGTATGATGATATGTATGTGAATGATGTCGCACTCCTTGAAGAGGGACATATGAATGATCATGAGGAGGATGAGGAAACACCATTGATTGTTCCTCTATACACTGATATGTATATCAAAGATGATCATGTTGAGTTGATTCCATATGCTGAAGAAATCGAGCATGAAGTGGCAGATGTAAAGTTAGTTGAGATTTATGATAAATGTGATGTGTGTATAGCATCGAAATATATTCAATGTGACACTATTGAGTCAGATGATTGCATTTATGAAGCTAGAAATGAATATTATGAGATGGATGAAGTTTCAATTAACTCTGCTATCAGTTTCATCTTTAATCAAGATCGGCTTGGTTGTGAAATTTGTTGATGATAGATGTACAACTCATGTTCTATCAAATAGCGATGTGATTATTGCTTCTGGCATTTCATGTCTTGGGTTGTATTTTGCTAGTTTGTTATGCTTTCAGAAATTTGAAATGGTGTCCTCTCTTCCCAAACTTGAGGCACCTGGTAAACATCTGTGTGAAGGCTATATTTTGGGCAAAATGCAGCATTCCTCCTTTCCAAAAGATGGTTTGGTTCAAGCTACTCAAAAATTGTAACTTGTTCATAGTGATGTCTATGGTCCTATGCAACCTGTTGGAGTTCGAGGTCTACGGAAGCATGCAAACAACACAAGGAAGAAGAAGAAGCTTGGAGCACAACACACAATACTGAATGTACTACCATTAGAATGTACAAAGATAACTGAACCATTAGGGTTATAGGCATATATATGAGCTTGAGGAAAAAAACCTCCCAAAGAGGGGAAAAAAATGCCCCGATGGTCTAAGATGTTCGCACACATCACTACCTAAATATATCAACAAATCCCCCTTGGGAGTGATGTGATGAACAAGGAGCTAGCATGCATGTATAAGGAAGTGCCAAGCTATGTGGAATCAATTTACAAAAGGAAGTAAGCCCAAAGCTTTGTGCAAATCTTAAAACTTTTCCCTAAGTAGAGCGTTTGTGAAAAGGTCTACAATGTTCTCTTGTGCGGGCACATATGCCAAATTGATCTCTCAAATAGAGAACCTCTCCCTAACATAATGATAGTGCACCTCAATGTGCTTAGTGCAAGCATGGAACAGAGGCTTCCTTGCAACTTCCAATGCACTCTGATTCCCAATGAAGATGGTGGTGGTAGAAGATTGACCAAACCCAAATCAACCATAAGGCGTCTGAGCCACACACACACACACTCAACAATCGCTATGAAAGCTGCCCTATACTTAGCGTAACAACTGGAAGTGCCCTCGCTAGGCTGCTTCTTGCTCAACCAAGATATGCACGAGCTACCAAGCATGAAGCAAAAACCACTAGTGGACAGTTAGAGTGCATTGTAAGTTGCAAGGAACCATGTGCTCCATGCTCGCACAAAGCACATTGAGGTGCATTATCATTATGTTACGGAGAGTTTCTCTACTATAGAGATCAGTTTGGCATATATGTCCACACAGGAGAACATTGCAGACCTTTTCAAAAAGGTTGTGCCTCAAGGGAAGTTTGAACCTTTTTGCAAAGCTTTGGGCTTACTTCCTTTTGTGGATTGATCTCTTTCCACATAGCTTGGCATGTCCTTATACATGAGTGCCAGCTCCTTGTTCACTGCACCACTCCCAAGGGGGATCTATTGATATGTTTGGTATGATGTGTGTGAACACACTAGGACTCTCAAGGCACTTTTTTCCCTCTTTTGGAGGTTTATCCCCCGGCTTGTATATATGCCTATAACCCTAATAGGTTACTTATCTTTCTACATTCACTTGGTAATACATTCAGTATCGTTTGTGTGCTCCAAGCTTGTTCTTCTTTCTTGTGTTGTTCACATGATTCCCCAAATCTCAAACTCCAACAATTGAAATCAAACCAAACTATATGTGAAAACTCACCCTTAAAGAGGCTTTGGGCACTAATACATATAAAGGAGAAAACTAGCAATCACATCGGTGAATTATCCCATCACAATTGAGGCCTATCCAAAAAAATTTTCAACTAAAGTGAATGACTAGAAAAACACAAGCAATTTGAGCATTATCTATAAAAGAAACATGATGAACAATCTTTTTGAAGTTCTCAAACCTACACAATGAAAAAGTGCTTCAAAAAATTGTTGAGATATCAAGCTCAGCATGTGACGATCGAGGATGACACGTGTCACTTTTTATTTCTCTAACATGTATAGTAGTTAAGTTGATATATGTCAGGGATAATTTTAGTGAAGTACACTATACTTATCTATTGAGATTGATGATACATTTTTTTCTTGCCAACTCACTCATTCATGGACACTATAATTTTCTTTATTACGGCTCTTTATATATTGTATTGTTTATATTGTTGTGTTAGTTCATTATTGTACATTCTTTTTATGTAATAGAAGAAGTAGAGAGGATTATTCTTCCTTGCCTCAATATGTGTGTGTTCTTCTCTGGGTGTGTGAGAGTGTGTGAGAGACCTCTCTTCCTTATCTCCTTTCACTTAACATGGTATCAGAGCCATTGTTGCTATAACGAGCTCCTAAACATGGCTGATAGTAAAGATCCCGTCAGAAGGCATGGAGAACATGCACTTCAAAAATGATTTTAGATTTCTTTGAAAATTGGTGTGCATGTAGAAGGAACCAAATTATTTTTTTGAGCTATCCCTTTAAGGTCACTCATTTTTTCAATTTCTATTTTTGAGCCATTTGGCCTTTGTTTCAACCCTACAAGGTGGGACCCATATAAAAAATAGGTCAAATTACGAAATCCTAAATTACATTCTATTTCGCATTTCCCAAATGTTTTAGATCTGGAATTTCAAGTGATTTTCATGTAATGTTGATACACAAAATCTATGCTTTTTGGAGATCAAACTATCAAGTTACAGTGTGACAATGTTCAAACAAAGGTATCAGTTGCAAACATTTTTGCAATGTTGTAAATTGATGGAGAAATGGAAAATGCTAATGGAACAAGTCAAGTTATGATCGATAAGCAATACTATACCAATTTTCATGCTTGGAGATTCAAAATGAGGAATTTCCTCCAATGAATGCACATCCGTAAGTGACATCACCCTAAAAATCAAAAGTGCATGTCGGTAAGTGACATTACCTTAAAAATCGAAAGTGCATGTGAGTCACTTGCATCTATTGGTGTCAATGTAGACTAGCACATTCTCACTAACATGCTTGTCATGTGGAAATGATGATCTTGACTGTTTCAACCTTTGCAAGATTGCATGTCCAATCCGTTTATGCCACATCTCTATATCAACAATCACTCCTGCACCTTTTGCAAACATGTTTTCATTTCAAGATTTTTCACATGTAAGGTGAACATCCTACCCACTTTGTTTCCTTTGGCAATCAATCTTTGATCCCATTTGTATTCTTCTACATATAACCCATCAACATTGAGCCTGACTTGTAATCCTTGGTCAACCATTTGTCCAATAGAAACCAGATTGTTTGTTATATTTGGAACATGCAGCACATCAGCAAGATGTTTTACCTTCCCTTCCTCCATGGACAATGCTCTTTTTCCTTTATGCTCGATAGGGTGTGATGATGGATGCACAAATGTAGCAAAATTGGACCTATAACACAAAAGGTATGGACATATCAATACTTAGAGATTAAAGGAAGTGGAAAGGAAGAACTTAATACTTGGATTAACAAATCTTTACAATGACAATCTTAGGCACATATGTGAATCTTCTGAATTGGGTAAGCTTTCAAGAAGAACAATTATATGAGATATCATCCACTTGACCTAGTTCATACATATGTTCGGGGGGCAACAAAGGAGAACTCAATTGAAGGTAATAGATACTTTGTAACTTTCATTGATGATTATATAAGGATGGCTTGGCTTTATTCTATGAAGCATAAACAAGATGTCTAATATAACTTCAAGAAGTTCAAAGCTATTGTAGGGAAGGAATGTGATAATTATATCAAATGTCTAAGGCCATATGGAGAGGGAGAATACGTTTCCCATGAATTCTCTAATTTCTTGCAGTCAAATGGAATCAAGAGACACATCACATGTAGGTACACACGAAAAATAAATGATCTATTAGAGAGGAAGAATGGGTATGTTGTAGAATATGCTAGGGCTATGATGACAAAAAATGGGAATTCCTAATTGCTCTCACATCAAGTATACATGCTACAACATCCTATGAAGCTTGGTATAATAGAAAAACGTAATGTATCCTATCTAAGAGTGTTTGGACATAAATGCTATGTATTGAATCGAAGTTAACCTGGATTTGGTTGAATTCAAAGACTCCAATGGCTTTTCTTGGTCGAATCTCCAAGCGGGCGAGGACCTGAGGAAAGCTAGACTCGATAGATGCTACATCTCTCAGAGCTTTACTCATCAGTGGGGCCACCCTACCATCACGCAACGCACTGACCTCACTATCTCTGATCACTACCCGATCGTTATCACTTTTCAACCTTCCAACAAGATCCGCAAGGCTCCGTGGTTCCATGCCAATGCGACCACCTTCTCCCTCCCCTCCGTCCATCAAGAAATTGCCGATGTGTGGAAGGTGGCGTTCGCCTCTGGCTTGGCCCCAGCCAAGTGCTGGACAAGTGCGGTCGACAAGTCTCGTAAGATCATGATCAGAACTAAGAAGATGCTCGAGACTCTGCGGCGGGCTCGTAGGGAAGCTCTTTACCACAGACTCTGGCGGCTCGAGGAGGAAGTGAACAAAGGAAAATACCAAGCCCAGAAAGGTCTTTGAAAAATCAGAGCATTGTTGAGATACGAGGAAGAAATACAAAGGAAAAACTTGCAAATCTTCTTCAAGGAGTGGTGGGCTGGCAAAGCAGACAAACCCACCAAAGAGATGTGCCGTATCCTTAAAAGGAAACACAACAGAGAATCGATCCCCCTACTGCTAGATCCACATGGCAATGTTTGCAATTCGGAAGAAGATAACTTTGGCATCATCGAAGGGCACTTCACGAGACTCCTGGGAACCTCGAACCCCCTCTCCCACCATAGAAGGGACTGTATGGCTGCCATTTCTAGGGTTTCGCCCCGGAGGATACCACCCAACCTCCACTCCCTGCTTCATGCCCCTATCTCTGAATCAGAAATCATTGAGGTCATTGACGCCCTCCCTCTCGGTAAAAGCCCGGGACCCGACGGACTCACTAACGAGTTCTTTAAATCCTTCAAGCTGGTGGTTGCCACCCCTCTTCGGATGGTTTGGCAAGAAGCGCTAAAGTTTGGTGCTCTTCCTTCTTGTCTAAATAATGGAATTATCAAGCTGATACACAAGAAGGGGGAAAAGAACAGAATCGAGAACTGGCGGCCTATTACGATGCTCCAGACAGGATACAAGATCATCGCCAAAGTCATTGCCAACAGACTCTCGTGCCACCTGAGATCTTGGCTTAGTGAGGACCAAAAAGGTTTCATCAAAGGCAGGTCTATCCTGGAAACCATTATGGATATTTGGGAAGGTATCCAATTTGCAAATGAGTCTAATCAAGATGTGGTTTTCCTCAAGATCGACTTTGACAAAGCCTACGACAGGCTAGAATGGGACTACATTCTACAGTCGCTCCAAGATCTCGGATGTAGTCAGAAATTCACCAAGATGATCGCGACCCTTCTCGGAAACGCAACGACCCAAATTAACATTAACGGCAAACTTTCGAAGGCGATCCATCTTAGAAGATCTATTAGACAAGGGTGCCCCCTGGCCCCCCTTCTCTTTGCCATCGCCACTGAGGGGTTGAGCAGACTTGTGGCACATCATGTGGAGGCTGGCAATATCAAAGGCCTCCGGCTGCCTCACGACCACAGTCAAATCATCATGAGACTTTTTGCCGATGATATGAACACGTTCGTTCACAATGATAATACCAGCCTGGAGACTTTCTGGAGGTGCCTTGCTACCTTTTGTGAGGCCTCTGGATCCAAAATCAACCACTCTAAGACCGCCTTTAGGGCTATGGTGGGACATCATCCTGGCCTTCTCATTGATCATGGCTGTCAAATCATTCCGCAGGGCCAAATCTTTCGACTTCTTGGAATCCCCTTGGGATTTAGCGTCTCTATGGAACAGCGATGGAACTGGGTGTTGGCCAAATTCGAAAACAAGCTTAACTATTGGAGAGGTATGCAAATCAATCTCGCTGGGCGCGCGATGGTCATCAACACGTTCCTCCTCTCTTCTACCATCTATTTCCTTTCTTGTTGGAGACCGAATGAGCAAGGCCTGTCCAAACTGAATAGTATTTGTAGAAACTTTCTTTGGACGGGCGATCATAACAGAAGGGGGGTGCCTAAAATCAAATGGGCCATCTGCACTAGCCCTAGAGATAGCGGGGGGCTTGGCATCCTGGACATTGGGTGCATGGCTAACAAACTGGCTGCCAAATGGATGATTAAGGCTTGGTGCAATAGGGAGGCCTCGTGGGCCAAGCTGATCTTCAGAAACAAGAATGAGTTAGCCCTCACGGGGTTCCCGAACTGGAAGAATCTTGACATCATGACCCTGCTATTCTCCCCGATCCCCGTCTTCCCGAAAGGCTCCAATCTCGTGTGCTCCCTTTGGAAGGGCTGGAATAAAGTCAAAAGCTTCACAAGAATTAGTGAGGACTGGAAGTGGGCGACCGGAATCAGACAAAACGACTCTATTTGGTTTCAGATTCATGGCATCCGGAGTGTGGAGTCATGGAACATTCAAAATGCCAAGAAGTTATGGAACAAAGGATTCAAAAAATGGAAACACCTCTGGAAACATGACACCAACTGCTGGATCAACTTCGAGGATATTGACCCTCGCATAAACATCTCCTACGAAGAATGGAACACTTTGCAAAGCAGATGCCTCGCATGGGATCGTCACAAGACTCGCCTTCTCATGGGACACGACACACCGAACTCGCTTGGTCTCAAATGGCACAATGGAAATAGCCTACTCAAAATCCCGAACATCAAAGAAACGGCTGACCACCAGACCAGCCTCAACAAGAAGTGGTGCCTGTCTTGGACGCGGCTTCGGTGGGACATGAAATTCATGGGTATCTGGCACCCCCTCATAGAGATTAAGAAGTCTGTCCTCTTATGGCAAATTATTCAGCGAGGAATTTGGACCAACCACAAGGCTATCAAACTTTGTGGGATCCCTCCTTGGTGCAAACGCTGCCACCGGGCTATCGAAGATATCCCACACATCTTCCTTACTTGCCCCAACTCCTACAGAATCTGGCAGACGGTTGGAATGAAAATCAGACTTCAAAAACAGCTTAGTTGGAAACAAGTCCTTTTGGGAGAAGCGATCGGCTGCTCTGCGACACTCTGGAACGCCATCAGAGGGGAAGTCCTATGGAAAATTTGGCGGGAGAGGTGTGCTCTCAACTTCGGCGATCCCCCCAGGGAGTGGTCGATTGAGAAATCACTATTCCTCCTTGGCAAAAGGATTGTTAACAGTAAGAAATCCCCCCCCTTCAGGCACCATCAAGTCCTCCTTTTGATCAACAACAAGCTCAAACCCAAGTGGGCCCCACATGAGGGAGATGAGAGGGTGATTAACCTTCTCTGTAATGCAACCTAGGACTCAATCAAGCTTCCCCTGCTTTGTGGGATTTGGGGGGTCCCGTGGGCACTAGTCCCCTTCTCTTGTACCTTTGTTTCTTAATTTAATTCAAGTCCGGGAGAGTAGGCTATTGCCGAACTTCCTTTATATTAAAAAAAAAAAAGTAAGGAGAAAAAATGATGATAGATCAAAGAGATGTGTGTTTATAGGATATTGAGGTGGAAAAAAAGCGATATAGTTGCTAGAACACCAAAAAAGGAGCTAAAGATGAACTTTTATCTTGGTATTCTTCAAACCTATCAATGTAGCCAAATGAAGATGAAGAAAGGAAGACTTCAAGTGATGAATCAAAAAAACATAGTCCTAAGTTGACCAAATAAATCGAGTAATTAATCATCTTGGAATGGAGGAATTCCTAAACTTAGTGATGCAAAGAGAAGGTGAGGCTAAAATCACAGAGATAGAAGAAGATGAAGACTTATATGTTGAGATAAAAGCGGACCATAATGCAAAGAAGGGGGGAGAGTTTTCAACAATAAGTATCCAAATCAATGGAATGTTGAGATAAGAAGTTCTAATATAGTAAGCTATCCAATTGAAAGACTTACCTATTAAGTATTCATGGCTAGACATTATTCATCAAGTCAAAACATGTAGCGAATGGAAAGAGGCTATGCAAGAGGAGATCATAGCCTTGGAAGATAACCACACTTGGAGACTAGTACCAAGGAAGAAGGATATTACTTTGATTGCATGGGATAGATCGTGAGTTGGTTGATCTATAGCATTTGTTAAAGTAGCTTCGTAAGTAGACTTTTGATTCAAGGTAGGCAATGTCACGAGAGAATATAAATTTGTTAAATTAAAAAGTGATGGCAATTGATTAGCCCATCTTGAATCCTAAGTATATAATTGATGTTGTTCCTGAACAATAGGATGATGAGAAGGTTCTCCCGTATTAAATTGTTTTTTTGATCAAATTACTATCATCATCACCGAATCTTCAAAAATAAAAGAGACAATACTGGTCATAGGGGCGTTCATTTTAGATTCCTACTTTCATCTATCATACTCTTGAGCTTTCTTGAAAATTGCTCAAACATGAACAAATTCCATATAAAACAAACAGTGAGGTCCTTTACTTTCCAAATAAGCATTTCCTTCCTCCTGATTATGATTTAAAAACCATCATCCATGTCTAGAACCTTGGTATCCACAATGCCCACTTCTAGGTTGAGGGTTACTTCCACTATCTCAAGGAGTTCTATCATTGACAATCCTTCTTGGGTGAATATTATGTACATAGGTAGAAGGGTACCACTGTCTCGGATGCATAAATTCCACTTGTATTTGATTGATAGTGATTACTTTAGTGAGATTATTATATATACAATTTCGAATACTATGAGTCATAATATTACATATTGCATAGTACAATTTATTTAAGGAACAAGTTGCCACTATATGTCATGCGTTCCAAGATTTCATACAATACAATTGTCTGATGGCTTCTAGAGTGTTGCACTTATGTGTTCCTCGAGTAGTTTTGATGTGAACCTTTTCCCTATACATGGGCACTTTTTACTCTAGTTCTGGCTAGATGTTTTTTGCCCATGTTACCATATATGTGATTCATTTATATGTGGTGGTACTTTGTACTTAGAGATATTATTCAACTCTTACTTCAGTTAAGTTCATCGTCAATAGAGAGAGATGTTCCATTCATCCCTTTGCTGCGTGTGTCTTGCTGCATTTGTGCTCCTTGTGTGTGATTCTTGTTTGTCTCTCACACTTCTAGACACACACCAAGAGTGGTACCAGACTAGATTCAACTCCGTCTCAAGTTTTGAGTTTTTGGCATCGTAGTGCACGCGCACTATTAACAATGCAAATCAACTTCCGATCATAGAAATATGGCTATGAGATTTAATCTTTCATCTCATGTCAACCCTCTTTATTTTAACCAAATCCTCTCCTTATCACTCTTTATTGGCCAAAATCTTCTCCAAGTTTGTATAAAAGGAAATCTTTGGTATCGAAATAACAAGGCACACTTGTATTTCTATATTTGTACATATACATGCATGAGAGCAACAACCTCATTTCATCTGAACCCTTATCTGTATGTAGGAGAATGTCTACCTATCTCTCTATGTACGAAAGTGTCCTCTCACTCTTTCTCTTTGTCTTTGATCAACAAGTTGTTCTTGCACCGAACTTCGACACATGGTATCAGAGGTGGAGGCACATGCAAACTGTCACATGGAGTATCCTATATGAATAGTATTTAGAGGTATGACCCTCCTCTTATTCATATAGAGTATGATGCTCGCATGAGTGCCAAGTGGCACTCATGAGAGGAACCTTGACCATGACCCATTTTGGGTGTAGAGAGAGAGAAGGTAGTCATTAGAGACACCACGCGGCTGGGCGGCGAAGGACTCTTCGATCTCCGTGTCCACATCTCTGAGTGATCGATCGGCGTGAAGGAACAGTCCCAAAATTGGGGAGCTCATCGGAGCAGGCGACGCCTGACATTGGTATCGGAGCCAGACGGCGAACGGGACAAGGATCATCAAGTACCGACGGCCCGCGATCAGAGACGGCCCACAGGCGCAGAACCTCACGCAGGAGCAGCAAGCGTCCGCCAGCCCACGAGGGGGAGCTTTGCTCCTCCCTCCCCACTCCAAGGTGGATATAAGCTTCTTATGCTCTTAGCTTTATAGGACTTTCTCCGCCTGTTGCGCACACATATGGGATATCAAGCTCCATCGACATCAACTCAAAATTTTTTTGAAAAGGGCAGTAGGTAAAGCTTTTATTGAGAAAATTTCGAGTTTTTTCCCAAACTTTGGAGCTTCAAATCGATGATCTAGATCAATATTTTGTAAGAATCATGAGGGATATATGTATTATGGGCTGTGGTTATGGGATGGGGGTGTTGGTTTAGTGAAAGAAGCTTTCATTCCTCAGTTTTGAGCTCCTTAAACTCATCTATTCATGAAGATGAAGCTTTTCACTTCCCACCGGTGACATACCTCACTTCTTCGGACCATATCTTCCTCATACGATATCGGATTTCAAATATCTTGGTCACGTTTCGAAGGTACACTTTCAAGCTTCGCTCAGAGACCATTGATGTTGGATTTGGAAGAGATTTGCCCTACCAAAATCTCTCTGCAGCGCTTCAGCAGGAACTAGGCGGCCACTTCCGGGCCTAGTTTTTCTTCATCCGGACTCCAAATCCAATTTTTTCACTTGGGATTGTCTTAAATTTTTGAAGTGCAGGTGCTGGCCAACACTTTGTGGACTGGCGAGGATTGGAAAATTTCTGAAATTGTTCAGTTGCATTCAGTTTGCCCGTTTGAGGCTTTTCCTACGCACTTTTGGTGTTATTTTGGATGGTTTATGGTGTCTAGAACCTCCCCGGACCAAGCGGACATTTCCAATTTTCTTTTGGGACTGGCGAGGACTTAAAATCAGCGGCTTGAAGCATCAAGGACCACCTGGATTTAGCTTCCACAACTCTACTTTGTATCAGGGAAGTGCTCTTGTGTTATATCTCTCTTCTTCTTGCATATTTTAACTCTACTTCCATTCATTTTCATACTCTCTAGTTAGCAAACGGGGGAAGGGTACTTAAACATGGAAAATAGAGGCAAACAAGTAGTTGAGACCACTTCTCCACCTAGAGAGCAACTAGAGGATCAGGATGCTAGGATGGAAGAAGTAGAGTTAGGACAAGAAATAGAAGAGAATATAGAAGAAAAAGAGCCTTCACAGCAAGAGTACACTTATGAAGAGCTTATAGATGAATTTGTCACTTGTGACCAATTCATTGACTTGAAAGAGCAAACCCTCAAGTTAGAGAAAGATTTGGGTAGCATTACATCTCTTATACAGCAACTTAAGTCTCAAATGATCTCTCTTGAGACTAGTGTCACTTCTTTCCTAGCTAGGAAGGAAAGAGAGACTCCTACCATTCCTCTAGAGATTACTAGGAAAGAGACTTCTCTTCCTAGTAAATATAAAGCAGAGAGCTCTAGGGAAGCTCCCCTCCTGAAAGACTTAAAGCCACCAACCTTCACGGGGGATGACCGAGACAGGAATAAGGATGCAATCTACACTTTTTTACAAAAGTGGCAAGATTTGCATCAATTGAAGGGCACCCCACCTGAGTATCGTGTGCTAGAGGCGAGTCTCTCCCTCGGCCCGCGTGCTTATAAGTGGTGGATGAGTCTTAAGGAGGCGAACTCTATCCCTAGTGACTGGACTCACTTTGAGACTCTTTTCCTAAAAGAGTTTCTTCCTGAAAATGAAGAGGAGAGGAATTGGGATGAGTGGGATAGAATTACTCAAAGAGGCAGGCCTCTTTCAGTTTATCTATCTCACTATAGAGAGATCACTTTGAAGCTTAAGGGTCTAGATGATTTTCAGAAGACCAGAGGGTTTGTTAGGGGCTCGGATAAAGCCATAAAGAGGGAAGTCAGGAGAAATGCGCCTAAGACGTTTGAGGAGGCGATCAAATATGCACAGATATATGAGGACCATAACCGTCCTCAGTATACTCCTATGGAGACGGATCAGCCCCTTAAACCTCTTAGCACCACTAAATTTAAGAAAAAGTTACCTTTTGGGAAAAACAAGGTTTTTATTAAAAAACAAAGATCACAAGGGCCTAAGCTATCCACAGACCAGTTTGAGAAGGCCAAAAGAGAGAACCTGTGTTTTAGGTGCCTATCCCCTAGCCACTCACAGTGGAACTGTCCACTCAAGAAGGGGGAAGAAAAGAAGAAAGGACCAGAGTCTAGTACGGCTCCTGAAAGGGGCAAAAAGGCGGTCCACCTAGTGCAGACCCTTCCCATTCATGGCAGCTCTAGCTGCAAGGGAGTGGAGGTGATGCACGAGGATATAGAGCACACGTGTTGTTTGACTCAGTCATTGTGGTCACCGCAGTTTGGACCACATGACTTGGTCAAGCTACATGGTAGTGTATACGGGACCAGGGTGCGAGTCATGATAGATGACTCTGCCACTCATAACTTCATAAACTATGCTTTGGTCAAGAAATTGAAGATTCCCCAACAGCCTAGTGCACATAAATACATTGTATCTATGATGCAAGGGCAAGATAAAAGAATATAGGATACTATGGTATCCAAGTTGGAAGTCAAGATGCAGGATTATACAGATCATATGGACTTCCAAATTATGAATATGGAGAGGACAGATCTAGTCTTAGGAAGAGAGTGGCTATGGGGGTTGGGAAATACACTTAAACGCACCTATCAAAATAATACACTCGAGTTTGAAAAGAATGGAAGTAAAGTTTATATTCAGGGAGAGAGAGATGTACCTAGTGCACCTCTCATCTCATCATTAGAGTTGTATAGTCTCTGTTGTTCACAGCATGTACAGGATATGTTTTTATTGTATAGTCATGATATGGAGCATTGTATAGACAGCTCATCTGATGTATATTTTCATGCTTTGAATGTAAATATGAACAGGACTTTCTACTATTCTTTTTTGCAAGAGTGTGTAGTTAAAAGTTTTAAGGATCTTATGTTTGAATTTAGAGATGTTTTTCCCACTGACTTACCTAGAGGGCTACCACCTGAGAGAGGGGACATTGACCATGCCATAGAAGTTGTTACTAACACTAACCCTATTTGTAGACCACCTTATAGGCTTAGTGTTTCTCAGCATGAGGAGGTTGAGAAGCAATTGCAGGATTATTTAGATAAAGGCTTCATCAAACCTAGTAACTCACCATGGGCATCGCCAATGCTCCTAGTTAAAAAGAAAGATGGCTCTATGAGACTATGTATAGATTATAGAGCACTTAATAAGATAACTATCAAAAATAGATTTCCAATGCCTAGGTTGGAAGATCTATTTGATCAGTTACATCAAGCTCGGTATTTTACCAAGCTTGACCTTAGATCAGGATATCATCAGATCAGGATTAGGACAGAGGATGTCCCTAAGACTGCATTTAGGACTAGATATGGGCACTATGAGTTTTTGGTGATGCCTTTTGGTCTCACCAATGCTCCTGCCACTTTCATGAAACTCATGAATAGTGTTTTACGGCCTTATCTAGGACACTTTGTAGTAGACTTTTTAGATGACATTCTGATCTATAGTGCATCAGAACAGGAACACTTGGAACACTTGAGAAAAGTATTTCAAGTGCTAAGGAAAAATTCGCTCTTTGCTAAAGAGTCAAAGTGTGAATTTTTCAAAACAGAGGTTAAATACCTTGGGCATATAGTCTCCCAAGATGGAATCCAGATGGATCCTGAAAAAGTAAGGGCTATTATGGAATGGCCACATCCACGGAACCTGGAGGAGCTGCAGATCTTCCTAGGTTTATCAGGTTTCTATCGAAGATTCATTAAGAACTATGCCAAAATTGCTGTCCCGATGACGGAACAGCTTAAAGGGAAAGGGAAAGCCTTTCATTGGGGAGACGAACAGAAGCAAAGTATGGAAAAGTTGAAGGTAGCAATTGCTACAGCTCCACTTTTACATATAGCAGATCCCAATAAACCATTTGTGGTTGAAACTGACGCGAGTGATTTTGCTATAGGAGCGGTTTTAGTACAGGATGGTCGACCATTAGCTTTTCAGAGTAAGAAACTAGAACCGGCTCAAAAGAATTACTCCGTCTATGAGAAGGAGTTGTATGCAATAGTCCATGCTTTGAAGAAGTGGCGTCATTATTTATATGGTGCCAAAGTTACGATAGTGTTTGATCAAGAGAGCATTAAGTGGCTCTCTAATCAAACAGACCTTAAAGGTCGTAAAGCCCGATGGGCAGAGACCCTTCAAGAGTTTGATTACGAGCTTAGGTATAGGAAGGGAAAGTTTAATGTAGTGGCTGATTCACTTAGCCGCATGCCTATGCTCAATGGACTGAGTTTTACTCAGATCACTAGTGAGCTACTTGAGTCTATTAGAGGGAAATGTAGGCTTGATCCTGCATATTCCGAGATTTGGGAAGCCATAGAGAATGGGGATCGTGATATACGGGTTTCCAATGAGGATGGAGTATCGACGGGTACTCAAGAAGGATTCAAGTGGAAGAATTACAGTGTCCATGATGGATATCTGTTATATAAAGGTAAGGTGTGTGTCCCTAGAGATACTGAGATGAGACGGCATATTTTATATGAGTGTCATGACACACCTAGTGCGGGACACCCAGGAGTTAACAAGACTTATGATCTTGTTAAGAGGCAGTTTTATTGGCCTGGACTTCATAAGGACGTCCTAGAGTATGTGCTTAAGTGCAATAAATGCCAGGTCAACAAAGCTGAGAGATTAAGGATTGGAGGGCTACTCCACCCATTGGATATTCCCAATGGGAAGTGGGAGAGTATCTCCATGGACTTTATAGTCGGATTACCTAAGACACAGAGAGGGCACGACTCGGTCTGGGTTATTGTGGATAGGTTAACCAAAATGGCTAGGTTTATTCCAACACGTACTACAGTGAAGACACCTGAGTTGGCTAGACTCTTTGTTGAGAACCTATACCGGTTGTATGGTCTTCCTTTAGACATAGTTTCTGATCGGGATAGGAAGTTTACTAGCCATTTTTGGAGAGCGGTCTTCAAAAGGTTGGATACAAAGCTTAGCATGAGTACGGCCGAGCATCCACAGTCGGATGGGCAAACAGAAAGGGTTAACCAAATCCTAGAGGATATGCTTCGAGCATATGTGAATGAAAGGCAAACTAATTGGGAGGAGTACTTACCTATAGTAGAGTTTGCATATAATAGTGCCAAGCACTCTTCCACTGGGCATAGTCCATTTATGCTTATGTATGGGTTTCAGCCAAGGGCTCCTTATGCAGTTGGCTTGCAGAATGAAAAAGTTCAAGCTGCAAAGGACTTCTTGGAAGAAATGAATGATATGCTTAGACTTGCTAAGGACAGCATTAGGAAAGCTCAGGATAGGGCTAGAGCCTATGCTGACCCTCAAAGAAGAGATATCAACTTTGAGGTAGGAGAGCAAGTCTATCTTAGAGTTCCATCTAGGTCTGAAACCATGAAGACGGGACCTTGTCCAAAATTATCTCCTAGGTATTGTGGACCTTTCCAAATACTTAAGAGAATAGGAAAGATGGCTTACCAGCTCCAACTTCCAGAGAGTAGTCAAATTCATCCAGTTTTTCATGTTAGCCGGCTTAAGAAAAGGCTGGGTGAGTCTGACAACCTCATTCCAGATAGTGAGGTAGTAGAGCCTATTTCTGTTCAATCTATTCCACATGAGCCAGAGAGCATACTACGCACTCGAGAGAAACGGACGAGAAGTCACTTGTATAAAGAGTGCCTAGTAAAGTGGAAAGATAGTTCAGAAGATAGTGCCACATGGGAGCGGGTTAGCACCCTTCAGAGACGGTTTCCCAGTTTTAGTTTACCTTCCCAAGAGTTTTCTTAAGGGGAAGGATATGGGGAAACAACACGGAGACAGGACCATGTATTTCTATACATGGGGATATAGTGGGAGTGGTGGTTCTATTATTTCTCTCTTTCTTTTAGACCTTCCAATACCATTTTGAGGACAAAATGGAAGTAAGGGGAAGGAAATGTCACATGGAGTATCCTATATGAATAGTATTTAGAGGTATGACCCTCCTCTTATTCATATAGAGTATGATGCTCGCATGAGTGCCAAGTGGCACTCATGAGAGGAACCTTGACCATGACCCATTTTGGGTGTAGAGAGAGAGAAGGTAGTCATTAGAGACACCACGCGGCTGGGCGGCGAAGGACTCTTCGATCTCCATGTCCACATCTCTGAGTGATCGATCGGCGTGAAGGAACAGTCCCAAAATTGGGGAGCTCATCGGAGCAGGCGACGCCTGACACAAACGTTAGAGGGAATGTTGAGAAGTAGCCTGTGGAAAATTCACCTACTGTGGTATGTTCTTTTCTGATGTTTTATTGATGTTTACTGTTGTGATTGCCAGAAATTCCACTATTCAAATGGGTATCATAACATGATCCCAAGAAGACTTCGATTGGTTCGATTTGGGCATATACATTGGAGACTCATTGTTTCTACAGCCAACATCCCTAATGCGAATGATAGATACAGTAGATCTCCTTTTTCATCTACGGAAGCTACTTCTACGGATGGATTAGAATCCTCGGGATTTTTTTTAGGAGGAGAATATTTTCAAGCTCTTGATGGATATGCTTGGCATTAACGAGTACGATGTCAAACTTTCAACGGATTAGATATTGGGGATAAGGAAAGGTTTTGATTTCCATTAACTATTTTTGTAAAAGCTAGCACCAATGCACTGTTGTTGATTTTAAGTGGGGCCACCAAGTCACATTCAAGGATTGTTAGGAGCTCTCCTGACTCCATTCTACTCAGAAACAATAACTTAATCCTCCACATGTAAAAGAATATTCAAAAATTGAAAAATTTCCAACAAATGAGATAATCATTTATGATATGCTCATGATTACTCATTCCATACTTAAGTGGATGTTCAAGGAAAATTTGTAATTGTTACAATATACTAGATGTCTATTCTATGAAGTAATATGAATCACTCGCATTATAAGTGAACCCAAATTCAAGCTCTTAATGCCTTGTGGCTACTCCTATCACATAGATTTAAGCATGCCATATTCTATTTCTTTTATTGTACAGGAATTAGACACTCTCTCATGTTGAGAGAAGGACCTTTCCAGATTATTTTCTAGTTGTTTTTTTATCCTCAAGTTTTCTCAAATGACTACAAAAAATCTCTACAAACTAGTACAAGTCAAGCAAAAATACAAAGGATGGAGTCAAAAGTGAAAATGGCAACAACAACAACAAAGGAGCTTTCGAAAGGCCAAACAACCACGATGTAGCAAAGGAGACAAATGAAGAAGAAGCTCAAGTCAATTTCATCTATGATGATGTATTGTAAAAACATCCTCTTTGTACCATCCTCATTATATATGGAAGGATTTGTACCACCCATGAGTTTTTGAAGGAAAAGGATAGTTCCCAAAGAGCTATGTGTATAATCAAGCTCAAGGGGGGACTGTTGGCTATGAGCTTTAATCTTTCATCTCATGTCAACCCTCTCTATTTAAGAGGATAACCAAATCCTCTCCTTATCCCTTTTTATTTGCCGAAAGCTTCTCCATGTTTGTATAAGATGCCATCTTTGGTATCAAAAGAACAAGGCACACTTGCATTTCTATATTCATGCACATATGTGTGTGAGATTGAGGACCTCATTTTATCTGAACCCTTATATCTATGTATGAGACTTGTGAAGAGATGGATAGGTATGTGCTTGAAGATGAAGAGATGTTGCAAAATCCTTGATCCACACCAGCCAAATGAAGTATGTGGTGGGCCCTTTTATCTTGCCAATGGATGCATTAGACACCCTATGTACCTTGGAAGATCACTCTTAGAAAGATAGATCAAAACGGATATGTTGGAGTTAGCTGAGAGGTGAAGAACTTGCTATTTTGGTTCATACACCTGTCCAGTGTTTTGCATAATTCTCTGTGCATAGCAGCAATTAGCTTAATTACTTTTGGGGAAGTCTAGTAACTTAGAGAGCTAACTTTAAAAATTAGTCACATAAAAAATAATGAACCACACACTGAGAATGATGTTTAACAAGTGATGACATCATCCCGATTTTCACGGGCTGCTACAGTAATGAGACTAGTGAGCAGTAAAATGAACATAACTCACGATTTAAGAGTCCAATGATTATGAAACTTTGCATGCTTATACTAAATAGTATATTGAATCCAAGAAACGTTAAATCATTGAGTTTGGGTAGGTACACACAGAGAAACGGCTCTGACAAGATGAGCAAAAAAGTCGGGTACCTGACAGAGAAGTGAAAATGAACAGATAGGGCTGACTTCAACTGAACATAACTGAATATTGAAATATCCAAATGAAATGAAAATTGGTGTGCATGTAGTAGACTTATAGAGTTAACGTAACCAAGTTAAATCACTAAAAATGATGACGAAGCTCAAAGAAACCATCTCTGCAATCTGACTGAGGAAACTGAGAGATATGGAGTGAGTAGTACATTTCACAAGAACATGGCAATATGAACTCAAATGATCATGAAAATGAAAGTATATTGATTTTACAACGCAATGGACTTACTGATACATATGTGGGCCTTGATACCAAACCTTGATATGGCATAAAGCTCAGCTGTTCGAGGTCTTCTCTGAGGTCTCTCTAACCACGACTAAAGTTGCCATCTATTTATAGTTGAGCTTGGGAGGCTAACTTTTCTTAATCACTCTCCAATCAATTACTGATTGATTTGATTCTCTATCTACTACAAATCATGAATTTGTGGCTCTTCTTTCCCTTTTTGGTCAAGTGGACTCAACCACTTAAGATTCTTTCACTTTTACATTAAGTAACGTCTTCAAAAGTTACAAGAGGTAGTTCACAAGTGAACTTTACATTATCTTCATTTTAAGGCTTCTTCTTTGAATTTGTGGGACTCAAGCCAATACTTAGGCTTGTCATAGACTTGCTCCAACAAGAGTGTCTACCTGTCTCTCTATGTACAAAAGTGTTCTCTCACTCTTCCTCTCTATCTTTGATCAACGTGTTGCTATTGCACCAAACTTCAATAAGGACAATGAATTTCAGAAGTGAAGAACAATTCCACCAGTTGCACTAGAGTTTTACCCCCATTTCAAAGCCATTCCTGCACTCAAAATCACCACAAGAGTGATCATTTTTGAGCTAAACTTTCCACATTCATTTTAGCTTTTATTGAAGTAATGATTTTATCACATTCTTGTTCTTTAGTGAAATGTCAAGCAACAATTACTTTTTTGGCATGCTTAAAGCTGAAGATAAGCTTGATGGGACAATCTATCCAATGTGATCTTACATAATGAAGCATGTTCTTGTTGCAAATTAACTTTGGAACATAGTGGTAGATGTAGATCGAAGACCCGCAGGTTCTTCTACTTCACAGTCTACTATCATAGATGGAGCTTCTTCTTCAAGTAAATTGGTTTCTCCTTCTCAACCTACACAAGAGTAGGTTAGATGGGATGGAAAAGAAGCTCAAGCTCATCCATTGATTGCGCTTTCTGTGAAGCATCAAATAGTTCCACACACTCGGTCATGTTCTACATCAAGATAGGCATGGGACACTCTTGCTTCTTTGTATGTCATGTGTAATGAAGCACGTGTTGCATAATTTATAAAACAACTTGAGGATGTACGTATGGCTAAAATTGAGTCTGTGGATGTGTGTGTGACATGCATCAAGGAATTGAAAGAGCAATCGGCAAACATTAATGAGATAATTACGGATGCATCACTCATCTCTACATTGTTGAAAGGATTACTAGAGTCTTTTGAAAGCTTTGTCACTACACTATTTGGTTGCAAAAGGAAATCCCCATATGTATGCATTTGATGAGGTTGTGACTCTTCTTTTGCAAGAAGAGAAATCTAGAGTAAATAAGGGTGGTTTGATTGAGGGAATGCAAGCACTTGCTATCTCAAAAAAAGGGAAAAGCAAGTATATTTCAACTTTGGGTTCATCAAAGCCAAAGCCTCAACCTTCCTCTTCTACCCACTCCTTTAATGATGTTGATCTGCAAAAGAAGAAGAGATGCAAATATTGATGAAAGGTTGTCCATACTATTGATGACTATAGAAAGTTTGCTAAGCACAATGAAAAGAAGAAGGAATCCGGCATATCTATTGCTAAAAATTCAGCAAAATGAAGCTAAAATGGCTCAAGATTTTCGGGCATGTGTTGTTACACGTCATTATGATGAATCTTTGCATTCTAAATTTATGGTTGTGAGTGAGGCTGATTCGGATTCATTCTTTGATAGTGGTGCTTAAAAGCACATAACTTCATGCAAAAGGTTTTTTGCATCTTTGGAAGATGCACCCAAAGGAGGACATGTTTTATGTGCAAACAATGCCATTTATCCTATCGTTGAAGTAGGAAAAATGGAGCTTACAGCTGCAAATAGAGGTGTGATTCTCTTGAAAAATGCATTGTATGTGCCCCATATCAAGAAGAGCTTAATTTATGTTCCCTTGATTGCCAAAGTTGGCTTTCATGTACACTTTGTTGATGATAAGTGTATGGTTCATGATTTTAGCAATGGTGATATTATCTTGATGTTTGGTACATTATGTAATGGTTTGATCACATGGATACATACAAGAGGGTTGTCTCGAATGTCTTGCTTGCTCATACTTTTTCCATGGCTGAAATGGAGCTTTGGCATGCTCTTTTCTATCACTTGAACTTCAATAGCTTGCTTTACTTACAAAAGAAGAAGATGGTTACTGGTTTTCCAACACGTTCATCCATCCTAAAGCATGCATATGAAGTTTGCATTATTGGAAAATTTCATCATGCTTCTTTTCCAGAAGATATTCATACGCACACCAGAAGAAAATTACAACTTGTTTATAGTGATGTATGTGGTCCTATCAAGACTCCATCTTTTGGGAAGCATGTATATTTTGTTACCTTCATTGATGATGCTACTCACTATACATGGGTGTATCCTATGAAAGCAAAGAATGAGGTATTTTCTTGCTTCAAAGCATTTTTAGCTATTTCTCAAGATTCTCTTCACAAAAGCTTTTGAGTCTATGCACAGTTCATATACAACTTAGAAAAATGGTGTTGTCGAGCATAAAAATAGAACACTCCTTGAAATGGAACAATGTATGGTTAAAGGAAAGAACCTTCCTAATAAGCTTTGGATGGAAGAGCTCCTCTGTGAAAACTATGTGTTGAATTGCTGCCCTACAAAAGCATTAAGAGTCGTCAGTACTCCTTATGAGGCTTGGAATGGACATAAGCCTATGGTTAGTCATATGCGTGTGTTTGGTTGTTTGGCATATGCTCTTGTGCCATCACAACAACATCACAAACTTGATGACAAGGCAACGAAATATATATTTCTTGGTTATATTACAGAAAGTAATGAATATTTTTTGTACCATCCATTGGAGAACACAATTATTGTTTTTCAAAATGTGGTATTTGTTGAAAATATATTTTTCCCTCTAGTTGAATGCAAAAAATAGCTAACAGTTAGCTCACAAGATGTGTTCGATACACTCATGCCTTTCTTTCAAAATGGTGTGGTTGAATATGGCCATGTAGATCATTCAACTGAGGCTCAAAGGGCTAAAAAATTCCATCAAAATAGAGCTGAAAATGCAGAGAATTTCCAGGCAAGCATGGCTAGAAGTTTTCAGCCAACAATTACTCAAACTGTTGGAAATTTTCAGCCATATATGGCTGAAGATTTGCATCAAACTATGCCAAAGTGGTTGAAACAAACTTTGCAGGATAGCAAATTGAGTGCACCTTTACTTGGTAGAACAAGATCAAGCTCTTGCCATGCATCAAGTAATTTCATGGATTATTGTCTTATTGCAAAAATATGTAATGAAGAGCCACTTTCTTTTGAAGATGCATGTGATGATCCACAATTGATGAGCGCATGCAATCAGAAATGTATTCCATACATAAGAATGGTACTTGGGAGTTATGTGAATTTCCAAGAGGAAATAAATTCATTGGTACAAAGTGGGTTTACAAGACTCAGAGAAAGCCTGATGGTAGCATTGATCGCTACAAAGCTAGATTGATTGCCAAAGCATATGTGCAACAATATGGCATTGACTATGAGGAAGCATTCATGGCTACTTCACGCATGACTACCATTCATACTGTGGTTGCATTTGCTGCCCATTGAGGTTGGAAAGTACATCACTTTTACATAAAAACAATTTTCTTGAATGGTGATTTGCAAGAAGAGGTCTATACGAAGCAACCTCCTGGATTTGCCATGAAAGGGCAAGAGCATACGGTTTGTCGCTTGCACAAAGCCTTGCATGGCCTCAAGCAATCTCCACATGCATGGTATGACAAAATCCATCATCACTTGATTGCTCTTGGCTTCACATGTAGTCCAATTAAAAGGACACTCCATGTACGCAAAGATGGATTTGATCTTAGAGTGCTTGTTCTCTTTGTCAATGGCATACTCTTGACTAGGTCATGTGATGCAAAACTTGATATTCTTATGGCTGATTTGCAACATACTTTTGATGTCACTTATATTGGTCTTCTAAACTACTATCTCATCATCTAGTTTGTATCCGTTGAGGGTTGAATTGTTATGCATCAAGCAAAGTATGTTGGAAAACTACTTCAACATTTCTACTTTGTGGATCGCAAGCTAGTTTCCACACCAATTGAGAGAGGATTTAGATTCTCAATTGAGGGTTCCACTGATGCATTTGACACTTCTCTTTATCAGCAAGCTATGGGATGTCTTATATATGCACACAACACAAGGCTGGATATACAATATGCAATTTCGGAGTTGAGTGGATTCATGCATAGCCCTGGCAATAAGCATTGGCAAGTAGTGAAATATGTGTTTAGATATCTCAAAGGCACTTTGATCTTAGGTCTCTTATGGAAGAGATACTCAACCATGCTTGCATGCTTTTATAGTTAGTGATTGGGCTGGTTGTTATGATACTCGCTTGTCCACTAGTGGTAATTTCTTTTTCCTTGGAAACTCATGCATACCTTGGTTGAGTAAGGAGCAACCTACAATGGGGATATCGACTTGTGAGGCTGAGTACAAGGTAGTTTTCATAGCTACAATGGAGTGTACATGGCTCAGAAGCCTATTGATGGAACTTTGCATGGAGATTAATGCTGTTATGCATATTCTCACTGATAGTCAGAGTGCATTGGTTGTTGCATGAAGCCCACTATTTCATGCACTAACCAAACATATTGAGGTGAATTATCACTATAAGAGAAATCACCTTCACGTAGGGGATATTGATTTGGTATATCTGCCTACACAAGATCATGTGGAAGACATATTGATCAAAGCTCTTCCACAAGAGAAGTTTGAAGCTTTTTGCAAAGATCTAGGATTATTAGCTTGTGGGGGCTGATCTGTCACTCCTAATATATGTTGACATGTTACATTTATGTGTTCCTTGAGTAGCTTTGATATGAACCTTTTCCCTATAAATGAGTAGTTTTTACTCTAGTGCTGGCTAGAGGTTTTTTCCCCATCTTACCACATACATGATGCACTCATATGTGGTGGTACTTTGTACTTAGGGATATTATTCAGCTTTTACTTTAGTTGAGTTCATTGTCAATAGAGAGAGCTATTCCAGCCATCCATCTTCTCCATGTGCCTTGCTGTATTTCAGAAATCACGGGTGTGGCTTGCTCGAACCTCCAAAATGCTAAGAAGCTCTAGAACAATGGCTTCAGATGATGGAAACATCTCCGGAAATAAGAAGCTGGCCAGTGGACTAGATTTGAGGACATAGACCTTGAAATAAGAGTGAACTACCAGGAATGTACTCATCTGCAAAGCAGATGCATCGTTTCGGAATGTCCAAAATCGTGGCTCCTCATTGGGTGGGATCCACCATACCATGAAGGTCTTATGTGGCATAATGGCAATCACCTGTCCAAAATTCCTCGAATCAAGGTGAACACAAGCAATCATATCACTCTTAACAAGAAGTGGTGCATGACTTGGACAAGGCTACATTGGAATTTAAAGTTCATATCGATCTGGCATCCCCTCATCAAGATAAAAAAATCGGTTTCATGTGGCAAATTCTCCACCATGATATCTCGATCAACCTAAAAGCTAACAAAGTTTGTGGGGCTTCACCGTGGTGCAAGTATTGCCACTGCAATGTTGACGATCTAGGCCATATATTCTTCGCTTACCCCAAGTTGCTTCAGCTCTCGTGGAGCCTTGGGAATATTTTGAGACAACATGCACAAATCCCCGAAAGCAAGTGCTACTTGGTGAAGCGATGGGCTTCTAAGTGGCACTCTAGAATGCTATAAGAGGGGGAACCCTCTAGAAGATTTGGAGGGAGTGGTGTGCAAGACATTTTGGACACCCTCCTAATGAGTGGTTGATTGAGAAGTCTCTATTCCTCCTTGGCAAAAGAATCTCCAACTACAAGTGGACTCCACCTTTAGACATCATAAAGTGTTTCTTGTTGAGAACAACAAGCTTAAATCCATGTGGGCCATGCATGAGGGGGATTTGAGGGTTGTTAACCTCCTTTGTAACACTCTCTAAACCCAAACATTTTGCCCCTACTTTATGGGATTTTGAAGTCTCCGAGAGTAGGCCAAGGCTGAACTTCCTTTTGAAAAAAAAAACAAAGTCACATCCATCACACACTTTTCCTGAGTTATGGGAGCAGTAGAAATCCCCTGAAGTGTGATTAGTAAGACAATTAATCACAAGAGATATTACATTTATTTACTATTGGGAAAAAATAAAGATGCTTAATTTATGTTTGACACCTTAGAAAAAAGGAACTGTTGGTTGTGCAATTCCTGAAGCTTGATTAGCCAATGCCATATTGTCAGAGTATATGTAGGCAAAGGCATTCTTTCTGGAAAATTTCTATTAAGTCAAAAGCAGAATACAACAGAATAAGAATAAGAAGCTTTTACTGACAATTAGTGCCCATTTATGATTTGTGGCAGATGTGAGCATCTAATGTTCACATGCATTTTTTGAGAAACCATTCATTTATGCATCGTTAAAGGTTTCCAAACTTCTAATGATTGGGGGTTCACATGGAAGAAGCTCTCTGATTACGTAGATAAGAATGTAGAAGACATGTAAAATCATATAGTAATGGACCTTTTGCTAACACAGAACGAAAGAAAATGGATTAATGATTTATCTCATGCATATCCTGCCAAAATACTTTATAATTATGGAAGCATATTCAAATATAATTCAATCATAAACCATGATAATTTGAAACATGTTTTACAAGTAATATGATGCATGTTTTCCGAATAATCATAAGGCATGTTTTCTAAATAATCATAAGTAATCATAAAGCATGTTTTCCAAATACTCATAAACCATGGCTTCCAAATAATGTGATGCATCAAACAAGAACATATAAGGCAAATACCCAAAGAAGTCGTTGCCTTTTTTGTTTCATTTTTTTCGGTTAGCGATAAAATCTAGAAATGTTATCCAATGTCAAGTAACATTTTATTTTATTAAATGTCAAGTAAAATAGGAAAACAAAGAAAATTTTGCAATTGAAATACCTTTCTTTTAAACGGCTCAAAACTTCAATACTACAGTCCATAATAGAAATTAAGAAAATGGGAGTGATGCAGATATGATAGGTACACTAAGGCTGGTATAAAGGAAATGAAATTTGAGGCTTATAATCCTTAATATCCTGGACGATTGAAGCAAACATTCATTTTGAATCCAACGTTCTGTATGAGTATTATTTTTGTGCAAAACAGACAAAAAAGTTCAGTTTGCACTATTCCTCAAATGCCTAGTACAGACAGGTTCCATATTTCCATTACACCTTCATGAACAAGATAATTACTCCCCTTCATGAACAAGCTAATTACTCCTAGAAGGAATTAACCTCCATGATGTCATACGTATTGATTGAGTGATTGAGAACTTGACTGCTTATCATACACAACTAGTCTTATTGAAGGGATCACAAGAACAAAGGATATCGTTCCATACATTATCCCAATTTTCTTATATAGATAAGACATGGTGGAAATCAATTTTGTAACTGGGGAATCCATTGGTGAAACGTAATTACCAAGCATAACATAGAATAGAACACTTTCTCTAATAATGCTTAACTGTCAAACGTTAACAACTCCGATATCATTGGCTAGGGCATCCGAAAGAGATTATAATGAGCCATTTGATCATCCAGTGTTAGCCGGATGGGTTTACAGTTCTTAGTGCTTTTGTGAAAACATTAGAACAATATTAAAACTCTACTCATGTATTAAATCAGGAGTATTAGGAGATTCAATGCCAAAAAGTGATGGAAATGTGAGTTACATAAAATTGAAAAACACCCCTTTGTTTTACTTATAGATTTCATATGACTGTCAAAGTCATACTAACAGGAAATCAGACTTGGAACTACCTACTAACTAGGGTGCATGGTGTAGACCGTATAATTGTGGATAGTAAACATTCTTGTAGGTAGGCATGATGTTTCTATACACATAGAGGTTGAGACATCGTGTGGATAAAATTATTATATGATCAATGTCTATCCCACATGATTGTATGCACATTTTGTAAGGCCCCTATTATAAGGAGAAGCCAAGCGTGTATTACCCAATTGATGGGAATCCCAACTTTCATGTTGGATGAAGGTCATACTGGACCATATAAGGTATTTGTAAGGAAAGGGAGTTACTAGGGTCCCCAATTATGGGGTCTGGGCCAGCGGTGAGCAGCCTCGACTGGGGGGCTGAAGGGGTCCAGTGGGCCCCTTGGCTGGGGGGTCCCAGGGGGCTAGCTGGCCCCCTCGTGGGGGTCTGGGGGCAGCACCCTCGATAGGATAGTAAAGGGAATATTCCATAGAATATTGCCTCTCGAAGTCAAAAATCATTTATATTTGTTAGGTCGATTTAACCGACCTAAGCCATGTATGGCAACTATGTGGGTAGTGGCCGTCAACGCTCTTCTGCCCATGTACTGCCGTCCGTGGAGGGCTTCCCACTATCCTATACATACATGACTTCTTCACTACCTGAGACATCCAATCGAGCCAGCATACCTCTACCATGTATCTCCCTATCTAGAGTTGTCTAGATCACCATTTAAGATTTACCTTGAGAGCGCACAGGGTGGACAATGCCATCATCTTTTGAACTTGATGTTAGCAGAAAAATTGTTGAGATTCTCCTATATCTATTATCTTCTCTACTACTCAATTGTTATATTGTATAAGTATTGTCTTACAGATAATACATCATGTAGAGAAGTCTGTGTTTTGAAATTGTTCTACAACCATGATGCTTCCGTGAATTTATATTGTGAGTACTTAGCTTGGGAATGCTTACTCTAACGCTATTAGTACTTTGATTCAGAATGCTTACTCTAAAGTTGCTATGAATGGATATGTTTCTTCTTTTTTCAAACGTCAATGATCCATTAGACAAGGTTAGCCATTTGCCCCCTTGCTTTTTGCTATCACTAGTGATGCTCTTGGTTGGCTTGTTAAGGATTGTATGGATTCTAATGAGATTTGTGGTATTGATCCTCATTTTCAATGGAACATTGCACATAAGCTAATTGGGTACATATGCTTTTTAGCTTGTTTACAAGAGAAGGATTATCTTCTTCTGGAGACATGTTTAGAGAGTTGCATTTTAAGAGTTATTTTGGAGTTTCTAGAAATAGCTCCAAAATTGTGTTTTAAAGTAATCCATGCTTGATTTGCGGTTGTGCAATCATCCAAGAAATGTACATAGTTATCATCAAGAGATGTGAGTAACATTCCAAGTGCTTGCTCATCCTTTTCTTATGGTTGCCCTCTTCTATGTTCAAGTGTCTCATTTGGTGCAAGCGGTTTTGTAATGGACCATAATTGTTTAGTCATGAGATGACCTTTGATCTTTGTTTGCCATGTGTCAAAGCCTTGGCCATTAAACTTTTCTAGAGGCTTTTCACTCATATTGGAGAGGTCTTACCAAAGTGACTCACCTTGGCAGTGTCTAACTCCTTACAAAAACCTTGATTCTAGAATTTTATTCTGGTTGGGAAGGTCTTACCACTCTAGGAGGAGGGCAGTGTCTAATCCCATGAAGCTAACACAAAAGAAAAAGACTCATATACATTGCATGCGCAAACTTACAAGATAGGAATAATTATAGAATAGTAATTTGTATTTGTGGTGGCTCTCTTCATGTATCTAAGTTTATGTGTTCAAGTTTGATGGCGATTGAATTACACATATTTTTCAACAAAAAAAGATTTTCCATGAAAACTATTTGAATGCATATCAGGAGAAACATTTATACAATGCAAACAAAACAATTTTCACGATATATTTAAGGACTTTCATAATTTTGTACTTCAGAGGTTAAAAGTGTTTACTGATTTTTTCCTTTCATCGCATTAAACTTCTTTGTGCAAATTTGGGCTTCTTTGTGCAGGAGAATAATCAAGATCAATTCTCTTCATCGACCACACTGCTGTAGAAAATCATGGCTACCGTGTAGGTTGCAACTAAATGCATGACAAAACGTGCATCTGCACGTGATGATAATGGATGTTCCTACAAATCAAGATTATATACCTGCAACGCATATCATGATGCCAAATCTTTAGATAGAGGGCCTTCTTGCCAAAACTTGTTTTGGTGTGTCAACTCCAAGCCTATCTTACGCGACCTTATCTTGAGATCATATCCGATGACTATGTGAAGCTTCTTGGGCATTTGGCAAATTTCATCCAGCTCAGGATTCAGAATAGTAAAGTCTATCCTTGATAGGTCATTGGCTACACACTCCGCTCTTCCATTGCTTGAGTTCCTCCGGTGACTTGAGACAGGTGAAGTCCATGAGATAGACAGTTCCAAGGTGTGATATGAAATGGAAAGTTGCAATGAACACAATGGCGCCTGCGCAAGCTAAAATGCTAAGTCTAACAGAAAAGATCATAGATCGATTAGGCATTATCTCCACAGACACAAGAGCCGGCTCCTTCACCATTGTACCAGAAATGGAATGACATGGTGAAGTCTTGCAGATCTTTCAAAGGCAAAATGGCACTTTCCATTCTGGAAGCACTCCAGCAAACACCATGCACGCAAGCATAGGAGCTGAGATGTGTCGGAACAACAAAAAGCCCAATATTCTAACTCTAATGTGACAGAAGCAGTATAGATACCGCTCCTCTTCTACTTCGTAGGCCAGCCATTGGAATGCTACATGTCCCAGTTCTGATGGCGATGGACTCCACGAGACTCAAGTGTAGCTCTGATACCACGGGTAGATATCGGAGGATAGCGAGGGTACCGCAATAGGAGCAAAAGCTTATCCGAATAGATAGGCAGAGAGAAAGAGAGAAATGGATAATATAGAGAAAGTAATGCTCACGCATATGCATAGATATCGAGTTAAAAATGTACCTTGCATTATGTGACCAAAAAGGTCTTTTTATGTAAAAATAGAGAAGCTCTTAGCCAATCAAAGAGGAGATAAGGTTCAGAGGAGATTTCTCTCTTATTTGGAGAAGGTTCACACGAGATGAAAGATCAAAGCTCATAGCCAACATTAACAGAGGACGAAAATGGTAATGATGATGTTCAGGTTGTTAAGAACACTCCTCTCAGTAATGAACAAGGTGGTTGGACGCAAGTGCAAAATTAGAAAACAAATGCTCTAAAATTATTGTGAATTCTTATGAGAAGTCATTTCCTGTAGGTACTAATAATTGTATGAAAGAACCTGACAATGTTTTCTTATAAGAATTAAATAACTTTGAACAAAATCTGATCAATGACTTGACTCAAAAGGTGAAACCCAAGATGATGTTGAAATGGACAAGACTGAGGAGCTCGAAGCCTTAGAGCATAGTAGTCTCAAGAATAAAAGAAAAGACCCCTTGAGGGACTCAAATTCTATGTCCAAGCCCACAAAAAACTATAGAAAATAATGGGTCATTAGGGGAAAAAGTGAGCCCTGCATGGGCCTTTTAAGGATCCCTAATTTTCAGGGATTAAAACTAATCATGCTTAGGATTCATGAAGAAAATAAAACCACTAGTGGTTTTCAATATAAAAATAATTTTTATAAAGAGCTACAGTTGAGTGATCACTTGAGATCGGTTCGTGGGTATTTTGAGCCGTTCGATTTTCTTCATGAATGGATGAGATTAAGAAAAGTGTGCTGGCAGAAAACGACAAAATGGGGTTCTCAGTGTTGTTGGTCGGACGGCGATTGAGAGCCGTTAGATGCTCATCGCGAATGGTCAAGATTAACTCGCAAGAAAAGACAAAATAGGACAGTCACAGTAGAGAGAGAAGGTCAAATGTGCAGTCTATCACAACCCTTCATTGTCCAAGGTCTAATGGTGTTCCACATTTCATGCTGATATGAAAGCGTCGACTGCTTCGTGGTCGTCCGATGAGTGGAAGATCAAACGGACCTCCGGATTTCAAGCCGAGCGCCGTTCGCGGTTGATTCAGAAGCGTCGGATGTCTGGAAAATCGCAGATCTCCGTTCTTCTAGCTGATCCCTGGTGCGCTCCCATTTGCAGCCGTTGGATGAAATATACATCCAAGAGCTCAAGGGAAAAGACACTTTGGATGACTTGAGATGGTCCACTGCTCATTAATCCGACGGCCTATAGTTGCGCGCACCTTGACTTTTGCACAATCATACTATCCGTTGGATCTTTTGGACCATCCAATGGCCAAGATTCAAATATTTGAAATCTCAAACTACTCTTCTCATCAAAACCACAAATCATAGTGGTTTTAGAGCCTTTGACTAGCACAAACCAAGGGAAGACTAGGCCTAGTCTAGTAAATTGAGGGACTAAACTGTGGCCACCACCCTCCTCTCATTGGTCCATCCTTAATCACTCCTTAATCTAAAAGGCCCATGCAGGATTCATTTTTTCCCCTAATGTTTTTTCAAGTTCTATTATTTTAATTCTATGATTAAAGTGTCTAGTTTCATCTCTATGATGCATGACACTTATATGTTGGAGATTTTGTTTATGCAGAGATGAGGAGGATTCCTTATGATGATGTTTGTGAAATGAATTTGATGATTCAATTGGATGATCGGGTTGTTGGCTATTACTCTAAAAATAAAGACACTTGCTCTATCTATGGAGTTTTTTTGCAATACGTTTTTGTTTCTATTACTCTTTTTGGCTTCTAGAATTAGAGTGCAGTTAAAGAGAGACTTAATAAATAGTATGAGAGAGGGTGACCTGTATGTACTTCCACCTTTTCTGATAGTAGTTTGTTGCAAAAGATGATCATGCACGATTCCCGTGGAAAACATCTCAGGGAGAATTTTGCTCGTGCAGGAGTACTGTGGAAGATTCTTGGACATGTTAATATATTTCAAAATGTATTTTGAGTTCTATTATGGTTTGTTTGATACTGTCTTCTGCTCTGGCTGAGTTTCTCATGAATCACATTAAGTAACTATCACTTAACATTAAAGGGTTGATTGACCCTACCAGAGGTAAAGCTTGCAATATGTGAATGGACACTAGCCTCTGCTATAATTTTCCTTTTTTTGCAAGAAATTAAAACTAAACGGTTCAACCTTATCTATAATCTCGGCTTTTGTCTTCCTCTCATCATTGCCACCACATTGACCATTACAATGGCAAAGCAGATGAGCTCTATGCATAAACGTAGAGTTAATATTTAGAAAGATTTGGATTATGTCAAGATTCCTATGGTGAAAAATTAATCTATTTATGTATGTGCTCATGCTAAAAGAATCATTTGTTTTTATATAGGCATGAACAAAGAAATGCGTGTGTGTGTGTAAACCTTTTTCAATACAATCGGTGTAGGTTATATATATATATATATATATATATATATATATATATATATATATATATATATATATATATATATATATATATATATATATGTGTGTGTGTGTGTGTGTGTGGATTAAAGAAAATGTAAAAAAAAACTACGCTATCATGTCAGTCATTGAAATTCTTTAGGAAATCGACATGCATGTATATATTTAATTGTATACACATAAATATTCACAAATATATATATATATATATATATATATATATATATATATATATATATATATATATATATATATATATGTTTGTGTGTTAATATGTTTTATATATATGGATAAAAAATATGCTAAGAAAAAATACGTTGTATATATATATTTATTTAATTATATACATGCATGTATATATTTAATTATATGCACATAAATATTCACAAGTGTGTGTATATATATATATATATATATATATATATATATATATATATATATATATATATATATATATATATATATATATATATATATATATATATATATATATATATATATTAAGTTACATGAAATTGAAAAACACCCCCTTGTTTTACTTTTAGATTTCATATGACTATCAAAGTCATACTAATGGGAAATCAGACTTGGAACTACCTACTAACTGGGGTTCATGGTGTAGACCGTATAATTGTGGATAGTAAAGATTGTTGTAGGTAGGCATGATGTTTCCATACACATAGAGGTTGCGACATCTTGTGGATAATGTTAGTATATGATCAATGTCTACCCCTCATGATTGTATGCACATTTTGTAAGGCCCCTATTATAAGGAGAAGCCAAGCGTGTATTACCCAATTGATGGGAATCCAAACTTGCATGTTTGATGAAGGTCATATTGGACCATATAAGGTATTTGTAAGGAAAGGGAGTTACCAGGGTTCCCAATTATGGGGTCTCGGGCAGCGGTGAGTAGCCCTAGCTGGGGGGTCGAAGGGGGCCAGTGGGACCCTTAGCTGGGGGATCCTAGGGGGCTAGCTGGCCCCCTAGTGGGGGTCTGGGGGCAGCACCCTCTGCACGATGGTAAAGGGAATATTCCATAGAATATTCCCTCTCAAAGTAAAAAATCATTTATATTTGTTAGGTCGGTTTAACCGACCTAAGCCATGTATGGCAACTATGCGGGCAGAGGCCGTCAGCGCTCTACTGCCCATGTATTGCAGTCCATTGAAGGCTGCCCACTATCCTATACATACGTGACTTTTGCACTACTAGAGACATCCAATCGAGCCAGCATACCTCTACCTTGTATCTCACTATCTAGAGTTGTCTAGATTACCATTTAAGCTCTACCTTGAGAGGGCAGAGGGTGGACAACACCATCATCTTTGTACTTGCTGTTAGCACAAAAATTGTTGAAATTCTCCTATATCTATTATCTTCTCTACTACTCATGTGTTATATTGCATAACTATTGTCTTACAGATAATAGATCGTGTAGAGAAGTTTGTGTTTTGAAATTGTTCTACAACCGTGATGCTTCCGTGAATTTAGATTGTGAGTACTTTGTTTGGGAATGCTTACTCTAACACTATGAGTACTTTGTTTCGGAATGCTTACTCTAAAATTGCTATGAATGGATATGTTTCTTCTTTTTTCAAACTTCAAAGATCCATTAGACAAGGTTACCCCTTAGCCCCCTTGTTTTTTGCTATCACTAGTGATGCTCTTGGTTGGCTTGTTAAGGATTGTATGGATTCTAGTGAGATTTGTGGTATTGATATCCCCAATGCCTCCACTCAACTTTGTTTGCAAATGTTTGCTAATGACACTAATATGATTACCAAATCCAAATGATTTGTATGATTCTAATTTTGTGAAGTGTTTGCATTTATTTTGTATTGCTAGTGGATCTCATGTTAATCAGAAAAAAAGTTCCTTCAGATCTTCTAACATGTATATTCTTTATTGCATTGTTGATCTTGGTTGTGAGTATATTCAGGATGGTGATATTTTTGGATTACTAGGCATTCCTATGGACTTTCAAGTAAGTTTCTCTCAAAGATGGGAGTAGGTGGTGTGTAAATTCATGACAAAGATTTCTAAATGGATTTCTCTTCAACAAATCTTGTCTCATAGGGTCTCTGTTTTACATCATTACATTTTGCACCATATCATCTATTTAATATCTTGTTTGATGGCCACCAAAAGAGAACTGCAATAGATTATTGCTTTGTCTAGGAGATTCTTATGGAGTGGTGATTGTCACGGATCTTGTATTCCTAAAGTTTATTGGAAAATGTGTTGAATAAAGAAGGAGAAAGGTGGGTTTGGGTTTGGGCGTGCATATGCAGGTTTCTCCATTAGAACTACAAATTTCTCCAACTAAATCATTTGAAAAAGTGGTAAAACAACATGGAAATCCTTTATTCACCAATGATGGACCATCAAGTATAAATTCTCATCTGTTAACATCTCTGTTGACAAAGGAAAACCAAAAGTGGTTGAGCATCATATCTACCTGGATGATGAGTATGTTTATCATGATGAGGATACTCTAGTTATTGAAAGAAATGCTCTAGATCTTTGGCACACTTAGCTTGGGGAGAAAGTAGTTATAGGGCTATGTCATAGACCTAGACCTTCTTTTGATACCTTAAGGTCTTGGCTTAAAATTACCTAGGAAGCTAAAGGTTTGTTTATTGGACATATTCAATATTAACCAAAATTTTATTTTTGTTCTACTTTGAAGAAGCCATGAGTGCCTTGAAAGTTGATTATCTTCCTTGGACTGATAGTTTAAGTAGTTTGATTGGCAAGGTCTTAGAATACAGAAATAGGGGAAATATTAGTCCCAAATGGGATCCCCAAGTGATGATTGAGGTTGATACTTCTAAGCCCATCAAAACTTCCCATATTATTAAGGACTCTCATAGTAAGTGCCTACATGAGAAAAAAGTGGTCTATAAGAATTTACCTAATGCTTGTTTTAATTGTTAAAAGCAAGGTCATTTAATTAAGGACTATCCCCTCTTGACTCAAAAAAAGAGAACAAGACATGGCCAAGGAGAATAAACCCAATAATGGTCCTCAAATCATAATTCAAGTATCCCTAAGCCCTCGACTAAACTTCAAAAAGAGAAAGAAGGTAAACCTATCAAAATTTATGATGTTTTGTTGGAAGAAGTATCTAACCCCTTCAAAGCTAGAATGGAGTAGGGCACTGATGATAAGCAAAAGCTAGATCCCAATGCTTTAACAATAGATACTGGAGGATAGCGAGGGTACCGCAATAGGAATAGAAGCTTATCCAAAGAGATATGTAGAGACAAAAAGAGAAATGGATAATACGGAGAAAGTAATGCTCACGTGTATGCACATATATTGAGTTAAAAATGTGCCTTACATTATGTGACCGAAAAGGTCTTTTTATACAAAAATAGATAATTTCTTAGCCAATGAAAGTGGAGATAAGCTTCAGATGAGATTTCCCTCTTATTTGGAGAAGGCTCACACGAGATGAAAGATCAAAGCTCATAACCAACAATCCCCCCCTTGAGCTTGATCATACAGAAAGCTCTTTGGGAACCATCCTTTCCTCACAACTAGACTAGGGTGGTACAAAAATATGATCCTTCCCATGTAGAAAGAAGGTGGTACAATGTTTATATCCTTCCCAACAAACTCATGGGTGGTACAAATCCTTCCCTATAAATATGAGAATGGTACAAAGGGGATGTTTTACAACACACAATCATAGATGAAATTCACTTGAGCTTCTTCTTCATTTGTCGCCTCCGCTATGTTGACATTGCTTGGATTATTGTTGAAACCTCCTTTGTTGTTGTTGACATTTTTGTTGCGTAGATGACAATGCTTTGTAGCATGGTTGGTTTTACCACATATTTTGCAAGGGTTGACTTGATAGCAATCCTTCAACAAATGGTTTGTGCGATTACAGTGAATGCATTTTCTAGCTCTTACAACCAAGGTATTTGTTGTGAATTCATCATGTGTTTCCAACTTATTTTCATGCTCTTGTAGAGAGTTTATGACATCTTCTAATCTAGGGATATGATCTTTTTCTTTAAGAACAGTTACAATGTGTCCAAATTTATCATCGGGAACCGCTTTGAGTAGGGGCTATTTGATCCTCATTTTCAATGGGGCATTGCACATAAGCTAATTGGGTGCATATGCTTTTTAGATTGTTTACAAGAGTAGGTATATCTTCTCCTGGAGACATGTTTAGAGAATAAAGTTGCATTTTAAGAGTTACTTTGGAGTTTCTAGACGTAGCTCCAAGATTTTGTTATGAAGTAATCCATGCTTGATTTGCGGTGGTGCAACCATCCAAGAAATGTACATAGTTATCATCAAGGGATGTGAGTAACATTCCAAGTGCTTGCTCATCCTTTTCCGTGAAATATGGTTGCCCTCTTCTATGTTCAAGTGTTTCATTTGGTGCAAGCGGTTTTGTAATGGACCATAATTGTTTAGTCATGAGATGACCTTTGATCCTTGTTTGCCATGTGTGAAACCCTTGGCCATTAAACTTTTCTAGAGGCTTTTCACTCATATTGGAGAGGTCTTACAAAATTGGCTCACCTTGGCAGTGTCTAACTACTTACAAAAACCTTGATTCTAGAATTTTATTCTAGTTGGGAAGGTCTTACCACTCAAGGAGGAGGGCAGTGTCTAATCCCATGAAGCTAACACGAAAGTAAAAGACTCATATACATTGCATGCGCAAACTTACAAGATAGGAATAATTTAGAGTAGTGATTTGTATTTGTGGTGGCTCTCTTCATGTATCTAAGTTTACGTGTTCAAGTTTGATGGCAATTGAATTACACATATTTTTCAACAAAAAAAGATTTGCCATGAAACAATATTTGAATGCATATAAGGAGAAACTGTTATACAATGCAAACAAAAAAATTCTCACGATATATTTAAGGAGTTTCATAATTTTGCACTTCAGAGGTTAAAAGTGTTGATTGAATTTTTCCTTTCATCGCATTAAACTTATCTATGCAAATTTGGGCTTCTTTGGTGCAGCTAAATAATCGAGATCAGCTAAATAATCGAGATCAGTTCTCTTCATCGACCACACTGTTGTAGAAAATCATGGCTACCGTGCAGGTTGCAACTAAATGCATGACAAAACGTGCATCTACAACACGTGATGATAATGGATATTCCTACAGATCAAGATTATATACCTGCAACGCATATCATGATGCCAAATCTTGATGGAGAGTGTTAATCTCCAAAAGAATAACCTATTCTTGTGATTAGATCACCTCTATACCAAGAATAAGTAAAAAACTTTCCACTCTTTAGAGGATCAACTTCTAATTATCAAAAGATGAACAAATCTGTGAAGAAGGTGATACACAGAAAAGTGTGCTGCACTATTTCCTTACATTGACTTATCAAACGTGTAAAGTTTTTGATGAAACTTTGTACGAATCATCTCCTAGAGATTGCGCAACTATTCCAAGTTGAATTACTCCAAAAGATTAAGTATAACTTGAGAAATTGATTTCACAAGTTACCTATGTCAGAAATTGTTACTCAGAACAGTCGACTTTACACCTGTAATTTTTAAGACTTGGTTCTCCTTGAATAGAACCCGTTTTACAAAATGCTTTTAGACATAAGTAGCTTATCTTCCAACTTAAAGATTAAGCCCTCACTCATGCAAAACTTTAAACTGTGCTAGGAGAAATGATCAAAACATTGACTTCGAAATATGCGCCTGTTTCAGGAACCTATGAATACACTTCACATATGAATGTTCCTACACTTAATTCACTCAGCCTGATTACAATTGGAAGCTGAAACTTTGCACAGAGGTCAAGCAACTCTCAACTTAGACTTGTACAAAAGCATTCCACAATTGATCTACTGTAGAAGGAGAACACGCAGAAACATCGGGCGCAAAATTTTTCATTTACTCAGAGAAAAAACAACTGAGTGATGAGAGCAAACTCAAAAACACTTTCCTCTATCTCTTGACTTCTATCTCCCTCATTCTTGACATCTGACTATTGTCACATATGCTCTCATGTACTCTCATACATGCCCCGACTTTTCTCAAGGTATTTATAGATAATTTGTACATAATTCTTACTGAACAAAAAATCTAAGTCATCTATGACTATGCTAATGTACATATGTGTACACTTCTCTTGTCCTCTGATTGTAATCTTCTTCCACACTTTAGGAATTGATTCTTCCTTCATCATTTGATCTTCCAAGCCTTCAATTGGTGATTGGTATTCACCAACAGCTCCCCCTCAATCATCAGTTGAGGTCTTCTCTGTCTTCTTGATACTTGCCATGTCTTTGAACCTTTGTAACTTAGGTCCATCCAGACTCTTTGTCATCATATCTGCCACTTGTTCTTTTGTTGGAGTATACATCACTTCAATCTCTTTATCTAGTACCTTTTCCCTCAAGAAATGATACTGAATCTCTATATGCTTAGTCCTGGCATGAAAAACAGGGTTAGCTGCCAAATACAAAGAACTCATATTGTCTCCAAAAATTATTGGAGTACTATGATCAAACTCAAAACTCTTCATCAAGGTCTTCAACCATATTACTTCTTTTGCAGCTTCTACCATTCCCTTATACTCAGCTTCTGTAGATGATAAAGCAACTGTGTGTTGCTTCTTTGAACACCAAGACACTAACTTGTCTCCAACATAACATAGATATCCATGGGTAGACCTTCTATCATCTGAGTCACCTGCCCAATCTGCATCACTAAACACTTTGATTCTTGTGTCAGAAGTGAAACCATAATACAAACCTTCACTTAAGGTTCCTTTTATATATCTGAGTACCCTTTGGGCTGCAATCCAATGAGTCTTCTTTGGACAATGCATGAATTGTGACAACACACCTACTGCATATGATAGATCTGGCCTTGTTAAGGTAGCATAGATTAAACTACCTACCAAACTCTGATATTTCTTCATATCATTGAACTCTTCACCTCCATACCTGCTTAATTTATGATTTACCTCCAATGGTGTAGTTGAGGTCCTGCAATCTTCCATGTTAAACTTGACTAGAAGATTCTTCAAGTATCTCTCTTGTGAAACATATACTCCATGTTGAGTATACACAATCTGCATTCCTAGAAAATAAGATAAGTTTCCCAAATCACTTATCTTAAACTCCTTCTCTATTTGCTTCTTGAGTTCATTGATTCCTTGAGCATCTGTTCCTGTAACAATAATATCATCAACATAAATGCACATGTAAATGTATCCATTTTCACTTGCCTTCACTAGCAAGCTACTATCTGCCTTTGATGCTTGAAATCCACATTCATTCAAGAACTTGACCAATCTGTAATTCCAAGCTCTTGGGGCTTGCTTTAACCCATATAAAGCTCTCTTGAGCTTACACACATAATCTGATCCAATTGATTCCATAAAGCCTTCTGGTTGCTCCATATATACTTCATCTGCAATGTAACCATTAAGAAATGCATTCTTCACATCCAATTGTGATAATTTCCATCCTTTGCAAGCAGCAATAGCAATCAATGTCCTAATTGTAGACATCTTAGCAACAGGACTAAAGGTTTCATCATAATCTATCCCATAAGTTTGGGCATAACCTTTGACCACAAGTCTAGCTTTATATCTAGACACCTTACCATCTGCAAACCTCTTTGTTTTATATACCCACTTGCATCCAATGACTTTCTGATTCTTTGGTCTTGGTACTAATTCCCAAGTTTCATTTTCAAGTAGAGCATCATACTCTTCTTGCATTGCCTTCTCCCAATTCTGTTTACCTTTGGCTTCTTCATAAGTAGTTGGATCTTCTTCTGTTTTCACAATGTAGGCATAATCTTTTGTTGTTAGGAAAGATGTATCATAACTATACCTTATAGGCTCTTTCCTTTCTCTTGTAGATCTTCTGATTTCTGCACTTCTTGAAGTTTCAGCCTCATTTGATTCTGGATCAAATCTTGGCCCTTCTTCTACATGATCCTGCACTCTACATCTAGAGTCAACTTCATCAACAATTTCTTCACATACTTTTACCTTTGCCTTTCCTTTCCTTTGAATTTCTTCAACACCTGTATACTCATTTGGTGATCCTGTATACCATATGTTTTGCTCATCAAATGTTACATCTTTAGTAACAAGAAATTGCTTTGTGGATGGACTCCACAACCTATAACCCATCTGTCTATCATCATATCCAATAAAAACATACTTCTCTGCTTTTGGTTCTAGCTTATGTCTTAATTGTGAAGGAACATAAGCATATGCAATACATCCAAATACTTTACAATGATCAAGACTAGGCTTCTTACCCCACCATGCTTCATAAGGGGTTCCTCCATCCAAAGCTTTGCAAGGCAACCTATTCACAAGGTATGTTACAGTATTAATGGCCTCTGCCCATAAATAATTTGGACAATTCTTTTCCTTCATCATGGCTCTTGCAAATTCTACAAGAGTCCTATTCCTCCTTTCTGCTACTCCATTCTGTTGAGGGGAGTACCTGCAAGTTACTTCTCTTTTGATACCTGCATTCCACAAATAATCATCAAACTCTTTTGAGAAATACTCTCCCCCTCCATCTGATCTTAACCTCTTTAGCTTTTGTCCTGTGATCCTTTCTGCATAAGCATGAAAATGTTTGAATGTCTTGAAGACTTCTGATTTATCCTTGATTACATACAAAGTAATCCACCTGGTTGCATCATCAACAAACAACACATAATATCTGGATCCATTTATGCTATAGTCTCTTGAGGGACCCCATACATCTGTATGAACCAATTCAAGCATGTTTGAATACTTGTACCCTGATTTATTATAAGAACTTTTATGTGCTTTACCTAATTGACAAGCTTCACACTTGTACACCATATGTTGCCCTTCAATGTTTGGCAATCCAAGCACCACCTGATCCTTTGACATCTCCTTTATAGCTCTCTCATTGAAATGACCTAGCCTCTTATGCCATAGGTCTAATTCAGATACCTTTTGACCTCCATAGGTAAACAATGCATGTCCCACATTACCTTGGACTTTGAGAGTAAACAATCTTCCTTCCTTTTTACCTACAATTATGTTTCTATATCCCTGATTTGGATCTTGTACATAGACACCATCATTTGTAAATCTTACCTCATATCCTTTCTCCACAATTTGCCCTACACTTATCAGATTTTTAGGAATAGTTGGAACATAAAGTACCTTGCTCAGAAGTGTACTTCCACTCTTTGTCTTAACTGATCCAATGCTCTCCACTTTATGTTTGGTATTGTCACCTGTTTGAACTGTATGTCCATTCACCCTTGCTTCCATATCAGTCATCAAGGATAGATTCCCACTCAGATGGTTGCTGCACCCTGAGTCAATATAGAACACTCTTTGATCTTCTCCCATTGATTCATGAGTTGCATTCAGGATAAGAGTCATGTCATCCTTCTGATCTGATGCATAATTGTAATAATTATTGTTGTAGGACTGAGATTGGAAGTTTCTTCCACCTCCTCTACCATATGATGTCCTACCACCTCTTCCTCTGAAATTGCCTCTTTGGTTTCTGCCTCCTCTACCTCTTTGACTATAATTCTGATTGTTGTATCCTCCACTTTGACTATTATACCAACAATCATTTGCCAAATGATTTGTTCTGCCACAAATCCAACAAGCTTTAGCATTATCTTTGTTCTTACCTCCTCTTCCTTTACCTCTGAAATTTGTCTTCCCTTTTGTGAAGTTGGCTTGATTTGAATTCCCTTCATCATCATTTAATTGCTTTCCCTTGCCATTCTTTTTCTTGTCTTTGGAGTACATAGCTTGACTTGTACTTCTATCATTGTCTCCTTTAAGATCCTGCTCAAAGGTTAGCATGTGTCCTAGCAATTGATTAAGATCAGGAGTAAAGTGATCAAGTGACAATTCTATGGACAAGATAAAAGGCTTCCACTTCTCATCACCTCTTAGACCTGTAAGTATTTGTCTTACCAACTTTTCTTCTTCAGTATCTTCATCCACTGCTCCCAAGCTATCTGCAATATCTTTCATCCTTGCCACATAATCTGAAATTGATTGTGAGCTCTTCTTCTTGAAGGTTGTGAACTCAGCCCATAGTGAGGACTTCCTTGACTTAGTTGTATTTTGGAAATGCTCTTCCAAAGCATTCCAAACATCTGTGGCACTTTCTAAACCTCTGATGTGAGGTAGAAGGTAATCATTTACAGCCATGTAGATGATACTCCTTGCTTGAGCATCCTTTCTCATCCAAGTCTTCAACATTGCAAGTTCTTCCCTAGTAGGAATACTTGGATCTGCAAACTCTGGTTTTTCTTCATCTCCTGTAATAAATGATATAAGATCTTTGCTCATGAGGTGTGCTTCCATCCTCATGGACCATGCTGGATAATTCTCCCTATCTAGCTTATCAATCTGCAAGCTTTCTCCCATCTTGTATCCACCTGTGTATTGAAACTTCAAGCTTTACAAACAATGTATGTACCTTTACTTCGAATTGAACTCCTTTTGCCTTTCTTGATGTCAATTTGTCTTCTCCTCGAGCTTTGACTCCAAGCTTTCACTTCTTAGTCCTTCAAGTGTTGAATCTCTTGAATCTGCAGCAGTCGGGATCCTTCTTTCTTCAAATTGATGTCTCCTGCTCTGATACCACTGATGGAGAGTGTTAATCTCCAAAAGAATAACCTATTCTTGTGATTAGATCACCTCTATACCAAGAATAAGTCAAAAACTTTCCACTCTTTAGAGGATCAACTTCTAATTATCAAAAGATGAACAAATCTGTGAAGAAGGTGATACACAGAAAAGTCTGCTGCACTATTTCCTTACATTGACTTATCAAACGTGTAAAGTTTTTGATGAAACTTTGTACGAATCATCTCCTAGAGATTGCGCAACTATTCCAAGTTGAATTACTCCAAAAGATTAAGTATAACTTGAGAAATTGATTTCACAAGTTACCTATGTCAGAAACTGTTACTCAGAACAGTCGACTTTACACCTGTAATTTTTAAGACTTGGTTCTCCTTGAATAGAACCCGTTTTACAAAATGCTTTTAGACATAAGTAGCTTATCTTCCAACTTAAAGATTAAGCCCTCACTCATGCAAAACTTTAAACTGTGATAGGAGAAATGATCAAAACATTGACTTCGAAATATGCGCCTGTTTCAGGAACCTATGAATACACTTCACATATGAATGTTCCTACACTTAATTCACTCAGCCTGATTACAATTGGAAGCTGAAACTTTGCACAGAGGTCAAGCAACTCTCAACTTAGACTTGTACAAAAGCATTCCACAATTGATCTACTGTAGAAGGAGAACACGCAGAAACATCGGGCGCAAAATTTTTCATTTACTCAGAGAAAAAACAACTGAGTGATGAGAGCAAACTCAAAAACACTTTCCTCTATCTCTTGACTTCTATCTCCCTCATTCTTGACATCTGACTATTGTCACATATGCTCTCATGTACTCTCATACATGCCCCGACTTTTCTCAAGGTATTTATAGATAATTTGTACATAATTCTTACTGAACAAAAAATCTAAGTCATCTATGACTATGCTAATGTACATATGTGTACACTTCTCTTGTCCTCTGATTGTAATCTTCTTCCACACTTTAGGAATTGATTCTTCCTTCATCATTTGATCTTCCAAGCCTTCAATTGGTGATTGGTATTCACCAACAAATCTTTAGATAGAGAGCCTTCTTGCCAAAACTTGTTTTGGTGTGTCGACTCCAAGCCTATCTTACGCGACCTTATCTTGAGATCAAATCGGATGATTGTGTGAAGCTTCTTGGGCATTTGGCAAATTTCATCCAGCTCAGGATTCAGAACAGTAAAGTCTATCCTTGATAGGTTATCGGCTACACACTTCGCTCTTCCATTGCTTGAGTTCCTCCATTGACTTGAGACAGGCGAACTCCACGAGATAGATAGTTCTAGGGCGTGATATGAAATGCAAATTTGCAATGAACACAATGGCGCCTGCACAAGCCAAAATGCTAAGTTTAACAAAAAAGCTCATAGAGCCATTAGGCATTATCTCCATAGACAAAAGAGCCCGCTCCTTCACCATCGTAGCAGACATGGAATGGCATGGCGAAGTCTTGCAGATCTTTAAAAGGCAAAATGGCACTTTCCATTCTGGAAAACCAAACACCATGCGCGCAAGCGTAGGAGCTGAGATATGTCGGAACAACACAAAGCCCAATATTCTAACTCTAATGTGACATAAGTAGTATAGACACGGCTCCCCTTCTACTTCGTAGGCCAGCCATTCGAATGCTACATGTCCCAGCTATGATGGGGATGGAAGCCACGAGACTCGTGTAGCTCTGATACCATGTGTAGATATTGGAGGATAGCGAGGGTACCGCAATAGGAGCAAATGCTTATCCAAAGAGATAGAGAAAGAAAGAGAGAAATGGATAATATGGAAAAAGTAATGCTCATGCGTATGCAAAGATATCGAGTTAAAAATGTGCCTTACATTATGTGACCAAAAAGGTCTTCTTACATAAAAATAGGTAAGCTCTTAGCCAATCAAAGAGGAGATAAGGTTTAGATGAGATTTCCCTCTTATTTGGAGAAGGTTCACACAAGATGAAAGATCAAATCTCATAGCCAACATAAACAGGATGAAAATGGTAATGATGATGTTCAGGTTGTTAAGAATCAGTAATGAAGAAGGCGATTGGCTGCAAGTGCAAAAAACAAAAAAAAAGCTCTAAAATTATTGTGAATTCTTGTGAGAAGTCATTTCCTATAGGTACTAATAATTGTGTGAAAGAACGTGACAATGTTTTCTTACAGGAATTAAATAACTTTGATCAAAACCTGATCAATGATTTGACTCAAAAAGGTGAAACCCAAGATGATGTTGAAATGGACAAGACTGAGGAGCTCAAAGCCTTAGAGCATAGTAGTCTCAAGAATAAAAGAAAAGACCCCTTGAGGGTCTCAAATTCTATGTCCAAGCCCACAAAAAACTATAGAAAATAATGGGTTTTTTCAAGTTCTATTATTTTAGTTCTATGATTCAAGTGTCTGATTTCATCTCTACGATGCATGACACTTATATGTTGGAGATTTTGTTTATGCAGAGATTTAAGAGGAGGATTCCTTATGATGGTGTATGTATCTATGCTCAAGTATCTAACAAGCTTCAAGAAAAGAGGGTGCTCCTTTTTTATTGTGAAATGAATTTGATGATTCAACTAGATGATAGGGTTGTTTGCTATGACTCTAAAAATAATGTCACTTGCTCTATTTATGGACTCGATTTTTTGCAATGTGTTTTTGTTTCTAGTTCTCAACTTAAGGTGCCAGGGCTCATCTTTTTTGCTTTTGGAATTAGAGTGCAGTTAAAGAGAGACTTAATAAATAGTCTGAGTGAGGTTCAGGTGTATGTACTTCCACCTTTTCTGATAATAGTTTGTTGCAAAAGATGATCATGCAAGATTCTGGTGGAAAACATCCGAGGGACAAATTTTTTCATGCACGAGTACTGTGGAAGATTCCTGGACATGTTGATATATTTCAAAATGTATGTTGATTTCTATTATGGTTTGTTTGATATTGTCTTCTCATCTGGCTGAGTTTCTCATGAATCAAATTAAATAACTATCACTTAAAATTAAAGGGTTGATTGACCCTACTAGAGGTAAAGCTTGCAATATGTGAATGAAGGACTTGAACCTCTGATGTAATTTTCTTTTTTTCTACAACAAATTAAAACTAAACAGTTCAACCTTATCAATAATCTCGGTATTTTCGCGTCTTCTCATTCTTGCCACCACATTGACCATGGAAATGGCAAATGTGGGGCTATGATTGGGGCCGATGCAAGTTTGGCTCATTTGGTTGATAAAGTTGTCTCTAGTCCCACTCATGAGTGGATTGTGGTTAAGTGACTTTTATCAGCGTGTATGCTTCTAACAACAATGTTGAAAGAACTAAGTGTTGGTAAGAGCTTATTTATTTAGAGGGGGGATTTTCTTTTTATGGGAGATTTCAACATGGTGAATGATGCCAAAGATAGAATTGGGAACAGAAATAATGTTATTTCTAGTAAAGAGAGGTATGCTTGGTTCAATCTAATTCATCACAAGAATCTTTTGGACTTAACTCAACACACTAGTATGACTTGGACCAATAGAAGTATGGACCAATTTTTGGTTGCTAGGTTGGATAGAGGTTACTTGAATGTGGAAAGGGTTCATGACTTTTGGCAGATCAAGAGTGATTGTGAATTTTCCTTTAGTTTATCTGATCATGATCACTTGATCATCAATTTTCTCAAGAATAACCCAAGCTCTAGGGTTGGCTGGCCTCACTTGGATGCTTCTTTTTTGAAAATTCCTTGTGTGATTACTGAAACCAAAAATATTTTCTTCCACTACTTCAATATTAGGGTTGATGGAAGAATGATGGATTTTAAAAGAAATGGATAAGATTAAAGAAGATGTATCTAACAACTCATTAACTATGCATACGTTTACTAACACCTAACATGCAATAACATATGCATGCACTAGCATATATCTAACATTCATTTACATACCTAACATTTACATGCTCTACCTAACATCTAACATGCACTACCTAACATCTAACATGCATACATTAACTAACATGCCTAACATTCAACATGGGTACATGCAATCACTAAAATCTAATCATTTCTAATAAGGTTCTATCATAAATTAGGAAGTAAGGGTTGAAGAAGCTTGGCTAATGGAAAAGAAAGGGAAAGAATAAGTTAAGATTAGATAGGATAATTATTTGGAAATAGAGAAGTTGGAAAGAATAATGAGTTCTTTGGAGAAAATAAGGCTAAATGGCGCCTCCTTTTTGCTAACCTGTGAACACACAAAAAAACTTTAGGATAAAAAATCATACATTTAATATGCAACCAATCTAATTAATTAAACACACACACATACCCTTCATTTCACGTTCTAATCACATATATATATATATATATATATATATATATATATATATATATATATATATATATATATATATATATATATATATATATATATATATATATATATATAAACTTCTTAAACATAAAGCATACATAAAATCCTTCATACATGATACTCATTCAAATATATATTTCCTAATATATATTTTACACAAAAAATGAAAATAAAACATATATATAAAGTAAACATAATAATAATTAAAAAAAAGAAAAGAATATAATTAAAATATCTAATATATAAAAAAGAAAAGAAAAAATAAAAAACCTTCACTCGTAATCTCTCTCTCTCTCTCTCTCTCTCTCTCTCTCTCTCTCTCTCTCTTCTACGGCCGCTGTCGGCTGCAGAGAGAGGGATGGAGGAAAAAGAAATTAAAAAAGAAAAAAAAAAAAAATAAAAAATAAAAAACCCTTTTCCCTACTCTCTCTCTCTCTCTCTCTTCCTCTCTCTCTCTCTCTCTTTGCTGCACGCGTTGTGCTGCTGCATCACCGGCAGAGAAGAGAGGGAAGAGGGGGAGAAAGAGAGGGGAGAGAAGGAAGCAATAAAAGAAAGAAAGGGGAAAGAAAAAGAGAAAAAGAAATAAAGAAAGAAATAGAAAAGAAATAAAGGGAGAAATGGGGAAAAAAAGAAAAAAAACACACTCTTGACTCTGCATCGTCAGTTTTTTAAAGAAAATTTTTTTTCTTTGCATTGAATGAGTGAAAAAAGCAAGAGAGATGGTCTTCTCTCTCTTGCGAGAGGACAGTCATAGAAATGAGTGCACAAACAACCATAGCCTAGAGCATAGACTAAATAGAGTACCTGAAAAATAACATGAGCTTCTGAATATGACTCCCCTCCTTATATAGATGAGAGTAGCCCACGATAGCCCACATTTTTCCTAAGTTAACTGAATCATGCAGCCTACAATTAACTCTTCATTTACTCAACATATCTCAACAAAAAAAAAGGCATGGGAAATTCTCCTATTTGTTTTCCCAAAAAATGCACACAACCACTCAAATTAAATCTTCCCTTGGCCTTAGACTTTAGATTTAAATACAACCCTTCAATTCCTTTCTATTTATTTATTCACTCTAGAATAAATTAAATTAAACCCATCAATAAATTTAAATGTATTCATAACCTTCATGTTAATAATGTCAATTCATATCCAATTAATCATTTATAATTAAAATATTTTGCTAAAGTTTTAATTAATACATTTACCCTATTTATTAACTCATTTAGAGACTAAAACTTACTTAATTAACCTTTTGAACCATAGGTTTACCCTTAAACTAACCACAAACCATGTTTTTAACCCTCAATTAACCCATAAAATATTCTTCTACCCTTCCATAACCCTCTAGATCTATCAATTAAACCTTAATTAACCTTGAAATTAAACTTGAACCTTGACTAACCCTTAATTTTTAATCTATACCCATAATTATATTTGAAAACACCTTTATAAATACTTCTCATATTTTTGCTGATCATCAAACTTCTTGTCCTGCAAAAATTAAAATCAAACATTAGTCAAAATTTTCATAATTTATTCAAACTTATTTCAATCAATTAATCTTTTAATTTTTAATAACATTTTAAGAGAAATAAATCTTTTCGACACAGACACCTGAACCCGACGTGAAGCGAGGCGGTTGCTCGGTGATCCTCAACATGCCACCCACTCTTTGACAAGAGAAAACCGGAACCTCAGCGTGAGACAGAAGTTTCCAGGTACGAGCATTTCAGGTTCTTTGAATTATTGCATTGTTCCACACACTTGAATAGAAAGATTGCTTTTGACTACCTGACTTTGATCATCCACTTCTTGCATCCATTTAGATCATATGGCTGTGCACTTTGATGCATAGATTAGCGATCCATCATTTTCATAGCCTGGATTGTATAAAGAAGAAATTACAATGAACAACATGATTGAAGACCAGTTTAGGAAATACGAAGAGCGATTTAGGGAAATGGAAATCAATGCAAGTGACTCTATTAAATCAAAATTTAGTATTGTGATGACCCTAATGCAAACAATATATGAAATATCTGACAATATCCAACTAATGGGCATAAGTATTAAAGATGTAAAAAATGAAATGGATTTTGGTATTTCTGAATTGAAACATAAGGTTGACGTGTTGTCTAACCAAGTTAAATACCTACAAACATTGAAATGTGACCATGAGCATGTGGTAAAGGTCCAAGGAATATCTGTACAAAAAGAGTCATTAGCTCTTAGAAGAACCATGCCTAGAGTGATACCTAGGAAATAAAGTTGGGTTGAGAAGAGACCTATATGTTGCTTTTGGTGCGATCAGTATGGACATATGTTTTGGGATTGCATAGCATATGAAAGTGCATGCACACAAAGACTTGTTATTGAACATGAAAATAAAATTTGTAAATTTCAAGATCGATCCCCTTTACATTTGAATGTAGAAAGAGGTGGAATGAAGGAATATTTTGAAGAGACCAATACTAGATCAAAGTCAATTCAAAAGATATGGAAACCAAAGGCTCATGAAGATAATAGATCTGAGGAAAAAAAGAGTATGAAATCTATTGAAGAAACCAAAGGTAGACAAATAAAGGTCGAAAAGCAAAATATTGAGCAGATATTAGGAGAACAAATGGAAATAGATCAGAAAAGAGAATCTGATAGAGAAATTCAAGAAAAATAAAAGGAAGAGCAGGATGTATATGTTTCATTTCATCCAAAACTTTTGACTAATGAGGATCTATTTGATCAAGAGAAAACTACAAAATTAAAGTCTCAATTAAACTTTGACAAACAAATTGAACAAGAAAAGAGTAAAGAAGAAATTCAAGAAGATATAAAATTTGATAAATGAGTTAACAAAGCAGAAAAATAATTGCTTGATGATATTATTATGCAAATGGAGGGGAGTGTAAAGACCACTTCAAAGACTTCTAAGAGTTTGAAAAAGAGTAAGAGAAGTAGAAACCTAACCTTTCAAGATGTATTTGCGAATATTGGAGGATGATTGAAGAAGAATCATATGATATTGATGAATGATGATGGTTGATTGATGATCGATGAATGATTGATGATGATGTTTGATTGATGATCGATGAATGATTGATGATGATGTTTGATGATGGTGATGATGCTGGAGGATGCTGATGATATTGAGACTGATGCTGATGAAGAACGATAGATCATGAAATTGAAGAAAAGTTGGATCGATCAACGATGAACTAGAATTAAATGATCAGGTGAAATGTTTCTCATTTGGAATCTATTTTCTTTTTGAAAGAGCATATGCATTACATTGATGTGTGTGGTAAATATATGTATGAATTTAAGAAAATGGTGTAGAATGAAGATAGCAAATATCTATTATGGGTTTGTATGAAGCATGAATGACTAGAAATTATATGAATGGAATCAGTTAGCGGACTAAAGACTTTTGGGAGTGAAAGCTTGGGAATGTGATGGCATGCTTAAACTAAGTGTGTGTATATACTGATTGATTTGAACACTTATTGAGTGGGATTCTTTGGGGCCTACTATTTGCTTCCTGTGAGATCTTACTCCATATGGATCATGATTTATGAAAAACCTTCATACTCAAGCCAGCTTATATGTGTGTGCATGTTGTTAGCATGCTTTGATGGGCTAGTAGGCGGGTGGAACCACCTTGGTCGGGCGATCAAGGCCATGAGCCATAGCTAGTTTTGTCGTAGGCATGACCTATCTGTTGTCATGCGCCCACATGGGTCGGTAGGTGGATGGAGTTACTCTGGCCGGGTAGTCCGAGCCACAAGCTGACGTTGATTTCATGTAGGGTTGATGTTGTGTATGTCATGCGCTATGTCGGATCGACAGACAGGTGGGGTAAACTTGGCCGGGTGGACAATTCCATGAGTCGCACCCAATTTCTACATAGGCTGATTTATGAAAATAAAAAGTAAAAAGAAAAAGTGTTGAGCTGAGATGAAGTGAAAAGTAAAAGAAAAGAAAAAGAAAAAGAAAAATGAAAAACTAAAAGAAAAGAAAAGAGATCTAATGGAAATTTGGACAGTAGGAGATAAATAGGGGAAACAGGGCATATTCTACAAACTTAGTTAGTAGAAGTTTGGCATATGCTAGTACTTAGGATAAGTTACAAGATCTGAATGCATTGAACAAAGAGAAGATCTAGAGAGCCGCCGGTTTATACATATAATTACTTGTCATATTGCTGAAACAAAAACATAGTATGAGGTTTGTGATGCTTGCATCTACTCAATTTTCTAAAATTTGTACTAATATTTATAAAGTTGCATGGAGTGCATGAGATCACGATTCAATTTTTCAAGAGATAAACATTAAAAACTAAAAAGATTTTTCAAAAGAACCCTCATACGCTTATGTTGGATTTTGCAGGTTGGCCCATCAGGATGATGTGCAGGTTTAGTAGGGGCAAATGTTGGCATGAAATACCTAGGGGACGTGTGCATGATTTTTTTCAAAGTTCATTGATTTCTATGTTTTTTGTGATATTTTGACTGAGAAAGTGGTATAAATTGTGTATGTTTTGGTGGATTTGATTGACTCTGAGAAGCAAAGCCATGTGATTCTTGAAGATTAAGTTTGTGCATATATAAATATCCAACCTTTGATGCATTAACCCTTAGGTTTGACCCTTGAAAACCCTTGAAAATGTGAGTTTATCCCATGAGAACTGAATCTAGACCCTTAGAAACCCTTGGAGTTTAGGTCTCAAATGTAAAAAAAACCCTTAATCTCACATGCCGACCTTAATTATACATTTACCATAACGTTCCTTGTCAGAAATCTGAACTTGGACCCTTAGAATCGGCGTTTATCCTAGGTCAAACCCTTAAAAATAATTAACTTATGAACATCTAGTGTGAAACCAAAACCTTAGTCTAGGAAAAATAAAAACGAGAAAATTTTAAAATATAAATAAGGGGTGTGATTTTCTCAAAATAGAAAATGATCATGGAAGATGATTCTGGAATTAGAAAGTTTGAGAGGAGATTAGAAGAATCGAGAAGGATGTTCTGGGGGGACCTATAAATAGGGGCCCAAGCCTCAATTGTTTCTCCCCGTGGACATTCTGTTGTTCTTCTTTCCAGGTATTTTCTTGTCCATTCTTGTTCATTCATCTTCTTGCTTGTACTTTGGTAATGCATTTAGCGAGAGAGATTCTTATTGTTCATTCGTAGAGAGCAAGCGAATTCAAGATTTTTCTAGGCATTGCCATGTCACTTTGTAGTATACATTTGGTCCTCCTTCTGATGTTATTGATACTGTTTGTTCTTCCATATTGCTGGAGCTTGATACTTTTTCTATTATTGGTGACTCTAATGGTCAATCTGCTGTATGAAACGAGTACCTTGGCAGAGACCGCAGCTATTGATACAGGGAAAATGGAAACGTGGAGAGCGAATGAGGGGGGGGGGAATCTATAGGTGGCATGACATCTGCTTTATACTTAGCTTTCCAAATCCATTTAGTACCTATTACCTTCTTCTTTGGCGGCAAGTCAACTAGATCCCATGTATCATTTTTGAGTATACTATCATAGACTGCATTGCCGCTCTCCAACCTGGATCATCAAGGGCTTCTTCAATGGTGCTAGGTTCCTTTATCGAGCCCATGGTATCTGCCATTAGAGCCATGTTAACAATGTGTTCTGAGGCTCTTCTTTGCTCCTCTATTCTCTTTGATCTTCATAATCCATCTGAGGATGATTCTGGTACATCTACATGTGGATTCTGATCATCAAAGAGCTATTGTGCCCACTACGGTAGTGGCTTATGCTGTGTAGCTACAACTGGTTGGCTTTTTATTGAGGAAATTTCTTCATCAGATGTTTCCTCCTCCTCAACTTTAACCTCTCTTTTGATCGGCACAAGGTGAGATATTTCTCCATTTGATGAGATAGTAGATTTACCTTTATCTTCTACCAAGTGTGGCTATTCATCAAACACCGCATCTCGGCTGACAAAAATTTTCCTTGCCTCAGGATCCCACAACATGTATGCTTTAGACTCTTCACTATATCCTAGGAAGACACACTTTTTGCTTTTTGAATCCAACTTTGATCTTGTTAAATCAGGAATATGTGCATAACAAAAACAACCAAAAATTCTAAAATGCAAACTTGAAGGCTTTTTACTAGAATATGATTCTTGAGGAGTCATCCCCTTTAGTGCTTTTGTGTAGCTTTGATTGAGGATGTAGATTGCTGTATTGACTGCTTCTGCCTAGAATGAATTAGGCATGTCTTGAGCCTTTAACATACAACGAGCCATTTCAACTACTGTCCTATTCCTGCGCTCAACAATGCCATTTTGTTGAGGTGTATGAGCTGTGGGAAGTTGCCTTTTCACACCATGGTCCTTACAGTAATTATTGAATTTTGTTGACAAGAATTCACCTCCTCTATCTGTTCTAAATTTCTTCAGTTTCCTTCCTGATTCATTTTCCACATATGTATGCCACGTTTTAATTTTTTCAAGAGCATCAGTTCTCTCGAATGAAATAAACCCACATCTTTCTACTATAATCATCAACTTACAACAAAAAGTAGAAAGATCCTCCTAAAGCACGTGTAGACATTTTACCGTAGAGATCAGCATGTACCAACTCTAGAGGAGCTTGAGATCGATTGTTGGTCTCTCTTGGAAATGCCTTTCGTTGTTGCTTGCCCATCATACAAGGTTCACAAGGTTCCTGCAACCCTGACAATGCAAGCAAATGAGCCACCATCCCTGTTCTTTGCATTCCTTCAAAACTGCAAATCTGAGAAGCCCAAATCGTTGGTGCCATAACCTTCTTACATCTTTAATTTTAGTAATTTGTAGGTACCAAAGCATCAAGGCCATGTGGAAACAGGTGATAACATAGAGCATACCATCACTACAACATATCAAGTGTATACCGAGGTTTCTACCGAGGAAAATGAACGGGCACGATTTTGCTCTGATGTCGATGTAAGTGCTAGTATACGATCAATGCCTACCCCTCATGAATGTATGCACATTTTGTAAGGCCCCCATTATGAGGAGAAGCCAAGCGTGCATTACAAAATTGATGGGAATCCCAACTTGCATGTTGGATGAAGGACATATTGGACCATGTAAGATATTATAAAGAAAGGGAGTTACCAGGGTCCCCAATTGTGGGGTCTGAGGCAGCGAGGAGTAGCCCTGGCTGGGGTGTCGGTGCGACGGTAAAGGGAATATTCCATGGAATATTCTTTGTCAGAGTTAGAAATCATTTATATTTGTTAGGTCGGTTCAACCGGCTTAAGCCGTGTATGGCAATTATGTGCACCCTTCCTCTTCTAGCACCTTGGTTGTGTCTTCCTCTTCTTCTATCTACATACAACAATTGATCTTGGCCATCCTTGGCATTATGAACACCAAGGTTCATCTCCTCTATCACCATGAGATTGATTAGTTGATCAAAATTAGGAAGATAGTCCCTTACATACACTAAAGTTGTGAAGCTCCTCCATTTTTCATCATCCCTAAGTCCATTTAGGATGTGGACTACAAGATCGTCATCATGTAGGGCACAACCAATTGACCCTAGTGCATCTGCAAGCTCTTTAACCTTTAATATTTAATAATTAGCACCTTGAAAGGGGCCTTTCCTAAGATCATTTAGCTCATTATTGAGCTAAATTGTTCTAGATTTTGTGGAGGTTGAGTACAATCTCTCCAAGCACTCCCACACCTTCTTTGATAGATTCAAATCTTGAATATGCCTTACCATGGAGGTTCTAATATGGTGAGATAAAATAAAAATAATTCAAAGGTTCCTAAGGTCTCCGTTATTTTATCTCTCAAAAGGTTCGAGGAAAGTTTAGGATATGCAACAAAGTAGTTGGAGGATACATAAAGCAAAAGGAAGGAATCTCATGATAAAAAATTATGGACAAACAAAATATAGACTAGTATGCTTGTTTGCTTCTATGGACCCCAATTGTAAAAACAATTGTGAGGCAAGTAGCTTCCTCATTTTGAAGGACTCTATAAAGGGAAATCCCATAGTGGGGTGCAGTGCAATTAGAGACTTTGTCTCATGAAGAACTATGGCTAGCCAACATCTCAAGGTTCAAGGCCTATCATCTTAAAAGAGAAATTGAAGCTCTTTTGAATTACCTTGCACTTTGCAAAGTCTATCGAGGTGCTACATAGCTCTTCTCACACTCTTTTTCACTTAGTTTTTTCATTTTCATAAGATGTTATGCTTTTTGTTTGAGATATTTGTTGTGATTTGTATTTTATTCATATTCCAATTCATGAGAAGCATGTTGGGAATGTTTAGATTTTTCTTGACTTTTTTAGAATTTTTTAAAATTTGAAAGAAAATTTTTGGGATTTTGTTTCCTTTATCAATGCACTTTTTCTTGTTGAATTAGATGCGAAATAGAAGTTCTATGGTGTTTTGCGTGAGGAACATATCATTAATTTGTTTATATTTTGGGAGCTCTTTAATTTTTTTGGTAATTTTCGGCATTTGTTTTGGTTTTTTTATTTTCTTCAAGTTCATTACTTTTTCTTCATAAAACACTACTTGCTTTTTTTTTTTGTTTAAACCCACCAAAAAAACACACACATACACACATGTCTATCTTTGTCTCCTCACCCTCTCTAGATTTTCCCCCTCCAACCGTGTTGGCAGTAGTCAAGGAACTGAAGGACTCACAAGACAAGGAAGCCTACGAAGGGAGTCGGAGCGAAGAGAAAGCACAAGCAGACACAGTAGTCAAAGAACATCTGGAAAGTAGGCCATTTTAATTTTCATGCATCAAAGATTTGGGCACACAAGAAGAAGGAGCAAGTAGGGAGCTCCAGGAAATGTATGTCAAAATGTTTGAAGAAATCCCTACAAAAATTGCGGTGTGTGCGCGTGTGTGTGTATGTGTGTGCATGTTGGTGTGCTTTTCACTCACGCACTTGTGCCTTTACTTGCTCGAGGTCATCATACCATCCTCACGTCTTCCCGGATTGACATTAAAGGAGTTGCTACTCATCACTGAGCTACACCAAATTTTGGCGCCATTGCCGAGGATCGATCTTTGAGGACGAGCGTGTGATGGTAAGACGTAGAGTTGAGGCGTTGGAGTCATAGGTATTTTCTTCACTTTTATCTATCTTCTTTTGTTTTTCTCATCACCATCATCATCCTCACCATCTCCCACATCCATCTCCATCATCGCGAAAAATTTTAGTTTTTGTTCATATCACCCCACCCATACCATTTCCCTCATTTCACTTGTGAGAGAGAGCGAGAGAGTGTTTGTGTGCTTGTGATTTTCAGTGTTTTTTGAGATTTGTTGTAGGAATCAGCATCCCCAGCAGCTGCACCAGCTCCAGCAGGTAAAAAAATTGACTATGTAGGTCCCGAGGCGTTCACCTCTGTCAATCGCGACCGACAAAAAAATTGACCTTCTTGCAAAACTAAGTGCATAAATGTGATGTATAGGCCTAGAGCTTCATGAATATGTGCTTGAAATTCTAAAATTCCTCAGTTTTCTGTCAATCGCGATCGACCTGTCAATCGCGATCGACAAACCACGACGGACACTTGCCGACCGACTTGTCAATCGCAATCGACACGTCAATCGCGACCGACTGACCCCGACCGACAGAATCTACGCGCGACACGTGTCAATCGCGATCGAGCCATCAATCGCGATCGACCAGTCAATCGTGACTAACAGCCACAATGGACCTGTTAATCGCGACTGACGCAGTCAATGATTGCTTGACCACGACCGACTGAACACTCGCAACGGACCTGTCAATCGCAATCGACACATCAATCGCGACTGACGAAGTCAACGACCCTTTGATCATGATCGACTGAAAATCCGGGCCACGTGTCAATCGCGATCGACCAGTCAATTGCGACTGATAGCCCCGATGGACCAGTCAATCGCGATCGACACGTCGATCGCGACTAACATATTAATCGCGATTGACAGAGCTTTCGATCGCGATTGACGGGCCAATTCGACAAATTTTTTTAGGGCAAAAATAGTGGTCTAATTTTTGGCGAATTGTGGGGAAATTTTAAGGGGTAGTAGAGCATTGTGAGGCCTATACCCAATGCATTTTGAGAAGTCCTGTCTGCCTGTTAACCTGTTTTAAATCCTGTTTTAGCCCCAAAACCCTGAATTGACATAACTTCCTCATATGAAATTCGTTTGCTGTGATTTTTGTTTTGTTGGAAAGCTCGTGGGGTTACGATAAAATTAATATCAGGATTATTAGATAGGGTAATTTGAAGTTGATCATATCCCAGGGTAGGAAAAACTGAGGGTCCCTTGGGATTAGTTCTCATAAGGGCAAAAGGGCAATTTGGTCTGTGAAGTACATGCATGAAAGTGATCTGTCAGTCAACTGAAGTCAATTCTTGAGCTAATTTTGGGCCTTTTACAGGTTCTTTGAGAGCATCAAAGGGTACTCGAAGCAAGAGTAAGTGCAAGCTTGGGAACACGCTTCCTGTTGAAAAAGAAGGAGCAAGCTTAGTGGATAATTTTGGTAATTTGGATATTCCAAATGAGCATAAATACTTGGATAAAGGTAAAGCCACAACTCCTTATCCATTAGGAGTGAAAGGAAACATCAAAGGGCACTCAAGGGAGTTTGAAGATCAAGAAGAATCCATTGAAGAGTCAAGAGACAAGGAAGGGGTATGTGAAAGGTCACACACACATTCATACAAGCATGAAGGCGCATTTTCGGGATACCAAGACTGAGGAGAAGCATCTACCAAGTGCCCAAGGACCAGAGGAGCATGCCCAAGAAGTTTCAGCCCCAGATCATCTCTATAAGTGAGGTTTTGGATCAGTTTCTCACACTAGACCCTCTCTCTCTACTGTAGTCTGTCAGACATACCCAACTTGTAACAGGTGTTGCTCTCTGTGTATAAATCCAAATTCAGTGCTTCTTCTCTTGCATGAAAGCTTATCTCTCCTACTTTCTCTGTCTCCAGTTTCATAGTGATTGCGTACTGCTGCGCCGAGATATTTGCATTTTACTGTAACTGAAAAATTTGCACAGGTGGGCAGACAGGTAGTCTGTTTTGTAACAGTGAGTTGCCTGACTTATACTCATCCAAATTGAGTGTTTGTTGGCTTGTTGGAAAGCTAACAGAGTCTAATAAGTGTGGACAAAATCTTGGAGTGATTGGATTTCAGGTGGTGGGTCAAATTGCTTGATCCAGGTCACGTACATTTTCAGGTGTAGGCTGGAAGACCTATTTTGGGTTCATTGTGCTTTTGTTGTGCATATAGAGGATTTGTTCCTCACAGTTGGTATCAGAGCTTTGAAGCTTGGATTAGCAGTAGCACACTACAAGGAAGTACACTTGAAGAAGAAGGTGCTTCATCAAAGAGGAGAGAAGTGCAACACAAGGGATTGCTTGACAAGGTAACCTCTTTATCATAATCTCATTTCAATGGCAGATTTGGGGCAAAAAGTGGAGTTGTTGGACAAGGACAACTACCAACCTTGGAGGTTCAGAGTTACAAATTACCTCATGGGCAAAGGGCTATGGTCCATAGTGAATGGAGAAGAAGAAAGGCCTGATGTAGACCTTGAAGATGCAACCACTACCAATGCACAAAGGAAGGAGCTCAAAGAGTGGGAAGAAAGGAATAGAAGAGCAATGTTTCTCATATCTCAGGTAATTTCTAATGCTATGGTTGGTCATATACAAAATTTTGATAATGCCAAGGATGTATGGGATGCTTTGGAAAAGGTTTATGCAACCTCTACAAGAGCTAGGAAAATGCAACTAAAAAATGAGCTCAATACCATGAAGAAAGGTAATAGCCAAAGTGTGGTTGAGTACACACTCAAAATCAAGGATCTAAGGGATCAATTAGCATCAGTGGGATGCAAGGTTGATGACGAAGATTTGGTTCAGGTCACTCTCAATGGATTGAGAGGAGAAGACAAGTGGAAGCCTCTCATTACCACTATCCTCTATCGAGATCCACTTCCATGCTTAGAAGACCTCATTCCTCACTTGGTGGCTGAGGAGGCATCATTTGGAGATTCATCCAAAAGCAAGGACACTCATGGTCAGGTCCTATACTCTTCAAGAGGCAAAGGGAGAGGTGGAAGAAGAGGAAGAGGAAGAGGCTACAACAATCAAGGCAACCATCAAAGCAAAGAAGAAGGAGAAAGCTCAAGTGACTCTACATTCCAAGCAAAGGCAAGAGGTAGAGGCAAAGGAAGAGGAGGCTACAACCCCGACAAAGGTATGATTTGCTATAATTGTGGTAAACCAAATCATATAGCTTCAGATTGTAGATATAAAGATGGTAAATACACTCAAAGAAAGCAAGGGAACTATGCAAATGCTTCAAACAAGGAAACAGGTAATGATCAATTGCTTGCTATGAGACATGGTTATTCAAAGGATGCTAAATATGATACCAAATGGTACATAGACTCAGGGTGCAGCAATCATATGTCTTGTGAGGGTGATATATTCACCAATTTGCAGGTTCCAAAGTCCAAAGGATGTGTGGAGACAGGTGACAACACCGAACATGTCATAGAGCACATTGGAGATGTAAGAATTGGATGTGACAAATCAGCCAAGGTGCTTGAGAAGGTATTGCATGTTCCATCTATTACTAAGAACCTTATTTCAGTAGGGCAAATGGTAGAGAAGGGTTTGCAGGTCACCTTCAATGACAAAGGATGCTTTATAAGGAATCCTAAAGATGGAAACAAGCTTGTTGCTCAAGGAAGAAAAGAAGGAAGAATGTTCACCTTGGATGTGTCTCCTAATGCAAGCAAGGTATGCTTTGTTATGATTGGTAATCAAAGGATTGCTGAACTTGACCTTTGGCACAAGAGAATAGGCCATGTCAACATTCCTAAGCTAAGGAATATGAGCAAGGAAGAGCTTGTAAGAGGGCTGCCCATGTTTGAGAACAAAGAGCTTCATGAATTTTGTGATGCATGTCAACTAGGGAAGCAAGCAAGACAACCATTCCAAAGGAGCACACATAGGGCTGCAAATCTCTTGGACCTCATCCATACTGATGTATGGGGACCTTCCAAAGAGTCATCCTTGGGAGGATCAAGGTATTTTGTTACATTTATTGATGATTATTCTAGAAAAGTTTGGATATACATCATTAAAGAAAAATCAGATGTGTTCTCTATGTTCAAGAGGTTCAAACAAGAGGTTGAGAAGGAGACAGGTAAATATATCAAAGCCCTAAGGTCTGATGGAGGGGGAGAATACTTCTCCAAAGAATTCAGCTCTTATTTGTATGAGAATGGTATTAAAAGGCAATTTACATGCAGGTATACCCCCCAACAAAATGGGGTGGCTGAAAGGAAAAATAGGCACATTGTTGAAATTGCAAGGTGTATGATTAATGAAGCACACATGCCATTATTTTATTGGGCTGAGGCTGTTTATACTTCAGTTTATTTGATGAATAGGGTACCTACAAGTGGTGTGCATGAGTTGACTCCAAATGAGGCCTACTATGGTAAGAAACCAAGTGTGGAACATCTCAAGGTTTTTGGATGTACTTGCTATGTGCACATTCCACAAGAGGTAAGATCTAAACTTGATGCAAAATCTGAAAAATGTGTTTTCATTGGCTATTCTACTGAGCAAAAGGGGTACAAATGCTATAACCCTTACACCAAGAAGTTGTATGTATCAAGAGATGTGGTATTTAATGAGTTGAAACCTTGGTATGTAGACAAGGGAAAAGAAAAGGTAATAGATGATAACTTGGATGATGTATCAGTTTGTGGTAAAGGTGATATGCAGGTTGAATCAACTCAAATGAGTGGGCCTGAGGCTTCAACATCAAGATCAGCTACCCAAGGACACATGGGAGAAAGAAGAAGTCTATCAGAATCACCAACATCCAGGTATAAGTCTCTTAGTGACTCTCATGATGATCATAAAGGTGATAGTGAGTCACAGGATGAAGAAGACTATGAAGAAGTGGTTACACCACAAGTAAAGCTTTCAAGGTTAAGGAAGCAATTCCCTAAAGGGAATGAGAGGAGATCCTCAAGGCTCAAGAAGCCAATACAAAGGTTAAGTTATGACTCTTTCATTGCCAAGCACTATGCCTATATGATGCAGGTTATTGGAGATAATGATCCTCAAATGTATGAGGAGGCATCAACAAAGGAGGAATGGAAGAGGGCAATGGATGAAGAGATGAAAGCACTCAAGGACAATGAGACTTGGGAATTAGTGCCTAAAACACCAGGTATGAAAGTGGTTCAAAACAAATGGGTGTATAAGACTAAAAGGAATGCTGACGGTTCACTAGCTAGACACAAAGCTAGGTTGGTTGCAAAGGGGTTCACACAAACTTTTGGTGTGGATTATGAAGAGACATTCAGCCCCGTGGCTAACAAAACAACAATAAGGACCTTAATAGCTGTATGTGCAGGTAGAAGATGGCCTATTTATCAGCTTGATATAAAAAATGCATTCTTGAATGGTGAGCTAAAAGAAGAGGTATACATGGCACAACCTATTGGATATGAAGATGTGGATCATCCTGATTTTGTTTGTAGGTTGAAGAAGACCTTGTATGGTCTTAAGCAAGCACCAAGGGCCTGGAATCAAAGGCTTATGGAATACCTTGAAAAGTGTGGGTACATTCAAAGCAAATCTGATCCCTCACTCTACATAAAGAAAGAAGGGAGTAAGGTGGTATTTATTTGCATATATGTGGATGATCTTATCATAACAGGTAGTGACCATGAAGGAATTAAAGACATCAAGAGGAGCCTTGGAAAGGAGTTCAAGGTATCTGATTTGGGTGAGTTAAAGTACTTTCTAGGTATTGAAGTTGTTTATGCAATGGATGGCATATACCTTTTGCAAAGGAAATACCTATTGGATGTACTTTACAAGTATGGTATGGCTGAATGTAAGGTACTCACTCAACCTATTGATGCAAATACAAAGGTAAGCATGTTGGATGGTAGGAAACTTCATGATTTGACATTATATAGAAGCTTGGTTGGCTCTTTAATATATGCAACAATGACTAGACCTGATCTTTCTTATGTGGTAGGCGTACTTGCCCAATTTATGCATGTTGCTACTCAAGAGCACTTAAATACAGCCAAAAGAGTGCTTCGGTATGTTAAGTATACAATCAATAATGGATTGTTTTATAGGTATGGAGAAGAGCTAACTCTTAGAGGATGGAGTGATGCTGATTGGGCTGGTTCTATTGATGATAGAAGATCCACTTCGGGGTATGTATTCATGCTTGGAACAAAGACTATCTCATGGATGTCAAAGAAGCAACCTACGGTGGCATTGTCTTCAACCGAGGCTGAGTATAGAGCATTAGCTCTAGCTACATGTGAAGCTATGTGGCTTAAAAAGCTTCTAATTGACTTGGATGTGCAGGTTGGAACAATCTCCCTTTATGGAGATAATATGTCATCTATTCACTTGGCTAATAACCCCATGTATCATGCTAGGAGTAAGCACATTGAAGTGCATTACCATTATGTAAGAGAAAAGGTTGCTACTAATGAAGTGGATGTTCATTTTGTGACAACAAAGGAGCAGGTTGCTGATCTATTCACCAAAGGATTGGATGCATCAAAGTTAAGCAAGTTCACGAACATGATGAGCTTGATGGACATAGACACTTCCTACTTAAGCTTGAGGGGGAGTGTTGAAAAAGAAGGAGCAAGCTTAGTGGATAATTTTGGTAATTTGGATATTCCAAATGAGCATAAATACTTGGATAAAGGTAAAGCCACAACTCCTTATCCATTAGGAGTGAAAGGAAACATCAAAGGGCACTCAAGGGAGTTTGAAGATCAAGAAGAATCCATTGAAGAGTCAAGAGACAAGGAAGGGGTATGTGAAAGGTCACACACACATTCATACAAGCATGAAGGCACATTTTCGGGATACCAAGACTGAGGAGAAGCATCTACCAAGTGCCCAAGGACCAGAGGAGCATGCCCAAGAAGTTTCAGCCCCAGATCATCTCTATAAGTGAGGTTTTGGATCAGTTTCTCACACTAGACCCTCTCTCTCTACTGTAGTCTGTCAGACATACCCAACTTGTAACAGGTGTTGCTCTCTGTGTATAAATCCAAATTCAGTGATTCTTGTCTTGCATGAAAGCCTATCTCTCCTACTTTCTCTGTCTCCAGTTTCATAGTGATTGCGTACTGCTGCGCCGAGATATTTGCATTTTACTGTAACTGAAAAATTTGCACAGGTGGACAGACAGGTAGTCTGTTTTGTAACAGTGAGTTGCCTGACTTATACTCATCCAAATTGAGTGTTTGTTGGCTTGTTGGAAAGCTAACAGAGTCTACTAAGTGTGGACAAAATCTTGGAGTCATTGGATTTCAGGTGGTGGGTCAAATTGCTTGATCCAGGTCAGGTACATTTTCAGGTGTAGGCTGGAAGACCTATTTTGGGTTCATTGTGCTTTTGTTGTGCATATAGAGGATTTGTTCCTCACACTTCCTGGGCACACAAAGGTAACCAAGGGAAGAAACTCAAGGTTGGAAATTCTCAACACCCTCTCTCAATCCCTAGCATAGGCTAAGTACGGATAGAGGTTGTGATTAATTAGGGATACATTAAGAACGACCAAGTCTAAGAACTCTAATCACTCAAGTGCAAGTGTTAGGAGATTACAATTGCGAAACAACCTAAGGGAAAAGAATTTAATCGAGGGACCACACTCAAAGAACGATAAAACTTAAGTGTTCCTTGCGACGAAGATTAATTGGACAAGAAGTGGACACCCTAAGGGAAATTAAAAAAAAAGAACAAGTGACTAATACAAAAGAACTCAGCAACACAAAGTGGACTTGGGAAAATTTGGGATTATTCAATTGGGCTTATGAACCTTAGATCAGGAAGACACCTAGGGAGAGATAGACAAAGTCTTAGATCTTCAGAGGCTAGTGTTAATCATACCGCTACGTCTTGGGCCCAACAGTTGAGCCATCATTCGTACTACCCTAGCTCTGAGACTAGCGAGTCTGAGATGTCCCACAGTATGGAGAGACCTACAGGAAGTTCAGGAGTGCCATATTTACATAGGGTAGAAGGCCCTTACAAGATGCAACTCGAATACCTTAGGACCAACCGATTAGGTGCTAGCATCTATGAGGACGGCCTGAGCAGACCATCTCTAGGCTCACGTTTGGAGAAGCCGCACAAGGAGTATCAGATGAACTTCCTGATGCTTGCTTGTTTAATTTGGAAGTTGTACCTCAGTGGGCTAAGCCATTAGTGCCAGTCTTGACATACGGGCCTAATCACCTAGTCATAAACACTCAAGATAGAGAGGTAGTAAAAGCACAGAAGTACCATATCATGTCAGGAAGTATGTACAAACAGACAGATCAAGGGATATTGGCTTGTTGTGTGGAAGAGGACGAGTACGCAAAGTGGTTGCAATTAGCACATGTAGGTGCATTAGAGCAACACTACTCAAAGCAAAGAACTTTACAGACACTTAGGAGATTCGGAGTGCATTGGCCTACTATGGAAGCTGATGTCCAAAAGTTGTGCAAGGAGTGCCCAATCTGTTGCACTAAACCACCTGTGGAACATGCCACTCTTTATCAAGTTTCCATAGTGCCAGATTGGAGTGAACCATTAGTAACCTTCCTTAGGACGAGAACATTCCCTCAAGATATGAAGCTCGCCAGACAAAGAAGTCTAGAACAAGAAGCCCTTGATTACTCACTCATTGGTGATAATCTATACAAGCGTGGTAAAGATGGTTACCTTAGATTATGTGTCCATGAGAGTGAATATCTCAAGATCTTGGAAACTGCTCACCAAGGTGTAGCAGGAGGACACTTTGGACCAGAGCGAGTGATCAAGGCAATCCTATTTGCAGGACTTTGGTGGCCGACCCTTCACATGGATGCACATACCTATGTGAAACGGTGTGACATTTGTCAGCGAACTTAGTATCCTATACGCAAAGATGAGATGCCTTTAAAACCTATGATGGGTGGACGTGGATTCTCTAAGTGGGGAATAGACTTTGTAGGTCCTATTAATCCCCCAGCCAAGGGTTCACATGCTGAATATATCATTGTGGCCACATACTATTTAACCAAGTGGGTAGAAGTGAAAGCCACTACAAAAAATGATGCTCAAACAACAGCAAAGTTCTTATTTGAAAATGTGTTCACGAGGTAGGGATTGCCAATAGAGTTGGTGAGTAATAGAGGGACTCACTTCTTGAATGAAGTTATAGAAAATCTACTCCAAGAATTCTTGGTAATACACAAGAATTCTGCCCCTTATCACCCACAAGCTAATGGGCAAGCTGAAAGTACAAACAAGATTCTATGCAATGTGCTTACTAAATTAGTGAATAATAAACGCTCTGATTGGGACAAACAGCTACACCATGCTATTTGGGCATAACGAGTTGCCTACAAAACGGTACTCCAAGCCACCCCTTTTCAGATGGTGTTTGGCCAAAACGCAGTGCTACCATTGGACTTCTTGATACCTACACTAAAGGTAGCATAGGAGCACGAGTGGATAGGCATGAGCTCTCCTCTAGGATCTTTGACCTTTAGCGATTAGGAGAAACAAGACTGAGGGCTACTGCAAGGATATATGCAGCTAAGAAACGACAGAAAGCGTACTTTGATGCCCATGTTAAGGATAAAGGCTTGAGGGCCGTAGACTTAGTTTTGGTGTATACCCTGAGACAACATGCCCGGAAATTAGAGAAGCGTGGCTATGGACCTATGATCATAAATAGGATCTCAAGGAGTGGAGCAGTATAACTGGCCACATTAGAAGGCAATATTCTACCTAGCTACATAAGTGGATGCAGAGTCAAGTTATATCAGGAACCTCTCACCGAGGAAATGCTCAATCGACTCAACACTGCCAAGAAACGTAAAGAAGAGGAAAAACGAGTTCGAGAAGAAGCACAGGCAGAAGCCTTGGAACACATCCGAAAAATGAAGATGAGAAGACAAGGATGAGATCAGCCAAGGATAGAGGACTATGCGAACCCAGGATATCATATGGCTATGTGTGAAGTCTCAAGTGTAAGCCCCCATAGAATAGTTGACCCATGTCCTTTTGTAACCTTGGAGATAGGACAAGGGAAGAGTGCAAGGACTGCACGGGTCTTGATTGACTCAGGTGCAGCCACTAGTGCCGTTCAACTTTCTTACTGTCGAGAGTTGAAATTAAATGTCATTCCTATAGAAGCATATCTCATAGGATTGGAAGGTGTGGAAACCCCTTGCATGGGCGAGGTGGAACTCCCCCTCTACATTCAAGATGTTCTAAGGACAATTAAAGTACTAGTGTGTCAAGATGAGGACCTCACTGAACCTCTTGTCTTGGGTCAAGACTGGATCTATGATCATGCAGTCAACCTAAACCTAAGAAGTGGACTTCTTCAGGTATGGGTAAATCAGAGTCGAATTACAATTGAGTTAGATAATGGAGCACTCAAGGAACTAGGAAAGGCACAGACTCCTGGTCCTTCCAGGGGTACACATGAAGTTAACAATGCTATTCTTGTCCAAATCTATGTGATGTAGAAGAATGATGATCTCAATAAAGAAGTCAAGGACTCAACAAAACTCCCTTCTTTTCCAAAGGCCAGAGGGAGGCAGCAACCAATAGCAGATCAAGTACTGAAGACTACCTATGCTCAGCCAGTGAAACAATTGTGGGTGCGGAAAGGTGAGCGTCCCATTGTGGTCAAGCCACAACAACATCTCAACTTCCTATTAGTGATCAACAACATGATACTAATAAGAAGACTTCCAAAAATTCTTTTGAGAAAGTGAAATCTATCTAGGTACCCAAGAAATCGATGAAGGCTGGCCCACAATCAAGAAAAATTTGGGTGCCTAAGGCTTGCTTGCGGGCTCAACTAGTCCCACACAAATCACACCATGTACAACAGGGTTCACTCACTCAAAGAGCCGATGCCCACTCTCAGTCAATACACACAAACACATATTCACACATGAGCACGAGTGGAATCACTTGCAAATGGGCCCCTATAAAGCCTCATTTCCGAGCAGACACCCTCATAAAGCCCTCCAGAGTCTTCACGAAACCAAAACATAAAGTCATTCACTGTGTTTGGCAGCCAAAAGCTTGTAATAAACCCCCGATCCCATTTGTACATTCCTCCCCACCTACTGACTGCATCTGTTCACTTAGCTCATAGGATTAACAACACACACAATCATCGAGCACTCACTGATCGACTAACTCATCATTCACCTCATGATAATGTTGTAAAGGGGACAAAAATTGTTCTACCTTGTCCTTTACAATGTTAACGCCTGCTTCTATATTCTCACAGAACTAGCAAGCAAGCTCTAACATGGCAGAAACCGGAGGCACCAGTTCCCAGGTAGGGTCTAGCACACAGATTGTGGACATTGAAGCCCTCCTCCTTGAACCACAACTCACCAAGAGGCCTCAAGAACTTCAAGCGGTGCATGTGCTCCCTATTCAGGACCCTCGTCAGGGACACACTTCTCAAGTGGGGAAGCATGCACATTGGTTCAGTGATGTCGCAGGGCCATTAGGTGATGGCACCTACTTCTGGGAAGCAGCAATTGAGTTCAATGGCAAATGGGGACGCTACCATTTCTTCACTCGTGCATTTGAGAAAAATCAGAATGCAGAAGTAATGCGATCGGTATGGACCAAAGCGGGCTTGGATAGCTATTTCAGGGCACATTTGCCTAAGCCAGATTTCCTACGCTACTCCTATTTTATCAGTACCATCACTCCTAGCAGGGCCAAGGGAGGCGATAGTACTTTTGTGCTACCCTCACTGTTGCCAGGCCACGAACTCAAGAGATTCAAACTGACTCTCAATTTGGTACGGGAAGCATTGAACATGCAAGGTATGCATATTCCCACTGAGAAAGAAACGATGGTTCCAGGGAGGATGAAGCATAAGGATCTCAATAAATTGAAGGACATGGTAACAATGACACCTACCATTGCTCTCCACCTACGAACGATCATGCAGCATTTTGCTTTTCTCGCCCAAGAATGCTTCACTATGCCACCAAAAAAGATATGGTTCAGCTTGTACTTGGCGGAGACAGAGAATCTCACTATCAATATACCACATTGGATCATAGATCAGATCCACCTAGCCCATCAACGATGGAATAAGAAACAGAAGAATGTGCTTCATGGATGCTGTGCTCTGACAAAAATAATTTACAGGTGCTTAGCGTACGGCGTGCCCATTCAAAGAGCACTAGTATGGTCCATGGCCCAAGAATTCCAAAGACGGCTGTCAACGGTGGGTCCTCCATTGAAGAAAATGAGAGGGGGAGTTCAATTACCATGTGCTCAAGCAAGGGCAGCCACCACCACACCAGAGGTGGCCCCTCCACAAACGCGACGTGTCCGACCATTTACCATTCGCCTACCCAGGCCAAGCGCCAAAGGAACCAATCTCGTGTTCCCTCCGATTCCATCGGACTTGGAGTTCCCACAAGGTTACACCCTTGCTGATTTGACAGGTGAAGAAATTGCCCGTTTGATCAATGAGTCTAACCTGGAGACAGAAGCAGAGCAGACCCAAGGACCACAACCCACTACTACAACTTCAGCCCCGACCCAACCGAGAGTAGTAGAAGTAGAAGAGGATGAAGAAGAGACAGAAGAAGAAGAAGCTTACGAGGAGTATGATCAAGAATATGACGAACTTTCAGAACTAGCAAGTGCCCCGGCATACTCGGCCCAAATAAAAAGATTATACGAAACCATGAAGTGAGTCCAAGAACAACACAAACTGTCGCTCAAGACAGTAAAGATGATCATGAGCCAAATGTTAGCCGAGGAAGGTGTGGATGACATGTTTATTGAATCAATGAACCTGCACACAGACGCGGTAGGCTTAGATGAGGTTGTTCATGCAGCCATGGCTTATATTCATCGATTTGAGAAACGAGTGCCTACTCGCCCCATGCGATCTGGCAAACAAATCCACATCAATGTATCAGAACCAAGAGGTAACACACAAACAAAAGCACATCAGGCGGAACCACTCTCACCACCCACCTCACCTCTCACTACACAAGTCACCTCACCACCTGGCACTACCACGCCTATTTCTGCCATTACCACATTCGTCATGGGAATTCCTCTCTCTCCTGGCATCCAATTCGGAGGAGTTAGCATGCCCACTTTCACAACACTCTTCACAAATATCACATCCACCCCACCCACTGCTCCCATCTACACAGTCACACACACGTTCGACACAATGGAAACATCACCAGCCACATCACCACTCCCTCCCCCAACGCAACCTCAATCTCCCATACCCCCTTCACCTACCTCACCACTTGACTCCACAGCATTCACAACTCCCTTCCCCTTCCCCATTCCCCGTGCATCTTCATCTTTCCCTGCATTGTTTAATGTACATAGTATATTCATTGCATTACATCAATGTGTGTATCAACTTCAAAGTGAGTATCAGGCTCTCGAAGACCGTCATCATCAACTGACTACGAATCACCAACAACTACAGAGATGGCTTACAATTATAGAAGAAGAAAATGCAGACCTCAATCAACGTTATACCACACTCGAGCAAGCTCATCAAACCCTCCTGGAGACACCCCAACCATCACAAGTGCCAGGTGTCAAACAACTCGAAGCTTTACTGGAGGTCTACCAAACAGATAATCTAAGAGTCCGGCGAAATTTGACTCTACTCAGAAAACACATGGCTACAGCCCTTGAAGAAAACAAGCGTCTGCAGAAGCAAAACGAAGAAAACCTGGAAGCTGCCATGGAAGGCTCTCCCCACGAGATCGACCCAGAACAATTCAAAGCAGTCCCCTCTGAAACAATGAAGACAATCTTGGAAAGCTATGCCGATCTATTAGAAGCACATGTTGATTTGGAAAAGGAACAGGATGCGCTACGCCGCCAGCTTAGGGAACAGGAGGCACAACCCAAAATCATAGAGACAACCACGACTTTAGAGGAAGTAAAGGCATTAACAGAGCAGGTGGCAGAATTGTAGAAGAAGTTACTGGATTATGAAAGAGAGCCCTCTCCAGTTGTAGAACCAGAGCCAGATGAATTGGTACCCATTGAGGTGGATGAATTGTATGAGGAACCATATGTTCCTATGCCGATGCTAGGAGGTCAGCAAACCTCAGAAGGAATGGACACCTTGGAAGTCGAAGTACCCGAATGGCTCCACACACTCGAAAAGACAGCGAAAACCCATGAAGATCGAGTGGCAATCCAAATCCAATCAATGGCCAAATTAGAAGACACCATCATAAAGTTAGAGTATTTCCGCAGTATGTCTCATCATAGATGGATAGGCACCAACGACGATCAGTATGTGCCATATTGTGTACTCTTGGCAGATTACAACGCAGAGATTCAACGACGATGTGGCAAGGCTCCAAGCTTTGCCACACAATTTGTGCCCGCTGATATCCTAGAGAGTGCTAAAAAAGGATCCATTCATCAGCCTACCTAGAGGATCTGTCTTCTTGAGTCCTATCCCGAGATGGTTCGTACTTGGACTAATATGCCGCTATTTATCAAATACAACCCCTGTTATGCTCCAGTCTTCCGCAGATGCACCTGGCCCAAATTTACCATTGCTCTAAACAACGTCAAAGGTTGTGCAAAGTGGTTAAATTATGTCTATCTAGCACCTCCACAATGACCTCCCACTATTGCTTACATGATTTCTACAATCTGTCACTAGAGCATTCACCTATGGAACACCCCTGATGTGATGGCACAGATGTGCATGAAGATCTTCGAATTAATGCTCATCACATTCATGACATTCAAGAACATCAAGGACACCCACTTTTCAAGAGTTGGCTTCACTGCAGGCAACCAAGATCTGGTATATGACATGAGCACTACCCCCTCGATAAAGGTAGTATATGCCTGGCACGCAAGAATAAAATACCTCCTAGCATGCTTCAAGCAGACCTTCGAGGAGATGTTCATCACAGGGTTCTCGGAATATCACTCAAAAATATTTGTACCCAAGCCCTAATATCTCCTCCAACTATTCGCTATGGAGAGTACCATCTACTCAGATCAATTGCGGATGCCCCATCCAGACGTCCGAGGTCCAGTCGATTGGGATGCATTGTTAACAGACCTAGCACGGGGGCTACGATTAGAAGAACACCACCTTGCTTCCGATGTGGTTCAATATTATGTCCAACGCACAGCTAGACAAGGGTCTGTCAGAGACGACAGACGCGAGAGAGGGGGGGGTGTTGGAAGTAGTCAAGGAACTGAAGGAATCAGAAGACAAGGAAGCCTACGAAGGGAGTCAGAGCGAAGAGAAAGCACAAGCAGACACAGTAGTCAAAGAAGATCTGGCAAGTAGGCTATTTTAATTTTTCATGCATCAAAGAGTTGGGCACACAAGAAGAAGGAGCAAGTAGGGAGCTCCAGGAAATGTATGTCAAAATGTTAGAAGAAATCCCTACAAAAATAGTGATTCTCATCACTAAAAACCATTGTAAATACCATTTCATATTTTTGTAACTCCATTTTGTGCAAGCCAAGGAGTCCTTGAGCTTGAGGAGCTTTAGAAGTACCTACCTATCAGTTTTCACATTTTTTAGACTCCCTTTGAACCTCCAAATAGGGTGGAGAACCTAATTTTTAACTAGGCCGGACACTAGGTCTCGACAAGGCCAAAACCTAGTAAAAAACTATAAATAGAGGTAGAGAGCTCATTTTTGAGGTTAGCTTGTAATAGACTTGAACTTGTATGAGCAATTTGGAAGTAATCTAAAAGAACTCCATTTTCTTTCTCTTTGTCTTGCAGTGTGTGCACGTGTGTGTGTATGTGTGTGCATGTTGGTGTGCTTCTCACTCACGCACTTGTGCCTTCACTTGCTCGAGGTCATCATACCATCCTCACGTCTTCCCGGATTGACATTAAAGGAGGTGCTACTCATCACTGAGCTACACCAAATTTTGGCGCCGTTGCGGGGGAGATATTTGTACCCAAGCCCTCACATCTCCTCCAACTATTCGCTGTGGAGAGGACCATCTACTCAGATCAATTGCGGGTGCCCCATCCAGACGTCCCAGGTCCAGTCGATTGGGATGCATTGTTAACAGACCTGGCACGGGGGCTACGATTAGAAGAACACTACCTTGCTTCCGATGTGGTTCAATATTATGTCCAATGCACAGCTAGACAAGGGTTTGTCAGAGATGACAGACGTGAGAGAGGGGGGGTGTTGGCAGTAGTCAAGGAACTAAAGGACTCACAAGACAAGGAAGCCTACGAATGGAGTCGGAGCGAAGAGAAAGCACAAGCAGACACAATAGTCAAAGAAGATCTGGCAAGTAAGCCATTTTAATTTTTCATGCATCAAAGAGTTGGGCACACAAGAAGAAGGAGCAAGTAGGGAGCTCCAGGAAATGTATGTCAAAATGTTAGAAGAAATCCCTACAAAAATAGTGATTTTCATCACTAAAAACCATTGTAAATACCATTTCATATTTTTATCTCCATTTTGTGCAAACCAAGGAGTCCTTGAGCTTGAGGAGCTTTAGAAGTACCTACCTATCAGTTTTCACATTTTTAGACTCCGTTTGAACCTTCAAATAGGGTGGAGAACCTAATTTTTAACTAGGCCGGACACTAGGTCTGGACAAGGCCAAAACTTAGTCAAAAACTATAAATAGAGCTAGAGAGCTCATTTTTGAGGTTAGCTTGTAATAGACTTGAACGTGTATGAGCATTTTGGAAGTAATCTAAAAGAACTCCATTGTCTTTCTCTTTGTCTTGCAGTGTGTGCACGTGTGTGTGTGTGTGTGTGCATGTTGGTGTGCTTCTCACTCACGCACTTGTGCCTTCACTTGCTCGAGGTCATCATACCATCCTCACGTCTTCCCGGATGGACATTAAAGGAGGTGCTACTCATCACTGAGCTACAAACTGCCCCCATTTTTGTATTTTTTTTTCAAAAAACAATTACAGGTCCCTTGCTTTTTTGTTTAAACCCGCAAAAAAACACACACATGCACACACCTGTCTATCTCTGTCTCCTCCCTGTCTCTAGATTTTCCCCTCCCCTTGCCCCCACTCTCCTTGGTAAGTTTTTCAAAAATCCAATTTTATTTTATTTTTTATTTAAAAGAATCTCTCCCCCTCCACACAAACTTTAAGATAAATGGTAAAAAAATTATCCTATAATCTTTTGGTCTTTTCTAGTGTGTTTTTGGCCTTCATGTCATTTAGGGAAATCTTAAGCTTGCATGAACCACTCTAAATGGTTGGAAAATTGATTTCAGGTTTTTTGGCCAATTTAAATCAGTTTCTGAGGTATTTTTTGCATATTTTTTATTCTTTGGGTTTAAATTAGGACTTTTATGCATCTTCTTGCATATTGTAAAGTTTCATAAGCTTTCTCTTTACTTCTCTGTCATATGCCCTTGTTTTCTGTACCTTTTAGATCCCCGTATTGTAAACTACATTGCTCCTCATTGAGACTTATCCTTTCTTTCGTACCCTATCTCTATCCATTTTCACCTTATCTCTCAAGGTTAGATGATGTTGTTTTGCTCCCCTATCTCTACTCCTTCCGTTAATCTTCGGTTAATCTATCCCTTTCCACCTTTTCTCTCGCTATTAGTTGATATGTATGGTTGCTTCTTCGGTTCATCTTTCTCGAATTTATTTCGTGCATCCTCAGTCCCTCATAGATCATCTTCATTTCTCATAGAGGAATATTTCTATCTTCCTCCATAGGCTTTGGAGCTTGCACCTTCCGCATCTCATGTACCAACAAACCTTATATGAGCTACCAGCCACCCACCACCACACTTTCAAGCTCTTCAGCTTACACTCGTGGGACCCCTCCCCTCCGCCTCCATGACCCATTGATATTCCTGAAACCTCCAATGAGAGCATAGCCCACTCTCTCCGTGTTTCTTCCTTACACTCACATTTCGCACCTCCCCACCCTCCCTTTACGTACATCGTGGATCATCGTGATCCCTCATCTCCACTTCTCTACACCTTCACATTTCTGACATCCAAGCTCTACTTAGTTCTTCTTCCCATTTTCCAATTGCTTCACCCACAATCCCTCCCTGTCATGTCAGTTGGCATTGGATCTTTTGAGGTCACTTAGTCTCCTTCCCCATTTCTTTATTCTAGTTTATCTCACGAGGAGACCATTGACTTCTATCACCATATCTTTGGACCTTATGCAGCCATGGATCCTCACCTACTAGCCATCTTCCATTTGTTCATCTTACAATTCCTTATTCATAGCTCATCGTCCATCCAACTCCTATGTGATGTTTTCATAGCAGATCCCATCTATTGATTCCTTCATTATTGCCTATACCCTTATAACTCACTCGTGGTTGGCTCGTTCTAATTACATTCACAATGCTACCTCACAACTCTCGCACACACCCGGTGTCCCCTAAAGGCTCTAGCCTCGTGTGTTCCTTATGGAAGAGTTGGAACAAAGCCAAACAATTCATCAGAGCCACTGATGAGTGGAAGTGGGCTGCTGGGATAAGACAAAATGACTCTATCTGGTTCCCGATCAACGACTTAAGGGAGGTGGAGTCTTGGAACCTCCAAACGGCTAAGCGACTATGGAACAAGGGGTACAAACAATGGAAACAACTCTAGAAACAAGAGACGGGCGAGTGGATTAGGTTTGAAGACTTAGACCCAAGACATAGAATTTCTTTCAAAGAATGGACTCTTCTTCAAAACAGGTGTTCAGTGTGGGACCACTCAACTACCCACCTTCTCTGCGGACAAGATCTTCCTTGCCTAGAGGGCTTCAAATGGAGCAATGGTAAGAAACTATCTAGAATTCCCAACTTCAAAGAAAACTTAGATGTTCATCACACTCTTAACAAGGTGTGGTGCCTTTCTTGGACCAAACTTCGATGGGAACTCAAGTTCATGTCGATTTGGCACCCCCTTATTGAGATCAAGAAATCCGTTCTCATGTGGCAAATCTTGCATAGAGGTATCTGGTACAACGCAAGGGCCAACAAAATTTGTGGTGTCCCTCCATGGTGCAAGCGGTGCCATCGATGCGTCGAAGACCTTGTTCACCTCTTCTTCGATTGCCCCAAGTCCCGTGTTATCTGGCATCACGTGACACGGATTCTGCATCTCTCGAACCAAATCAATTGGCAACAAGCACTGTTGGGTGAGGCGGTTGGCTGCTCTTCTAGGTTGTGGAATGCCATCAGAGGCGAGACTCTTTGGAAAATTTGGAGGGAGCGATGTGTTGTCAACTTTGGCCAAACCCCAAAGGAATGGTCGATTGAGAAATCCTTGTTTCTTCTAGGTAAAAGAATCTCTCGTGACAAGAGATCTCCTCCATTTAGGAGGCACTGAATTTATCTCCTCGTAGATAACAAGCTGAAACCCAAATGGGTCCCCCATGAAGGAGATGATAGTTTTGTTCACCTCATTTGTAACGCCCTCTAGCATACTGAACTCGTCCCCTGCTTTGTGGGATTTGGGGGGTCCCATGGGCACTACTCCCATTCACCTGTAACTTTTCTTCATTATTTTAATTAAAGTCCGGGAGATTAGGCCATGGCCGAACTTCCTTTTATAAAAAAAAAACTCTCGCACACATCACCTATTCATTATCTATCTAGTTTACCCCCATTTTTCATGGTTATATCATTTTCTAGGATACTAGTACCTCCTCTTGGCACTTCTTAGAGAGCCTCCATGACCCTTCCTACCTTTCCGCCTCCACTGCACCTCCCTTAGCCCATGACCATCCCCGAGACCCATTTCTTGTACCGTGTCCACTTCTTGACACTGACGAGGCTCCCCACGTCATCACCATGACTGCTTCTCCCACAAGACATGTCCTGGACTGTCACCCCGACCCGATTTTTGTTACCCACTCACTGCTTCCTTGACATTCCTCCATATCCAAAACTTTTCCATTAAGGACATCACTTCCACCGCCAACGTCTGCACACCATGGAGTCGCACCGCCCACTATTTTGTTAGATACCATATCCACTTCCCATCCAGGATCCTTGCTGCATTAGCACCCTCCTTCCCCTCCCCTTCCACCCACCACACCTTGTAGGACCCTCTACCTGATGACCCTCCCATTCCTTGGGCTTCTTTATGATGAAACCATTGTTGCTCTTGATGGACCCGATTCAACTTGACTTTCTCTGGATTTTTTTTCTGTGATCGCTCCTCTTCACTAGCAATATGCTTCTACGATTGATCACATATAAGGTTATGGTTGCATGCAAGTGGCGTAGATATCAATCATCGATGTAGCTTATCTAGTACAAGTACGACTTTCATTGTGTTGAGCTTGATTTAGCACATCAGCAACTATTGGAGCTACACACTTGGTCTTCACTAAGCATTTGCGACAACCCTCTCTATCATCTTGTTCGAGAGGAGCACAACCAGCTTTATCATTGTATTAGCAAGATGATGGCTTTGGGGGAGCAAGGATATGTTATCCCACCACTAGCTATGATGTCTTCTAACCCCTCTCTCCTGCATCTCCACTATCAGATCACCCACCCATGGATTGCTAGGTGCTCCACCAGATGAGACTTTCCCCTCTCTAGCTCCACCACAACCCCCACCAAAGTTGTACTCCACTGATCTAGCTCTTTCACGAACTTCATTTAGGTATTCATGATTTGGTAGTTGTGTTTAATCATCATCCTCTCTATGGCGTGAAATTTCTCTATCTCTTTTGTTTGCATTCAGGTTTTGATAGTTTATGCTCTTGACCTTATGACTAGAAAAAATTATTTTTCCAGTTCAAGTGTATGGATAGTTCTTTTGAGGGGTTTCTCTCCTTTGGTGTAGATATTTTTATTAGTATCTATTTTCTCTTGCCATTCCAATTCTTCATTCTCTTCCCTTTCCCTAAATAAAAGTATTGTCATGATTCCTTTCCCCTCTTTATTCACCATCCCTCACACTCTCCCATAGCCCTTGTAATTCTTCCCCTTTCCCTTCTCCTCTCCCATCCCCTTCCCTTCCCCTTCATTTTTTCCCTTCCCCTTCCTTTCCTTGATATGATACGGCCTATTGGTGAGGAGTCATGACTGTACTATGTTGTAATTCATTGTCCCTTGTGTGCTAAAATATCTGAGATGTAAGTATCTTTCTTCTCTTAGCTTAGTGGTCACCGTATATTTTCCCTCTCAAGGACGAAGAGCCCATTAGATGGTGGATGGTTGTTGTGCCTAACAAAGTGATGACTTTGCAAAGTGGTGCAAAGATGGTGCCCAAGTGGCAAAGTGATGACATGGCAAAGTGGTGCATAGGTGGCCTAAGACATGGGTGCATAGGTAGTGCATAAGTAAGTTCGCAAAAAATGTTCTTGTAAGAAAAGTTAAATGAAGGTTGCATAAAGGTGTCTTTGAAAGGTTTTATAGGATTTTAAACCCCATCTTTAAAACACATAGTTCCACTACCTATGGCACTTGAAAAAGGGTTGAGAAAGACATAGGAAGAATTAAAGAAATGAAAATAAAAAGAAGTTGCGTGTAAAGTAATGTAAATATTTTCTATACGAATGAAACTTTCTTGATGTGTTTTGTTTTTCCAAACCATTCAAGTGATTGAGGGGATCAAAGTTTGAAGTTGAGGAGAACAAGATTGAAGAAAAGCTATGGACAGACATTATTTTAGAAGACTTCTCCTTTTACTCTCATTGGTTTTTATAAATTGACATAAATCGAAAAGTATCTTATAAATGTTTTCCTAATGAAGTGATCATGGTATAGTGTATCAACCATCCTTTCGGAATGGTTTAATAGAAAAAAATCACATGGATTTCATCTCTAAATTGATCTATTTTATTAACACATGTAGTGAAAACTCTAAGTACTAATATTCTACTTTACCTCCTAACAAAGCTAGACCTAGATCATAGATATATGGTTTTTCATAACACATTTCTCCTCTAAATAAAATTTTTTATAGGGTTTGGTATTAACATTTGAAGGGATTTGGTGTGCAGAACAAGAGGAGTAAGGAGGAGATGGAGGGAGAGTGAAGAGAGGAGAAATGGGCACACATGTGTTGGAGCCTCGAAACCCACATAATCATCTCCCTTGAGTCAATGCTCTATATATGATGTATATATAGGATTATGGGAGTAATGTCACATGACCCCTACATCCCCAAAAATCTCCCACTTAAGGGTCAATGTGACTGTAAGTGGTAACATACACAAAGAATGATGTAGAACTATACAACAATATAGAAGAAGAATCTGAATCTCAATCCATACAAATCAGCCTACACTAACTACCTCGAAAAAGGTGTATTTATGCACCTCAAACTGCTCTAAACTCATATCGATAAGAGTCGAGCTCACATCAGACTGATGCAAGAACTAACGAAGTTCTTGCAAAGCTCCCACTCACTCTATGCTTGTGTCAATCATTGAGCGATTGAAAACTCTAAGTGAAAATGCTCCAATAGCAAGTGCAACATCTGGTCTCGAGCATAACAACTCGTATATCAGACACCCGAACTCTGATGAAACATGTGCTATCCTGGCCAACCTAAGTATGTCAGTCATGCCTCTATCCAAGGCATCCAAAGCACGATCATCAATACCAACATGCCCTCACATATCTCTGTCAACATTTGGCATGAGTGAATCCAAGAATGACTGCATGATTGCTGACTCATCAACATCTAAATCAGTCATCCTATCAAGGAACGATGTATTTAGCTGTGCATCCTAAGAGCTATTATGCTTTGGCATACACTATGTATCATAAGAGTTATTCTGCTCTACCACACTGTGTATCATCATGCTCCGCATGAGCTAACTGCACAACATCAATACCAAGGTCAAACTGATGATCAAACACTAACTGAGTATCATCACAATGCTCTACATGAGCATCCATATCATGCCCTACACAAGCATCACGAGCATCCAAAACATGCTCTACATGTGCATCCATTGGAGCATCTGAATCTTGCCATACATGTGCATCATGAATGTCGATAGACTTATGTGTAGACAAAATGAGATATGATGAGTCTCACATCACACATAAGGTTGAATACCCACTAAGACGAGAGTATCTCTCACATGAAGTACCTGCAGTGGATACTTGTGCTCGACCTTGGGACCTCTAAGAAGCATTAGTTGTCCCAACTACAACTAAAAATGATGCTCACTAAGGAATGGATAACATCTGCTCTCTTGTAACTAGCTAACTGAAATCAAGCTCATAGGGAATGAAGGCACATAACGTACATGTCTGAGCATAAGTGATGCTCCAGTAGGTAGCATAAGGCATATATCTCTAGCACCCTCAATGGTATATATCATACCATCGAGCAGTGCACACATCCATGATTCTTACCTGAGAATTGACCAAACCACTCACGATTCCAATGAATAAGAGGAATCATGAGATGAATCATAGGAGAAAGTGATATCACAATCACTAGCATAATCAACTACCATAGACTCTCCTAAAACCACTACCTAACCTGCATCACGTGCATATCTCTGATGTCTTGGTCACATCCACCGGAAGAAACATTGTCAAGTATGGCCTCCACGACCACGAAACCAACATCCAAGTCATCGATGTGATCTACGTCTCACATGAGTCAATGGACTCGCATACATATTATGTAGTCTCGCCATAATGCACCACTCGTCTCCTCATACACAATAGACCCATATATAGAATCCATAAGCTATAATCGGATAGTGGAGATGGTCAATGCATCCATATCCATCCATACGTGGTTGTTCATGTCATGAGGCCTCTGTGCATCTTTATGCACATACATGTGTAACCCTGCACGAACCAATGTATGCCATATCTGAGCTTTCCATCTCAGAAAGTCAATGCCATCAAACGAATAAGACACATGCTAGCAATCCAAGAGACTATAAAGATAACAAGAGACTAGAAACAATGCTCCATCCTCAATAGGATCATACTTGCATATCCATATGCATAACTCACATCATAAATGTCTTGTTGGAGAAGAAACCATGTGAACCACCTATCACATAACTATGCATCTAGCATGCACATAAAACCATGAGCATAAGCATTCTCATCAAGCCTTCAAAGTGACCAAGTAGATGTGAAAGAATCCTCGAAAAAAATCAGTAGAGTATCCCCTGCAAACTTAACAATCAAGCAAGATAACTAATATCAAAAGAACAATGAGTCACCTATCACCACCTCTCACTGATCTAATCAAAGATAATGGCAAATACGCATGCCAAAAAATGATAGCAATACATGTTGTTGAGAGCAGTATGGGCACCCAAGGACTGAGGAGACAAGGAAGCCAATGGAGAGAGTCAGAGCAAAGCGAAGGATTAAGTAGACAAAGCAGTCGACGCAGATCTGGCAGATAGGCCCTTCAAAATTTTCCAAATCAACATCTTTATAACAGTGATTCTTATCACTAACAATCATTGTAAATACCATTTCATATTTTTGTAGCTCCATTTTGTGCAAGCCAAGGAGTCCTTGAGCTTGAGGAGCTTTAGAAGTACCTACATATCACTTTTCGTATTTTTTAGACTCCGTTTAAGCCCTCAAATAGGCCCTGGAACCTAATTTTTAACTAGGCTGGACACTACGTCTGGACAGGGCCAAAACCTAGTCAAAAACTATAAATAGAGCTAGAAAGCTCATTTTTGAGGTTAGCTTGTAATTGATTTGAACTTGTAAGAGCTTTGTGAAAGTAATCTAAGAACTCCATTGCTTCTCACTCTTTGTCTTACCTTGTGTGCGCATGTGTGTGTATGTGTGTGCATGTTAGTGTGCTTCTCGCTCACGCACTTGTGCCTTCACTTGCTCGAGGTCATCATACCATCCTAATGTCTTCCCGGATTGACATTCAAGGAGGTGCTACTCATCACTGAGCTACACCAAATTTTGGCGTCGTTGCCGGGGATCAAACTTTGAGGACGAGCGTGTGATGGTAAGACGTAGATTTGAGACATTGGCGTTGTAGGTAATTTCTTCACTCTTCTTATTTTTCTTTTTTCTTACCTCATCATCATCATCACCATCATCATCATCATCATCATATCCCACCTCCATCTCCATCATCGCGAAAATTTTCAGTTTTTGATCATACCACCTTCTCCACCTCATTTCCCTCATTCCACTTGTGAGAGAGAGCGAGAGAGCAATATTGTGTGTCTTGTTTTTGCATGCTTGTTGAGTTTTCTTGCAGGATCCAATAGTATCATCCCCTCCAGCACGCTGCGCAGGTACGGAATTGTGCAGAACTGTCTCTGTGTCGCAAGCTTCTGTCGATCGCGATTGACAGAAAGTTTCATCTTTTGGTAAAACTAAGTGCACGACAGTAGACTAGAGACCTTGCACATCAGAGATCCACAAAAAGTTTTGAAAAATTTGCATTTTTTCAGTCCATCGCGATTGATAGCATCAATCGCGATTGACACTGTCCATCGCAACGGACAGCCAGTCAATCGTGATTGACAGACCCCGACGGACACGCGTCCATCGCGACGGACACCCCTGTCCATCGCGACTGACAGAAAAATCACGATTGACACCCCATTTCGACGAGAATCTTGTCCATCACGATGGACACCCCTATCCATCACGACTGACAAAAAAATCACGATTGACACCAGTCCATCACGATTAACACCAGTCCATCGCGATTGACACCAGTCCATCGCGATTGACACCTGTCCATCGCGATTGACACCAGTCCATCGCGATTGACAACTGTCCATCGCGATTGACAGCCCAGTCGATCGCGATTGACAGCCAATTTCGGCTAATTTTTTAGGGTTTTTTAATTTGAGGATTTTGGCCAATTTTGGGCATAAATATTGGGTTGTAGGGCATATAAGGAGGCTATAAGTAAATCATTAGGGGAAAACATGTTTGCCTGTTAGCCTGTTTGAACCCTGTTTTAACCTTAGAACCCTGAACTGGCATAACTTTCTCATACGAAATCCAATTGCTGTGATTCTTGTCTTGTTGGAAAGCTCGTGGGGAGTACAACCAATAGGGTATTTTGAAGTTGACCATACCCAGGGTGAACAAAATTTAGGGATCTTTAGAACTGTTTTCAAACAAATCACAGTGCACATTGGTGTTTGTGTTACATGAATGAAAGTGATTGGTTCTGTCTTTGGAATTTAAGTCTTGAGCTAAATTTGGAACTCTTACAGATCTATTGAGAGCATCGAAGGGCATTCTAAGCAAGAGTAAGTGCAAGCTTGGGAACACGCTTCCTGGGCACTCAAGGGCAACCAGGAAGGAAACAAAAGGTTGGAAACTCTCAACTCTCTCTGTCAATTCCTAGCTTAGGCTAAGAACGACTACTGATAGGAGTAGGCCAGGGCGGCTATAGGCATTGATCAAGTTGAAGACTACCTAAATACTCAAGTTCAAGCTAACGACATAATCTTTGTACGGTTGAGAACTTTAAAGAAAAAGAACTTAACGTGGAACGATCAACTTCAAGTGCGGAAATACACTCAAGTATACCTGACGACGTGATATCAGACAAGACCATAAACACGGTAATCAACTAAAAAATAATCAAGTAACTGATACAAAAGAACTCAGCAACGAGGTTGTACTTGGGCAAATTTGGGCTATTCAATTACGCTTATGAACCTTAGATCAGGGCGACATCAAGGGAGAGATAGTCAAAGTCGTAGGTCTTTAGAGGCTAGCATTAATCATACTGCTAGGTCTTGGGCCCAGCAATTGAGTCACCACTCGCATTACCCTAGCTCTAAGACTAGTGAATCAGAGATGTCTCAAGCTCTGGACAGAACTACAGGAAGTACAGGTGTGCCATATTTGCACAGGGTAGAAGGCCCGTACAAGATGCAGTTGGAATACCTTAGGACCAATGGATTAGGTGCTAGCATCTATGAGGACGGCCTAGGAAGATTGGTGGTCCAATCAAAAACCCAGACCAATCCATTGGGCTAGAGCACCCTGCTGTCAAGTTTGAAAATGGTGCATACCTTGATAAAGAGGGAACCATATATGTGGTCACTAGTCACCCAGATAGGACAGACGAATTCGGTAACCTGATCCCAGAAGCAGACTTAGGCAACCTAGAGCAAGGAAACGTGGGTGCAGAACCCAGGACCCCTCGAGGGAAATCTGTTCTTACTAGAATCCTCAACCCCGAGTGGGTTCCCCACGACAACAAGAGTATAGATCTGCTTCTAAACGGAGAGACTGACGAAGCCTTTTGGAGGTATAATCTGATCGGCCAAATGATATAGGAACAATCATGATCTATGAGTTTAAATAGCCCAGGCAGAGTGACCTACCTAGATCACGCTTTAGAGAGGATCTTTGTGGTTACAGAACATGATAGACATGCTTACACTTGGATGGGTGAGTTTATTTTCCCCCAACCAAAATCTAATGTGTCCTTTGGTCACCGCGGAGCTGGAACGTCCCATGCTCATGGAGTTCAGAGAGACATAAAGAGAGACAGACCTGAAGTAAGCTTTGCCAACCCCCAAGGAAGAGAAAGAAGGAGAACGGGGACGGATAGAGAAGAAACCGAGAGATTTAGAGACCCAAGGAACCAAAGAAATGCTGATGATTTTCCTTTGCCAAGGCAGAGAGAACACACTAGGACTCTGAGGCCAACTCAACTGGTGAAGTCCATGAAGAATTACTTCGATGGCACTGGAGACCCTTATGACCATGTGGCAGAATTTAGGCAAGTCTTGAAAGCTGAACAGGTAGAGGATCTATTCACACAATATAATGCTTTTGATCTAACCCTTAGGAACACTACCCTTACGTGGTTTCAACCATTGAACGAGAGGCATTTCAGAAACATAGACCAGCTCCTAGAAGCATTTATCATTGAGTTTTCCAAGAGTGGTATAAGGCACAACACTTCCTCACTAATTCATAGCTTCAAGCAAACACCTCAAGAGACGGTCACACTAGCAGGAAGACGGTTTAGGCAATACCTAGAGAGGTGCCCGATGCCTGAGTTACCCACACCAGCCAAGCAAGTGGCTTTGTTCTTAGATGGCTTTTTGAGCACCAAGCTTAGGTCATATGTGTATTTAAAGGACCCCAGAACTATAGAAGAATGCGTGCGCATGTGCATAGACATTGAGGATAATCTAGGCAAGGAGTTAGAGCTATCAAAAATCTATAAGGATTCGGATAGCTCTAGTAGTCTCACATCTGGTCAGTCCACATCCATTGAGGAACTTGCTGAGAAGGTAGCTCAAAAACTAGGTGTCTCTAGCAAACAAATCCCAAGGTTCGCCCCAGTAAAGAGGTGCTATACTTGCGGTGGTGACCATATGACAAATGTATGTCTCATTATGGCTCAACCCCAAGTAAATCCTAGTAGCCAGTACTACACCATAGAACGAAGATACACAAATCACTCAGCACAAGACTACCCATACAATAAGCAAGCGGTTAGGCAAACCTACCCTCAGCCATACCAACAAGGTAGATATCAGAACCAATATCCACCACAGCAGTATGCTACGCCCCAACAAACCTACCAACCACAATATCACGCCCAGCAAAGGCCTCAGCCTGTGTTAGCCCAACAACCTCCAGCTCCATCCAATGTGATCCCTGTAAAGTATGCAGCTGCAGAAGAAAACCTGAATAGGGCCATAGTGCTACTAACCCCATTGCTATCAGAAAGTGACCCCAATGACCATAGTTTCGATTCTACACATGTTGATAGCCCCCAAGCCTACAACATGCAGTCTCCTGAACATGGTGAGTCCTACTACAGTGAAGAACCAAGTGAACCTAGTTGGGAGCCAGAGTACACAAATGCAATGTATACAAACCCTAACTCTAGATCCCAACCTAGGTAGGTAAGACCCCCATTTCCTAGAGGACCATGCTACAGATGTCAGGGAGATCATCTCATTCGTGATTGTCCCTTACCTCCACCTACACAACCCCAGTCAGTGACAATTCAAGGCTTTTGCCAAGATTGTGGAAAGGAGCATCTCTTACGAGACTGCCCAAAGAATCCTAATAATATGCCGAAAATCACTCCTATCAATGTCGTAGGGTTAGTGGTAGACTCCAGAGGAAGTGTGACTTCCACTACACCTGTGCAAGTGATCACTAGAGCCCAAGCCTTGCAACAGAACCAAAGTGTAGGCCAGGAAAAGGGCCCAGATGTTAGTGAAATAGAGAGCATGACAAAGAAGAGGACTAGAACTTGGAGAGACAGTCGTGAAAGAATGAAAAGACAATGGGCAAAGAAAATGAGTGAACTTGAGGAAAGCCTAAGAGAAACGAGAGCCAGGATAACCGAACTCACATCTCAAACTCCCTCTCACACTACCCCACCTCCACCATTCCCAACTCCATCCGACCCGCCACCTTCCAACCACCCTCACATAATTCCACCACCCCCAAGAGTAGGATGAGTCCTAGCAGATACCACTCTCGAGGACCTTAATATGATGCTTAAAGCATATCAGGCTAGAATCCAAGAAGGGCCAAACATAACTGATCATGAAAAGTGTTACGCTAGAGCAGAACTAGAGCTAGAACGAACCAAAATTTGTGCTAAGATGGTGGAATTGGCTCAGACCATGTTTGAAGCCAGTCGCCTATTTAACATCTCTAGTTCAGGGAAGACACAGTTGCACTTTGATGGACTGTTAGAAAGAATAGAGAAGCTAATTGCACAATCAGAAAAGGAACCCGCCTCTCAACACAAGGACAAGGCAAGTGAAAGGGCAGATCTTTCTGCCCAGGAAGCCTATGTGCCTAACTCTACGGAGCCATACACATCATCTTCTATGAATCGGTTCACACCAGAATTCCTACGAGAGATTCAAGAAGACAAATGGGCTAAAGAAAGTGAAGTCCCTCCTCCCATTGAACTTGGGGATGATGCACATGACCAATTCCCACAAGACATCCCATCCATTTATGAGGAGCAGGAGAGCACCCAATCTCAGGAAAGATTAGACTTTGAGTCTAACTCTCTACAGTAATTACCCCACTTCACAGGTCCATGGGAAGCTAAGTCTACTTGTATGAGAGCACCCACGGTCATGGTACGAAATGAGGGCTCAGTCATACCTAGGAACACAGAGGTAGTGAAAAACACTAAAGTACAATGCAAACTCACCTTAGAAGAGCTACTCAAAGTAAGGCCAGAGCTATGGAAACATGTAGCCGAACAAGTACCAGAGATAGCAAAACCTCGTTCCCAGGTAGGATCCGAGAGAAGAGTGCCAGAAATACCATTGGACAAGATAGGAGAAATGAGTGAGGGCGAAGAGGGAAACACATATCTTCCTATCACCCATCAAGGATACACCACCAAGGCCATTTTAGACTCAGGCGCAGGAGTTGCAATTGCTACCACTTCCCTATGGAAGCGTTGGGGCAAGCCAGCACTCAGGCCCACAAGGATGAAATTGCAAATGGCCGATGGTCACATAGAGAGACCCCTAGGGTTGCTAGAAGGAATAACTCTCACCACATGTGGTGTTGAGTTCGAGCATACATTTGCTATATGTGATTTTAGCAAAAATCATGCCTATGAAATGATCTTGGGACGACCCTTTATGCGACAGTTGCAAGTGGTACAGGATTGGGGAACCAATTCGTTGTACCTGCAACACTTAGGTGTTATGACCAAAGTGAATCTTAAAGATTACTCTCATATAGATGTCCCTCCTATCCAATGGAATCCCCTCCATAGAGCCAAAGATGATACGGAATCGGTGCATTCCATAGGATCACGATCCTCATGGATGCATGAAGACACCCACTTATGGATGTGCAAAGTAGCAGTAGAAGAAGAGAAGAGAGAAAAAGCCAGAGAGGTAGGTGTGAAGGAAACACATAGATCAATGCAAGACCCAGCCTATGCACCTGTAGTATTTCCGGACGAAGAATTTGAACCCCACGGTTGGGCAGAAATCATAGCAACAATGGATGTAGCCATCAATGAAGAACAATGGACACCTCACTGTGATGAAGATGGCTATGACATCTCCATCTTCTCCATAGAGCCAATCAGGGGAGAGGCAGTGTTAGAAGAGTGTGAACCTAGCCCTGATGCATTTGAGGATGCAAGTGACTCCGATCTAGAGTCAATCATTATGGACCCACCTTTTGCATCAGATGAAGAATACTTCTATGAAGTAGAATTTCAACCCTAGAGGCATGGTGATCTTACAAGTGATGTAAGGCTAGCCACACATGTGACCCCGAAGGAAGAAGGAAAGAAATGAAAGAAGAGAGAAGTCACACCAGAAGAGGAAGAATCTTTGTTTGAGGTCCCGGAAAACTTTAAAAAGTATGAGATAGACGACAGGAGAGTCATGGTAAGAATGCCTAAGCGAGAGGCACAATCAGGAGAGGCCTATGATAACAAAGAAACCACCAAGAAAATAGTAGTAGCCCTAGAAGAAGGAGAGGAGAGATGCACGTGCATAGGCCATGACCTAACAGAGGAAGAAGAGCATGCGTTAATAGCCTTGCTAAGAGAATACAAAGATGTCTTCGCTTGGAGCTACAAGGATTTGACAGGCGTGGACCCTGACATATGCTCACACAGTATCCCCATGACCTCAGATGCCAAACCTTCTAAGCAAAAGCCATACACATACAATGATAATTATGCTGCTAAGATCAAAGAGGAGATAGATAGACTCGTTGAAGCTGGATTCATCTATGAGATTGAGCACACTGAGTGGGTATCCCCCATCGTAGTGGTGCCCAAGAAAAATGGAAAGCTCCGTGTATGCATTAACTTAAAGAAGGTCAATGCAGCCACAATTGAAGATAACTATCCGCTTCCCATCACAGAGCATCTCTTAGAAAGAGTAGCAGGCAAGGAAGTGTACAGCTTCCTTGATGGATTTTTGGGCTACAATCAAGTAGCCATAGCTCCTGAAGATCAGCATAAGATGGCTTTTGCCACTGAATGGGGCATTTTTGCCTTTAGAGTAATGCCATTTGGGCTTACGAATGCACCCGCTACGTTCCAGAGACTAATGTGCCATGTATTTAAAGAGTTCCTGAGGAAGAACTTGGAAGTCTATGTTGATGATCTTTGTGCTCATTCCAACATTAGGCAAACCCATATTCCTGAACTCAGACAAATCTTTGTCAAATGTAGAGAATATCAAGTCTGCCTGAACCTAGATAAGTGTGTTTTCATGGTCAGGCAAGGCAAAATTCTAGGACACATAGTGTTTAAGAACGGCATATCCACTGACGAAGAGAAAGTGAGAGCCATCGCAGAACTACCTAGGCCAAAGAACGTCAAGGCAGTACAGGCTTTCATGGGGCATTGTGGTTATTACCGACGGTTTATACACATGTATGCCATCATAGCAAAGCCTCTGTATGGACTTTTGACTAACTTTGAGTCGACTGACGAATGTGAGAATTCCTTCAATGAGCTTAAACGGCGATTATGTTCAACACCAATCTTAACCACACCAGATTGGAATAAGCCTTTCCATGTTCATGTGGATGCATCCAATTATGCTATTGGGTGTGTACTCGCGCAACCTACCAATGAAGGTAATATGGATCTTCCGATTGCCTATGCTAGTAGACAATTGAATGCAGCTGAATGAAATTATACCACTACTGAGAGAGAAGGACTAGGCATGGTATATGCAGTTAAAAAGTTTGGACATTACTTGCTTGCAAATAAGTTTAATTTTTTTTACTGACCATCAAGCATTGCTATATCTCGTGAACAAGCCATGCAACACAGGAAGATTAGTAAGATGGTTTCTCTTGCTAATGGAATATGATTTCGAGGTTGTGGTAAGGAAAGGGAAGACTCACTTGAGAGCAGACTATCTCTCTAGGCTCACATCAGGAGAAGCCCCACAAGGAGTGTCAGATGACCTTCCTGATGCTTACTTGTTTAATTTGGAAGTGGTGCCATAGTGGGCTAAACCATTAGTGCGAGTATTGACATACGGGCCTAACCACCCAGTAATAAACACACAGGATAGAGAGGTAGTAAAAGCCCAAAAGTATCACATCATGGCAGGTAGTATGTACAAGCACACAGATCAAGGTATCTTGGCTTGTTGTGGGGAAGAGGATGAGTACGCTAAATGGTTGCAATTAGCACACGTAGGTGCATTAGAGCAACACTACTCAAGGCAACGCACCCTACAGACACTAAGGAGACTCGAAGTGCATTGGCCGACTATGGAAGCTGATGTCCAAAAGTTGTGCAAGGCATGCCCAATATGCTGCATTAAACCACCTGTGGAACATGCCAGTCTTTATCAAGTGTCGATAGTGCCAGATTGGAGTGAACCACTAATATCCTTCCTGAGGACGAAAACATTCCCTCAAGACATGACCCTGACTAGACAAAGAAGTCTAGAACAAGAATCCCTAGATTACTCACTCATTGGTGATAATTTATACAAGCATGGTAAAGATGGTTACCTGCGACTATGTGTCCATGAGAGTGAATATCTCAAGATCTTGGAAACTGCTCACCAAGGTGTAGCAGGAGGACACTTTGGACCAGATCGGGTGATCAAGGCAATACTATTTGCGGGCTTTTGGTGGCCGACCCTTCACATGGATGCACATACCTATGTGAAACGGTGTGATGTTTGTCAGAGAACTCAGTATCCTATACACAAAGATGAGATGCCACTAAAACCCATGATGGGTGGACGTGCATTCTCTAAGTGGGGAATAGACTTTGTAGGTCCTATTAATCCCCCAACTAAGGGTTCTCATGCTGAATATATCATTGTGGCCACGGATTATCTAACAAAGTGGGTAGAGGTAAAAGCCACAACAAAGAACGATGCTCAAAGAACAGCCAAGTTCTTATTCGAGAATGTGTTCAGCAGATACGGGTTACCTATAGAGCTAGTCAGTGACAGAGGCACTCACTTCTTGAATGAAGTTATTGAAAAGCTGCTCCAAGAATTCTTGGTAGTACATAAGAAGTCTGCCCCCTATCACCCTCAAGCTAATGGCCAGGCTAAGAGCACAAATAAGATCTTATGGAATGTACTCACAAAATTAGTGAACAATAAACGCTCTGATTGGGACAAACAGCTACACCATGCTGTTTGGGCATACCGAGTCGCCTACAAAACGGTACTCCAAGCCACCCCCTTTCAAATGGTATTTGGCCAAAATGCAGTGCTACCATTGGACTTCTTGATACCTACATTGAAAGTAGCACAAGAGCATGAATGGACGGGTCATGAACTCTCCTCTAGACTTTTTGACCTTGAACGACTAGGAGAAACAAGACTGAGGGCAGCTGCAGGGATATATGAAGCTAAGAAACGATAGAAGTCATACTTTGATGCCCACGTTAAGGATAAAGGTTTGAAGGCAGGCGACCTAGTACTAGTCTACACTTTGAAACAACATGCGAGGAAACTAGAAAAGAGAGGCTACGGACCCATGATCATTAATAGAATCTCAACAAATAGAGCAGTTCAACTAGCCACATTGGAAGGCGATATTCTCCCGAGCTACATAAGCAGGTACAGATTCAAGTTATATCAGGAACCTCTGACGGAAGAGATGCTAAGTCGACTCAACACTACTAAGAAACGCAAAGAAGAAGAAAGACGAATTCGAGAAGAAGCTCAAGCAGAAGCATTGGAACGTATCCGGAGAATGAAGTTGAGAAGACAGGGTAGAGAGCAATGTAGGGCAGAGGCATATGCAGATCAAGGATATCATGTGGCTATGTGTGAAGTTTCATGTATTAGCTCTCATAGGATAATTGATCGACATCCTTTTATAACCTTAGAGATAGGACAAGGGAAGGGTGCAAGGACTGTAAGAGCCTTGATTGACTCAGGTGCAGCCACTAGTTCTGTTAAACTTTCTTACTGTCAAAAGTTGAAATTAACTGTCAATCCTATAGAAGCATATCTCATAGGATTGGGAGGTGTGGAAACCCCTTGCATGGGTGAGGTGGAACTTCCCCTCTACATCCAAGACGAAGTAATGACAGTTAAAGTGCTAGTGTGTCAAGATGAGGACCTCACGGAGCCTCTTGTCTTGGGTCAAGACTGGATCTATGATCATGCAGTCAACCTGAACCTAAGAAGCGGACTTCTTCAGGTACGAGTAAATCAGAGTCGAATTACAGTTGAATTAGAAAATAAAGCACTCAAGGAACTAGGAAAGGCACAAACTCCTGGTCCTTCCAAGAGTACACATGAAGATGACCATGTTGTTCTTGTCCAAAACTGTGTGATGCAGAGGAATGATGATCTCAATCAAGAAGTCAGGGACGCAACGAAACTCCCTTCTTTTCCGAAAGCCAGAGGAATGCAGCAACCAAGGGCAGATCAAACACAAAAGGAGTAGAGTACTACCTCTGCTGGAGGCCAAGAGTACATGCAACGTAGGGTGTCTCAGCCATTGAAACAAGTGTGGGTGCGGAAAGGCGAACACCCTGTTGCGATCAAGGCAACCACACGGGCAAAGCTTCTTATTAGCAATCAACAACACGACACTAATAAGAAGTCTTTCAGAAATTCCTCTGCAGAAGCGAAGCCTATTTGGGTACCCAAGAAGTCGATGAAGGCTAGCCCACAATCAATACAAATTTGGGTGCCTAAGGCTTGCTTGCGGGCTCAAATAGCTACACCGAGACCACACCCTGTATAACATGGTTCACTCACTGGCACAACCGATACCCACTTGTCACTTCATCACGCATGAACACACATTGGCACATGAGCACGAGCAGAATCACTTGTAAATGGGTCCCTAAAAAGCCTCATTTCCAAGCAGACACTCTTATAAAACCCTCTAGAGTCTCCACAAAATCAAGACCAACAGCCAATCAGTTTGTTTGGCAGCCCAAAGCATGTAACAAAGCCCCGAGCCCATTTGTAAATTCATTACCACTGACTAACTGCATCACCCTCACACTGCACCCGACCCCCCGTTAGCTCATAGGTATTCAGCATCAGCTAACCACACTTCACACTCACATCCACACGAGCACTAACTAACCAACTAACTACATCACAATTCATCAAGTTAATGTTGTAACGGGGACATAGTGTCATTTTGTGTCCATTGCAATGTTAACGTTTGTTCATATATTCTCAGAGAACCGACAGCGAATTCTGCAACATGACTGATGCTGCGGGAACAAGCTCTCAAACAGGAACGAGCCAGTAAGTGGTGGACTTAGACAGTTTACCCGTTTTGCCTGAGACAAATGAAAGACCAGAAGAATTGCAGGCCATCAAAATCATACCTATTGCGGACCCTCTCAGTGGCCATACCATACCCGTAGGAAAAGCTTCCCACTGGTTTAGTGAAGTGGCAGGACCCTTGGGAGAGGGAACATACCTATGGGAATCAGAGTTGGACTTCAATGGGAAACCAGGTAAATACCATTTCTTTACAAGGGAATTCGAGAAGTTACAAAATGCAGAAGGTCTACGTCCGGTATGGGAGAAGGCAGGATTGGGTGCATACTTTAGTGCCCGGCTCCCAAAGCCTGACTTCATGCGATGCTACTATCTCATCAACACCTTGACTCTAAACAAGAACCCAAAAGGCGCAAGCTCATTTGTGCTTCCATCTCTGACAAAGGGAAATGAGCTCAAGAGGTTTAGGCTATCAAACAACTTGGTGAGAGAGGCCCTAGATATTCACGGAATGCATATTCCAACAGAGAAGGAGACCCTAGTGCCTGATTACATGAAGAATCGAAGCCTCACCAAGCTGAAGGACATGGTGGCCATGACGCCTAATATTGCAATCCACCTTCGCATGTGCATGCAACACTTTGCTTTTCCTGCCCAAGATAGATTCACCATGCCACCCAAAAAGATATGGTTTAGTTTGTATTTGGCAGAGACACAGAGCCTTACCATCAACTTACCCCACTAGATAATTGACCAGATACACCTAGCCCACAAACGATGGTCGCGGAAGCAGGTTTTATATGGATGTTGTGCTCTGACTAGAATCATTTATAGGTGTTTGGCTCATGACATCCCTATTCAACGGGCCCTGATGTGGAATCGAGTAGAGCAGTTTAGAGGCCGGACATCCACTGGACCCCCTTGTAAGAAGATGAGAGGTACTGTCCAAGTCCCTTGTGCTCAACCACGTGGAGCCACCCTAACACCAAACGTTACCCCTCCACCCCGGAGAGTTCGGCCATTCACACTACGACTTCCAAGACGCAGCACCGATGGGCCTAACTTGATATTTCCTCCAATCCCAACCGATCTTGAATTTCCTGGTGGTGCACCCTTGGAAGAACTCACAAATGAAGAGACTTCGAACAATTGTTACAAGACGTGGAGCTGGAGGCAGAAGAGGAACAACAAGTGGAGAATGTTCAACCGCAGGCTACAACCTCCCAAGTACGTGTCACCACAGTTGAAGTGGATGAAGAGGATGATGAGGATGAAGAACAAGAGGAAGATGAGGAGGATTATGATCAAGAGCATCAAGATGAGCAACAAGAAGTGCCAGAACTTGTAGGTGCACCTGCATACACAGCTCAGCTACAAAGGTTATACGATACAATCAAGGCAGTACAAGAAAGGCATCAACTCTCTCTTGTGTCATGACAAGCATTGATGCAAGAAATGCTATCAGATGATGGGGTGGATCAACATTTTATTGACACCCTCAAATTAGTGTCAGAATCTTTAGGATTTTCGGAGGTTGTCCACACAGCAGTCCGCCAGTCCGTGAGGTATGACAAATGCAGAGTTGACACATTACCACGAGCAGGTAAGACTATCACGATACCCGTCATAGAACAAGAAGTAACCATTGAAACCACAGCTACCCCTACCACCACCATTGACCTCTCTACTGAAACCTTCGTTCAGACATCACCCATCTCACCCCAGCACCCCCCATCACCACCTCCTCCACCCCCACCACCACCTCCCACCATGGAAGAAATGACATTCATCACCTCTACCTTCACTTATAACCCAACCTCATTCACATCATTCTCATTTCGAGAACCCACCTCACAAGACACCCTCTTCTCTTCCATCACCAATCCCTTGTACACTTCAACCCTTCTGTCCTCCGAACCCATAATTGGCCATCCCATAATTCCAAGTGTGGTTGGAAACCCTGCACCCACAGAAGGCACCCTGTGTTTCCAAGCCTATCCCCCAATACGGATACCTCTATTCCATGACCCTCACTTCCCATCTGTCCCCTACACCTCATTCACCCTAACCGCACCACCCCAACAACCATCCTTCGTGGTGCAGTCCACCAGCACTCCAATGTTTCAGAGGCACATTCCCCCGATGTTCGCAACGACATCAATCTACACGAACACCACAGTCACTTCACCTACCATACCAACCTACATGGTAGCCCCTGTACACACCACTCTGTCTGACCCAATGGACATTTCACCCACCACAACACCTCTCCCCACAATTCCACCCTCTCCCCCTCCACTACCCCCCACCTCACCACTCAACACATCATTGGCAGACACAACATTCACTACCTCCGTTCCCATTCCCACTTCCCCTGCATTCCAAACTTTCCCCCTTGCATCTCATAATGTAAATATCACATTTAATACATTACTTCAGTGTGCACATCAACTACAACAAGAATACCATCAATTGGAAGAACGCAATGCTGCCCTCCAGGCAGAATCTCAGCGCCTACAGGCTAGAGTTAACACTTTAGAAGCTGATTACCAAACGCTCCTAACCAAACATACCACTTTACAGCAAGCTCACTCAGAATTGGAATCAAAAACATCGACGGTGGATGATACAGTAGTCAAGGAACTGGAAACTGTGCTCCAGGTGCAAATGATATCTAATGCTACAATCAGACGCAACCTGGGGCTATTAAGGAAGCATATGGCAGTAGCATTGGAAGAAAACAAGCGGCTTCAACAACAAAACCAAGATAATTTTGAAGCAGCTATGGAAAGAACTACAGGAGCAACCATTAGCCCTACCAAGTATCGAGCAGTCCCCTCAGAAGACATTCGCATCTTACTCAAAGAGCATGCAAATTTCGTGAAGTCATATGAAAAGTTAGAGGTTGAATGTGCGGATCTAAAGAAGCAGATAGCCAGTGCCCCCACAGCTCAACAGGAGCAGATAATCTTGCAACACTCTACAAAAGAAGTAGAGACCCTCCGGAAACAGGTGGCAGAACTCCAAGCACACCTCTTACCATATGAAAGGCCGCCCTCGCCAATTGAAGAACCAGAACCTGAAACAGTTGTGGAAATCCCCGTCGATGACATCTATGAAGAGGCGTACGAGCCGATGCCCACACCCGGCGGTCGGGTAACAGAGGAAGGACATGACACTTTAGAAATTGGAGTTCCAGATTGGGTTAAAAGGATCGAGAAAGTAGGAAAGGCACATGATGATCACGTTGCCGTGCAAATTCAATCTCTCACAAATCTGGAAGAAACTGTCCTTCGATCCTCTTACTTTCAGAACCTATCCCACCAACGTTTGATCACAACATCAGAGACGCAATACATGCCTTACTTTGTCTTGCTACATGATTATAATGCAGAAGTTAAAAGGCATACATGGAAGGAGCCCACATTCGCCACTCAATTTGAGCCAGAGGACTTACCAGAAGATACCCGTGCTGGCTCGATCTTCCAACCTAATTGGCGTGCACGTCTACTAACCGATTACCCTGAGATGATGAGCACATGGGCAATCATGCCACTGTATATCAAGTATAATCCATGCTATTGCCCAATGGTACGTCGCAGATCCTAGCAAGCATTTGCAATCAAGGTACGCAACAATAAAGAATGCTCAGCTTGGGTTAACTATCCATATTTTGCTCCACCTCGAGGGACCCCAACCGTAGCCTACATGATATCAACAATTCGGCACTGGTCTACACGTCTAAATAATGTACCCGACATAGCAGCAAAAATGTGTATGAAAATATTCGAGCTCATGACCATTGTCTTCAAAACCTTTCGGAAGGTACAAGCTCCATACATCTCTGCCCCTGGATTCTCTCAAGGTAACAAGGATTTAGTCTACGACATGAGCCAAACTCCCTCGGTCAATATAATCTTTGCCTGGCATGCACGAATAAAGTACTTACCCGCATGCTTCAAGCAGACATTTGAGGAAATGTTCTCTACGGGATTCTGGGAATATCATTCGGAAATTTTCATTCCCAGACCAACACATTTGCTACATCTATTCGCAGTAGAACAAGCCATCCATGCAGATCAGTTACGTCTGCCACATCCGGACATTCCAGGACCAATTGATTGGGATTGAATGATGATAGATTTGGCGAGGACTACGCATACAAGAACATCAACTTGCCACTCATGTGGTGGACTATTACATCTAGCACTCCCAGCAACAAACGCGAGAGAGGGGGGGGTGTTGAGAGCAGTATGGGCACCCAAGGACTGAGGAGCCAAGGAAGCCAATGGAGAGAGTCAGAGCAAAGCAAAGGATTAAGTAGACAAAGCAGTCAACACAGATCTGGCAGATAGGCCCTTCAAAACTTTCCAAATCAACATCTTTATAATAGTGATTCTTATCACTAACAATCATTGTAAATACCATTTCATATTTTTGTAGCTCCATTTTGTGCAAGCCAAGGAGTCCTTGAGCTTGAGGAGCTTTAGAAGTACCTACATATCACTTTTCGTATTTTTTAGACTCCGTTTAAGCCCTCAAATAGGCCCTGGAACCTAACTTTTAACTAGGCCGGACACTAGGTCTGGACAGGGCCAAAACCTAGTCAAAAACTATAAATAGAGCTAGAAAGCTCATTTTTGAGGTTAGCTTGTAATTGATTTGAACTTGTAAGAGCTTTGTGAAAGTAATCTAAGAACTCCATTGCTTCTCACTCTTTGTCTTACCTTGTGTGCGCGTGTGTGTGTATGTGTGTGCATGTTAGTGTGCTTCTCACTCACGCACTTGTGCCTTCACTTGCTCGAGGTCATCATACCATCCTCACATCTTCCCCGATTGACATTAAAGGAGGTGCTACTCATCACTGAGCTACACATGTCAATACAATGGCGATACACCTCCCACTTAATAATTAATCCTGTAAGATGGTCCAATATATTGCGAAGCAATGATCCAAAGCTATCACACAAGCTTCAAGATCCACTAGAGTTCTATTCTAGCATAAAAGCTGTCAAATTTTTGGCAACATATTTTTGTAAAATGGACTTTAGAACCAAAATAACCATGTGGGAATCACCATCCACATCAGACTAGCAAATGAGATATCAAATCAATGACCATATGTTGAAGGTGACAAACCAATGTGCAACTAAGGCTCCAATCTGGATCATGTACCTGCATTAAAACAAAGATACAAGTACCAGCCAAAATAATAAATCAACCTCTTGCATTAAAACAAAGATACAAGTACCAACCAAAATAATAAATCAACCTCACAAATTCTGTGCAACCAGCAAGTAAATCCATAACCAAGTGGCATAAGCAAGATATAAAAAACAATGCCACTATACATCCACCGATAATGGTATGATCAAAGTTATGATCACATAAACCTCAAAAAAAAAAAGAATACCATAATGTCATCTCACATGCCAAACACGTGATAAGATCATGCTCTATTCTCAAACGTAGGAGCTACCATAATGATCATACATGGAAAAAGCCATCAATCTCTAAAGAAATAAGAGCTTGTACACCCAAAAATCTCTCTCAAAGAAGCTCCAAACCAAAATGAAACTCCAAAAGCAACTAAGGTTCTTTTGGTGAAAATATGCTGCTCTATGTTTTGTTGTTTTAAAGGTGATAAACTCTGAATCTGAACTTTTTCTCTTCAGTAACATTCTTTGCTATGTAACAAGATAAAGAACACTGAAATCAGAGATGTGCAGCTCAAGATATGCACAAAGCAAAGTTTATGTCTTTATTTCAGCTACGCATAGAACTTTAAAACACATAAATCCGAGCTTTTTAGCTCAAGTTATGGACGAAATACTGAACTGCTATGAAAAGGTGCCGACTTGCACTTTCACCTCATGTGACGTAAGCTTCCATTGAAGTTTCTTGCACACCAGCCTTTAACATGCTCTGATATAAATGAAGGGCTTTGTTGTGCAAAACAAGAGGAGTAAGGAGGAGATGGAGGGAGAGAGAAGAGAGGAGAGATGTGCACACATGCATGGGAACCTCCAAACCCACATAATGAGCTCCCTTGAGGCAATGCTCTACATGTGATGTATATTTATGAATATGGGAGTAAGGTCACATGACCCTTACATCCCCAACAACATTGAAGTTTGTATTCTTTTGAGGTCAAAATTAGTGAGCATATATTGTCAGCTCACCTCTGCACCTTCACAAGCACAAGCACCCTGCATGCATCATGTGTAGGCACACTAGGAAACCAGATTGAAGCCAACTCGCAGCCATGATCCTAATAGTGTACCCGATGGGAGAGGTGATAGGTTTTTTGGACGCTTAGGTTTTTGAGTAATAAGGTTTTTTTGATTGAAGCGGCTTCATATGTGCACTTGCTTAGAATTGGTTTGTAATTAGATCATTTAATAATGATAAATGTAAAGACCTTTTACACATCACTTCTCTGAGCCTCAACATTAAGTTAAAATTAAGTTATAACTTACAAGTTTATATCAGTAGTGTATACAACCCTCACTAAAACAGAAAGAATGGTCTATAATGCTTTTTTATATCATTCTACTTACATTAGAAAGTATAGGATTTTTGTCCACATTTTTAAAGTGACATTGACTGAAATCCTTGGGAGTTACCTTAACTAAATTGAGTGCTACAAAACATAAAGAAATCAGATCTTTTAAAAACCTTAGAGAATTCAGGAAAGAAAGAAGAAAGTAAATAAAAAGTAGTAATTGAAAAATAAAATATAATCAAACCAAAAGGAACTTGAAAGGAAGTCCTAAAAAATAAAAAGAAGTCAAGAAACTTCATTTAGATATCGATCTGAGGTATCAAGTTGGACTTTTTCACTAGAAGATTAATCAAAAGAACAAGTATCAAACTCAAAATTCGAAACCTAGGACCTAGGAATTTAGCTAAAGGCCTAGGCATAGGAAACACACGTCATTGTTGGAATCGGTTTCTTAATAATGAACTCAATTCGTAGACAATTATGAGCCATTCATCCTATAAACAATCAATTGCAAGGACTAAATAAACTATTTCACAACATTATAGTAAAAAAAATAGGGTGCACACATAGTGAAGTAAATCTTGAGAGACAAGGTGAAGATTAGTATTATGAATGTGATGGAGTATCTCAAAGCCTTTGAGGAATAGGTCCATATACATGGCCTATGTGAGGACATGTTAATCCTGGACCTTGAGAGAGTTGTTTTTTATTGTATCTTGGATGAGATCTAGATTCATGTTAATTAGAATGGAAGGCATTAAAATAGAAATGCTCAAAGTATTTTACTTGTAAGATTGTACTCAACATTGTCGGGATGGTTTCTATCGATAAATACACTCCCCGAATCCACTTGTACCCTTGAGACACTTGTATAGTGAGTTCATGAGAGGATTCTCTCAAATACCCAAGGTTGAAAAAAATAACACTAAACTCAAATTCAATCATTCACTTCTTAAAGATCTAAGATCTAGAGGGGAGAATAGAAGTGGAACAAAGACTAGAAGATCCTGGTAAGAGATACAAATTAACTAATGATTGGCAGGCTATAGGACACTTTGTCAAGGTAACTGCTCACACCAAACAATGCCAATAATTTGTTTATGTCTGCCACCATCATTTGAAGCTAGGGACCTATCAGTTAGACTCCTCTCTCTCTCTCTCTCTCTCTCTCTCTCTCCCCCCCCCCCGATTCCCCTCTTTCTTCTTCGCTAGGTCCATTTGTTCCTCTCTCTCTCTCTCCCCCTCTCTCTCTCTCTCTCTCTCTCTCTTCATTGACTTTCTCGCCTTCCACGCGTGCTTCGAACTCTCTACACCTCTCCTCCCCCTCTCTCTCTTTCTCTCTCTCTATCGATCTATCTCACTATCTCTCTCCCGATTCCCATTTTTCTTCTTCTCTAGATGCACCTCTTCCTTCCTCTCGCTCACTCTCCCTCCCTCAGTCTCTCTCTTGCTCTCTCTCTCTCTCTCTATCTCTATCTAGAATATGAGTTCATCACGGTGTAATATGAAAGAAAACTAAATGTAAAGACTCCTCTCTACATTCATGTGCCTTAATCATCGCAACACCTATGTTCAGCATTCTATATCTCCTAATCTCTATCTCTCTCTCTCACTCTCTCTCTTTCTCTCTCTCCCTCTCTCTCTTCCTCTCTCTCTTCTCTCTCTCTCTCTCTCTCTCTCTCCTTTGTATGCTTCATTTTTTGCAGTGATTTGTATAACTCCCCTTTTCTCTCTCACTCTGCCTCACTTTTTCTCCCAAGTCCCATCTTCCTTCTTCTCTACATGCACCCCTCCATTGACCTCTCTCTCTCTCTTGCTCTCTCTCTCTCTCTTTTGAATTTGTAGAGGAAAGGAGAGATAAAATATTGATTAATCTTTCACTCTCTTTCTTATTCGTATCTAGGAGAACCATTAACATAGAAAAGAAAATTACACTAAAGAAAAATGGAGATGGAGGGAGGGAAGAGAGATGGAGTCCTCTTTCTCTCCCTTTCTCATAGACTTTATCTCAACTCTCTCAAAATATACACAAAGTTAACATAAACAAGAACTGAATTACCTAGAAAAATCAATGGGAAAAACCCAATGAGGTCTAGGCATGTTTTAATAGCCCTAAGATTCCTTTGTAGAACATTTGGAAACTCATTTTCTTTCCTTCCTATTTTATGTTTCTTCTTTTTATATATTTTTGGTTTTAGTTTTTATTTTTATATTTCTCTTTTTATTATTCTATTTTTATTTTTCATTTTCATTTTTTTTCTTTTTCTTTACATCTTTTATTAAGGTTTTAATCTTTCTCATATCTATTTAAAAAGGTTTTGTTTAAAGAAGGCTTTAAGGGTCCAAATCATGGCATTTTAGGCAACATTTTTAGGTATTTCTTATGGCAACAATTACCAATGCGTAATCGATGGTTAAATAAATATATTGAGGGTAAAATCCTTGGGTTTATAAGGGTTGAAATCAAGTTTCCAAGGGTTATATGGTTAGTGTTTTAGGGTTTTTGAGCTACGATTTCAAGGGTTTTGGGTCTTCTAAGGGTAAAACTATCATGGTTTTTAGGGGCTATAATATACATGGTTTTTTTAATTCCTTTTGAATGTACACATGGAAATTTTGATGCATTTTTATCAAAATACAACTATGGTTTGAGGGTAAACATACTTTATACAAAGAAATATACAAGTTCCAAGGGTCATGCTAGGTCAAAAGCACACATAAAAGTACAAATAAAAACTTCTTGTCACATAATTGATCAAATTAATCAATATACTTGAATATTTTACAAATCTTTTCATCTTTCTGAAGTCAAAACATAATATCATGATTAGAAAAGAAAAGAAATAGTTTTGAAAAACTTTCTTGGTACATAATCCCTAAGGGATTTCATCTCGAGAGTGGACATGTTTAGTCGTTTGTAGAAATTGTGAGTTCCTGGATATGTTGAAAGATGCGATGACACATCTCCTATCAAGCACACAAGAATAATAACACTATCTATGAAAAAAACTAGTTTTGGTGGACACACGATTGACTAGGGATCACAAGTCCGGTTTATGTTGGTGGGTTATATGTAGAAGAGTAAAAACAAGATGGAAGATTGATTGCCAAAGGAAACAAAGTGGGTCGGATTTTCACCTTAAATGTGAAAATTCCTAAAATTACTGCAACTATGTTTGTAAAAGGTACAGGAGTTATTGCTAATATAGAGATGTAGCCAAACCAATTGGACATGCAAATTTGTAGAGGCTGAAATTGATGCAATCAAAAGGGATTGTCAACGGACCATAAAATTTCAAGGTTGTAGAGATGCAAAAGGTATGTACAACATGTCAATTTGGTAAACACTCAAGAGCATCATTTTCCATGACAAGCATGCTAGTGAGAATTGACAAAAATAGTACATACAGATGTTTAGGGTCTTGTGAAGACCACATCTATGGGCTATTTTAGGTTTTTGTTACTTTCCTTGATGACTACACACACAAAGTATGGGTATATTTCATCAAAGAGAGAAGTGATGTGTTCACTCACTTTGAGAATTTTAAGGCTATTGTGGAGAAACAGACAAGGAAGTATACTCAAACTTTAAGATGTGATGGAGGAGGTGAATACATGTCAAATGAGTTTAGTAGCTTTCTAAAATGTCATATACATATTGTAGAAATAGCAAGAGCCTTGATGGTTGAACAAAACTCCAACTAATGCTATACATGAAGTTACATGTGAAGAGAAGTTTACACGTGAAAAGCCAAAGTTACCACATATGAAAGTATTTGGTTGTATTGCATTTATACATGTTCTAGATGAGTTGAGGATGAAGCTTGATTGAAAAACAAAAAAATTAAAACATATATTCATTGGATATTTCCTTGAGAAAAAGGGATATAAATGTTATAACCCACTCACATGGCATGTCAAGGTAAGAAAAGATGTGGTGTTTGATGAAATGGCAAGCTTCTATGCAGATGCAAAGGAGGACTCAATCTTGAATCAACTCACAAAGGAAACACTGAAAATTCACATGCAAAATCTCAAGTTTTGAGTAGACTTGAGGCGTGATCAATAAATATTTCCAACTCAAATCCATGGATTTAAAGATTGCATGGAATTTTCTGTCCACTAAATTCATCAACTACCTCAAAGAAAGTTAATGAAAAGATTTTTGCAAGTACTAAAAGATCTACAAGTTTTGAAGCCATTGATGGGGATTGAAGTGGTTCAAAAAAAGAGCCTTGATGAGGAACTTGGATTGCCCTCTATGAAGAACCGAGGAGTAAGAAAGGCACATGTAGATGATACAAGGAGAAGTGACCTTGACCAAGAAGATCTAGGAGGATGCAAAGTTCAGTGCAACTATTGACATATGATAGTTACATGGCTCATTATTGTGCATACATGACCAAGGTAATACAAGATGCTAAACCTTCTTGTTTTGAAAATGCAATTGGAAAGGCAGATTCAAAGAAAGAGGTATATGAGGAGATGGTTGTACTTTATGGAAATGAAACATGGAAAGTGGTTCCATCACCAAAAGGAAAGAGACCCATAGGCTACAAGTGGGTTTACAAGGTAAAGAACAATGATGATGGTAGCATAAGCATGTATAAATCACCATTGGTAGCAAAAGGATATGCACAAAAATATGGCACACTTGAGAAAACATTCAACCATGTAGCTTAAATCTCTACTGTCAAAGCACTTTTTGCATTAGCTACAACAAAAAATTGGCCTTTGCATGAGATGGATGTGAAAAATGCTATGTTACATGGTGAAACACAAGTAGAAGCATACATGGACCAGTCAAATGGATATGAAGATTCAAAGCCACTATAATATATTTGGAGGTTGCAAAATGCTTTGTATGGGTTTAAACAAGCCCCTTGTGCTTGGCATGCAAGGATTGTTGATTGCTTAGCTAGCATTGGATTTTCTGTGTGTGATGTAGATCATTCATTATATCCAAGGAAGGGTGATGATGGCATCACAATTGTGGCTGTTCATGTTGACTGAATTCGTTGTAGGAGGTGATAGGAGGCAAAACCTTATGCAAGAATTTGACATGAAAGGTCTTGGTATGCTATGCTATTTTTTGGGCATTGACTTTATACAAACAGAAACATGCATATGGAAGGCAATATGCCTTTAGTATGATGCAAAATTATAGTATAGTTGATTACGAGCCAATCTCTATGCCATTAGATCAGAATTTCTAGTTGAAAACTACATGAGGTGAAACATTCGAAAGTGTTACTATATACAAGAAAATTGTTGGAACTTTGACATATATCACAATTACAAGGGCCTGATCTAAGCTAGCCGACTAGACTTGAAAGTCAATATATGAAAAGTTCCCAGTAAACCACATTTAGATGCTGTAAGACACATTCTATTTTATGTGAGTGCTACTTTGGATTATGCATTGTTCTATGAAGCTAGTGTAGATTTGCAGGTTCATGGATACACCGATGCAGATTGGGTTGTTAGTATTCTAGATAGAAGTTCTACTAGTGGCTTTCTATTCTCGCTTGAGAGAGCAACTATTATATGGAGCAACAAGAAGCAACCCACTATTGTTTTGTCAAGTATAGAGGCTGATTATAGAGGTCTTGCAATGGCAGCATAAGAAGCATTTGGGTTAGAGATATTACTTGGAGATTTAGGTTTGAAAGTGCAAAAGCACTTGGATCATCACATTTTGAGCTTGACATGGCAACATTTATGACCCTTAGAATGGGTGGGAAGCCAATGTTCAACCATTTATGCAGACGGCCATCCTAGTTGTTTGGCATTGGCTCTTGAGCCATCATGACATGGTCACAAAATTGATGAAACAATAAATAAATGTATATTTTTTGGATATAGTAATGAGTGTTAAGGTTATCATTTAAACCATCCAATAACATATAAAGTTTTTGTACGTGGAGGTGTGGTATTTTCTCAAAATTTAGCTTCTTCTTTACTTGAATGTGAATTTCAGCAAACACTTAGTTCATATCATATATTTGATATACTCATGAATTTGTTTCAAGCCATCCAAACATGGATGTGCAAACTTTGTAGCCACACATCTCTAATAAATCACCATTATCCCACTTTTGATGTACATTTAGATCATGTATTCATGAGTATGAATGTCTATCAACCATGCATTGTCTTGTCCAAAAATGCAACAAAAGACATTGCAAGATAGCAAGTTGAGTGCTACTATACTTGTTAGAACAAGATCAAGATCTCACCATTTATCAAGTGACTTTATGGATGCATCTCTTATTGCAACTACATGTAATGAAGATCCATTCACGTTTGAAGAGCAATACTAAAAAAGAGTATTACATGCTCTCGTTTGTGTGAAGATAAGTGTTGTTTGAGGTAAAAGGCAAGTAGGGTGTGACCATAGTGCTATTTGGGAGATGTTGTAGGTCAGTACTATAAGTGAACAAGAATTCAACCTTATTGGAGGCTTGAGTGCAAGGGTCCACAGGAGCAAGTGAGTGCATTAACATAAAGACGTAGTGAACTATCTAACTCCACAAGTATTTGGAGTACTTTCCAGTAATTGTGTGTACTTTTTGTCATAAACGTTTATGCACAATGAATATTTTGTCTCATTGTTGCAAAAAGAAGATATTATAATCATATAATTTAATCAAAGAAGAAATAATTTCATTACAATGAGTCTTTCTCCTTCTTCTCTTATTTTCTCCTACAAACACTCAATCCCCTTTCAACTATCAAGTTTCCCACAAAAAAACTTGGCACACGAGCTGGCATCACATATAGGATTTTTCGTTTTCCTCTCTAGGATGGAGAGCCCATTAGGTGGTGGGAAATTATTGAAACTATTATGGTGATGAATTCAAAAAGTGGCCTTGATAATGTGTATGCTCATAATTATATTTCCAATGAAGTCAATTACAAGTTTCAAAGGATCCTTTGATAGTTCCTTAAGTGTAATAGGCCTCTTTTCTAGTGAAATAATTCATTGTGAATTTTTTGAAGTTCATTGTGGGATGATGCTTAGAATGAATAATAAGGTCATTTTATGCATATAGGAAAAATTTTGAGTTGACAAGTTTCATTTTCTCTCTTTAGACCTTATTTGCATCATGTTTTCTAGTCAAATTTTGAAGGTGAAGATGAACGAATTAAGAAAAACTCTGTATGAGAAAAAGGTAGAGCAACTATATGAGAATAAAAGTGCTTGAGTGAAATTCTTATGAATCATGTTTTAAGTACCTTGTTCAGGGTCCTACATTTAGTTCATTGTAAGAAAATGCCTTGATTTTACTCTCTCTCTAGAATTTTGAAACTTGCAGGGCTCAAAAGTGGCATTTGAAGGTCAATTTGGACCTCGGATGTCTCTAACATTATTGTACAGATTGCAAAATTGAATAAAAGTGTCTCTCCCAAGCTTAAGATAATTCCTCATGATTTTTGAGTTACAGGGCTTTGAAAAGTGCCTTTTTCCAACACTTAAAAAAAATGAGGGCTTATCTAATTCTATTTGAATCCATGATTCTGATGCTCACGTGTCACCATGTCTAATTATGGATGTTTTCGGATATGTCTTCTTGGTGTTTTTCTGCTATTTTTGACAGGTACGCTAAAGAAAGAAAGCACACTACGATCGCATGGATTTTTGTGAAAGTTTTGGAGAAACTCGACTTTTTCTAAATTTGGTGGATCGCACACTTCTTTGGAAAAAAAGGTAGCGATCAAACTCTGATATAGATAGACGTGCACATCCACACAGAGGACACACAAAAATATGAGAATTACCTTGTGATTGAGAGTGTGATTGAGACTGAGAGTGAGAGTGAGAGTGTGATTGAGAGTGCGAGTGTGAATGCGATTGTGATAGCTCGGGGGTGGTCGGGAGGTAGAGGCTTCTCTATAATATCAGAATTCTTCCTTCTCTATGTCATATTTGTTTCTACTCTTCTGCATCAGATTTTCTTTTACCTTGCGCAATCTCTGCGTTCTTCTCTCCACTATTATTTTTGAGTGATAGAAAAATCATGATTGGGGATAGATTGTGATTGAGGAAACGCTAAATTAAGAGATTCAAAATTTTTGGGAGGTTAAGGTGAACCCTAATGTTTAGATTCTCAAGAATTCAAAGTCAAAAGTGAGAAAGTTACAAAAAGTGCAAAAGTCTATGTGTGGTCCGAAAAGAAAATTTCCTTTCTATAAAGTCACTAGAACAAAAAGTAGGATATCATTCAAGGGATATGAGAAGATATTGGTGAAAGAAATTTACCACAAAGCAAGATAAAGACATTATTCAAAGTACAAAGGCATGGGAAAATGTATGCACATGGGAATGGTTAGGTGGGCTCCACAACCAAGCCTTAGAAACACAAGATCCACTAAGATACATAGGTGAATGCAAGATAATTCAAGCGAGGTGGTGTACACAAAAGGATTTGAAGAGAGAATTATGGAATATAGGAGGAAAAAAATGACTAAGACAAAGGAGACATGGATAGGAAAATAGAACAAAAGTGTTCTATAGGATACAATGTGTGTAGATTGTGGAGATAGTCAAAGACTGCAAAAGGTGCCGAGTGTGGAAAGAACTTGAGAGCCAAAGATACATAAAGGGACTATTATATGCTCTCTTATGTGGGTCCATCAAGGTCACTCAAGGTAGAAAGTGATGGATGAGGAGATGGCTCTATTTTACTGAAATGAAAAATGGAAACTCATTCAATCGCCAAGAGGAAAGAAACCTATAGGTTGCAAGTGGGTTTACAAGGTAAAGCACAAAGTTGATGGTAGCATAAGCAGATATAAAGCATGATTGTTGGTGCAAGACAATCAACAATTGAAGGTCTTTAAGTTCGCAGAGACGTCAGCAAAAATTTCCTTAAAAAAAAGGTCACCGGAAGGCACCGGAACAGTACCGGAAGGTCACTGGAACAGTACCGGAAGATTACAGTAAAGTCACCGGAATGTTACCGGAAAAGATCATTTTTACAGTTTTTAGTTCATGAAGAGTTGAAGGATGAAAGGAGGAAGAAAAGAACAAATTTTGAAGCTTGGAAGAAGAACCGGAAAAAGTTGTACACATATGTACAGTAGTATAGTCCGCGTTATAAGCTTGTACAAATTTATCTATAAATACCTGAAAAATGTAGAGGCGCTAGGACAAGAAAAAGTATGAGAGGCGTATAGGCATTAGAGGCATGAAAAGTTAGAGAAGAATGAGAAGTTAGATGTCATGAGACATATGAAAAGTTAGTTGAGTTTTCCTCTCATCACTCAACTGTAACTTTCTGAATAATCGAAGAAATACTGCGCCGAAATTTCTGTGTGTTTTCATCTGTGATAGATGATTTGTGAAATCCTATTGAGGATATCTAAGTCTATAGTTAATCAATCTATAGCTTAAGTTTTAGAGTTTGATTGTAAACAGAAACCGAGAATTGTCAGTAGGAACATTCATATGTGTTGAGTGTTCAAAGTTTACTGAAACAGGCGCATTTTCGGTGATCAATGTTTTTGATCATTTCTCAGTGCATACTTTAAAGTTTTGCATGAGTGAGGGCTTAATCTTTAAGTTAGAAGATAAGCTACTCGTAACCAGAAGCATTTGCTTAAACGGGTTCTATTCAAGGAGAACCAAGTCTTAAAAGTTACAGGTGTTAAGTCGACTGTTCAGAATGACAGTTTCAGACAAAAGTAACCTGTGAAGATTAATTTGAAAAAAATTGTGCAGTAGACTTATGTGTTGTGAAGGTTTTTGACTTACTCTTGGTATAGAGGTGTTCTAATCACAAGAGTAGGTTATTCTGAAGGAGATTAACATTCTCCGACAGTGGTATCAGAGCAGGTTTCAGAGCAGCAGTGGTATCAGAGCAGGTTTCAGAGCAGCAGTGGTATCAGAGCAGGTTTCAGAGCAGCAGTAGTATTAGAGCAGGAGATACCAAAATCAAAGAAAGGAGGTTCCCGACTGCTGCGGTTACAAAGAATTCAACAATCGAAGAACTAAAAGGTGAAAGCTTGAAGACGAAACCTGAAGAAGAGATCATACGGCATCAAGAAAGACAAACGGAGTCCAATTTGAAGTAAAGGTACATATATTATTCATAAAGGTTGAAGGTTTAAATACACAGGAAGACACAAGATGGGAGATTCTCTACAGATAGAGAAACTGGATAGGGAAAACTATCCTGCGTGGTCAATGAGGATGGAAGCTCATCTTATGAGCAAAGATTTGATAGCGTATATCACAGGAGAAGAAGAAAAGCCACAGTTCAGAGATCCTAGTGTTCCGACTAGGGAAGAGTTAGCAGATTTGAAAAACTGGATGAAGAAAGATGCTCAAGCTAGAAGCATTATCTATATGGCAGTAAATGATTACTTGTTACCTCATATTCGAGGTCTTGAAAGTGCAACGGACATTTGGAATGCATTGGAGGAGCATTTCCAGAATACTACTAAGTCAAGAAAGGCATCCTTATGTGCAGAGTTTACAACCTTCAAGAAGAAGGCTTCTCAGTCCGTTTCAGACTATGTGACAAGAATGAAAGACATTGCAGATGCATTAGGTGCTGTTGATGAAGATATCGAAGAGGATAAATTGGTAAGGCAAATTCTTACAGGCTTAAGAGGTGATGACAAATGGAAGCCGTTTATTTTGTCTACGGAATTATCACTTGACCATTTCACTCCTGATTTAAATCAGTTGCTAGGTCATATGCTAACATTTGAGAATGATATTAAAGGAGATGGTGACAAGAGTGCAGGTCACGCAATGTACTCAAAGGATAAAAAGAAGAATAGCAAAGGAAAGCAACAAGCAAATGAAGATGAAGGAACGACTAGCCAAGCCAACTTCCTAAGAGGAAGAGGAGGTGGCAAAGGTAGAGGAAGAGGCAGAAACAACAAAGATGGAGGCAAAGCTTGCTGGATTTGTGGTAAGACAAATCATTTAGCTAATGATTGTTGGCACAATACTCAAAGTAATAATGGATATAGTCAAAGTTACAATGCAAGAGGAAGAGGTGGCAGAAATCAAAGAGGAAATTTCAGAGGCAGAGGTGGTAGGAGTTACTTTGGAAGAAATGCAGGTAGAGGATTCCAAAGTCAACAATATAACAATACCTACTACAATTACGCTTCAGAACAGAAGGAGGATTCAACATTGATATTGAATGCTACTTGTGAAAGGCAGAGTGAAGATCAAAGAGTCTTCTACATTGACTCAGGGTGTAGCAATCACCTGAGTGGAAATATATCATTGATGACTGATTTGGAGAATAAAGTTTCTAATCATGTTGTTCAAACAGGTGACAACACAAAGCATAAAGTGCAGTCGATTGGATCAGTGAAAGCTAAAGACGGTAGTACCTTATTGGGTAAGGTACTGTATGTTCCTACAATTCCTAAGAATTTGATAAGTGTAGGACAAATTGTTGAAAAAGGATATGAAGTAAGATTTACTAATGAAGGAGTATACGTGGAAGATCCAAGTCAGGGATATAAACAGATTGTTTCAGGAAAAAAAGAAGGAAGACTGTTTACACTGAAGATTCAAGGTAACATTGGTCAGGCCATGTTTACATATGAAGGACAGAAAATTTCTGAGTTAGATCTTTGGCACAAGAGGCTGGGACATTTCAGTGAAAGAGGTATTAAAGATATGGTTAACAATGGTTCGGTGCTTGGATTTCCTAATGTTGCAGGTCAACATATGACATACAAATGTGAGGCATGTCAGTTTGGTAAGGCTCATAAGAATTCTTATACCAAGCATGGTTTTATGCACTCAGAAAAGCTTGAGTTGGTACACACAGATGTGTGGGGACCATCAAAGGATTTCAGTATAAATGGATCAAGATATTATGTGATTTATGTTGATGATGCTACTAGATGGATCACTATCTATGTGATCAAGGATAAGTCAGAAGTTTTCAATACATTCAAACATTATCATGCATATGCTGAAAGAACTACAGGTCATAGACTGAAGAGACTAAGATCAGATGGAGGGGGAGAGTATTTCTCCAACGAGTTCAGTGACTACTTATGGAATGCAGGTATAAAAAGGGAAGTTACTTGCAGATATTCTCCTCAACAAAATGGTGTTGCAGAAAGAAGGAACAGGACTATTGTTGAGTTTGCAAGGTCCATGATGAATGAGAAAAATTGCCCTAATTATTTGTGGGCTGAAGCTGTAAACACAGCTACTTATTTGGTCAATAGGTTACCATGTAAAGCCCTGCAAGGTATGACAACATATGAAGCTTGGTGGGGTAAAAGACCTACTCTGGATCATTGCAGAGTATTTGGATGTGTGGCATATGCATATGTGCAATCACAATTAAGACACAAATTGGAACCTAAAGCTGAAAAATATGTTTTCATTGGTTATGATGACAGACAGATGGGATACAGGTTGTGGAATCCATCCACAAAACATTTTCTGGTTTCGAAAGATGTTACGTTTGATGAGCAAAGTTCTTGGTATGCAGGAACAGTTAATGTCAATACAGGTGATGAAGAAGAAGTGAGTCAGAAGAAAGGTAAATCAAAGATTCAAATAATTGATGAAGAAGAAAATTATGAAGAGCAGGAAGAAGTTGAAGAAAGACCAAGATTTGATCCTGAGTGTGAAGAACCAGAAACCTCAAGGACTGGAGAACTCAGAAGGTCATCAAGAAATAGATGGCAACCTACAAGGTACAGTTATGATACTTCATTTTTGGCTACGAAAGATTATGCTTACATAGTGAAAGCAGATGAAGACCCTTCTACATATGAAGAGGCAAAAGGTAAGGAAAAATGGGAAAAAGCTATGCAAGAAGAACATGATGCATTGGTAGAAAATCAAACATGGGATTTAGTTCCTAAACCAAATAGCCAGAAGATTATTGGATGCAAGTGGGTCTACAAGACCAAAAGATTTGCAGATGGAAGAGTGTCTAGATACAAAGCTAGACTTGTTGTCAAAGGGTTTGCTCAAACTTATGGAGTTGATTATGATGAGACTTATAGTCCAGTAGCAAAGATGACAACCATCAGAACACTCATAGCTGTTGCTGCGAGTAAAGGTTGGAAGTTATGTCAGTTAGATGTGAAAAATGCTTTTCTAAATGGATATATTTCAGATGATGTGTTCATGGAGCAACCTCAAGGGTTCAGAGATAAAAGGTATCCAGAACATGTGTGCAAGCTCAAGAGAGCTTTGTATGGCTTGAAGCAAGCGCCAAGAGCGTGGAATTACAGACTTGTAAAGTTCTTGAAAGAACTTGGTTTTCAGGTGTCTGAAGCAGATAGTAGTCTGCTTATAAAAGCAAGTGATAATGGTTTCATATACATGTGCATATATGTTGATGATATAATCCTTACAGGAACAGATGAGTCAGGTATACAAAGACTCAAGAAGCAAATGGAAAAGGAGTTCAAGATAAGTGACTTGGGAAACTTGTCTTACTTCTTGGGTATGGAGATCACATATACTCAGCATGGAGTATTCGTGACCCAAGAAAGATATTTGAAGAACTTGTTAATCAAGTTTAAAATGAATGATTGCCGGATAGCACCTACTCCAATGGAGGTGAATCACAAACTGAGTAAGTTTGGAGGTGAAGAATTCAAGGACGTGAGACAATATCAGAGTTTGGTTGGTAGTCTTATCTATGCTACTTTAACCAGACCTGATTTATCATATGCAGTAGGAGTATTGTCTCAATTTATGCACTGTCCAAGGAAAGAACATTGGATTGCAGGACAAAGGGTGTTGAGGTACATTAAGGGTACACTCAAAGAAGGTTTGTATTATGGTTTTACATCAGATACAAATATCAAAATATACAGTGATGCAGATTGGGCAGGTAATCCAGATGACAGAAGGTCAACCTATGGATACATGTGTTATGTGGGAGATAAGCTAATCTCATGGTGTTCCAAGAAGCAACATACAGTTGCTTTGTCGTCTACCGAAGCTGAGTACAAAGGCATGGTTGAAGCTGCAAAGGAAGTGATTTGGCTAAAGACTTTAATGAAGAATTTTGACGCTATACAGAGGACTCCAATTATATTTGGAGATAACATGAGTTCATTATATTTAGCTGCTAATCCTGTTTTTCATGCCAGGACTAAACACATTGAGATTCAGTATCACTTTCTAAGAGAGAAGGTGATGGATAAAGAGATTGAAGTAATCCATACTTCAACGAAAGATCAGATAGCTGATATGCTTACAAAAAGTTTGGATGGACCTAAGTTACAAAGATTTAAAGATATGGCAGGAATAAAGAAGACAGAGAAAACCTCAATTGATGATTGAGGGGGAGCTGTTGGTGCAAGACAATCAACAATTGAAGGTCTTTAAGTTCGCAGAGACGTCAGCAAAAATTTCCTTAAAAAAAAGGTCACCGGAAGGCACCGGAACAGTACTGGAAGGTCACTGGAACAGTACCGGAAGATTACAGTAAAGTCACCGGAATGTTACCGGAAAAGATCATTTTTACAGTTTTCAGTTCATGAAGAGTTGAAGGATGAAAGGAGGAAGAAAAGAACAAATTTTGAAGCTTGGAAGAAGAACCGGAAAAAGTTGTACACATATGTACAGTAGTATAGTCCGCGTTATAAGCTTGTACAAATTTATCTATAAATACCTGAAAAATGTAGAGGCGCTAGGACAAGAAAAAGTATGAGAGGCGTATAGGCATTAGAGGCATATACGAGAGAGAAAGGAATAGAAGAGAAGAATGAGAAGTTAGATGTCATGAGACATATGAAAAGTTAGTTGAGTTTTCCTCTCATCACTCAACTGTAACTTTCTGAATAATCGAAGAAATACTGCGCCGAAATTTCTGTGTGTTTTCATCTGTGATAGATGATTTGTGAAATCCTATTGAGGATATCTAAGTCTATAGTTAATCAATCTATAGCTTAAGTTTTAGAGTTTGATTGTAAACAGAAACCGAGAATTGTCAGTAGGAACATTCATATGTGTTGAGTGTTCAAAGTTTACTGAAACAGGCGCATTTTCGGTGATCAATGTTTTTGATCATTTCTCAGTGCATACTTTAAAGTTTTGCATGAGTGAGGGCTTAATCTTTAAGTTAGAAGATAAGCTACTCGTAACCAGAAGCATTTGCTTAAACGGGTTCTATTCAAGGAGAACCAAGTCTTAGAAGTTACAGGTGTTAAGTCGACTGTTCAGAATGACAGTTTCAGACAAAAGTAACCTGTGAAGATTAATCTGAAAAAAATTGTGCAGTAGACTTATGTGTTGTGAAGGTTTTTGACTTACTCTTGGTATAGAGGTGTTCTAATCACAAGAGTAGGTTATTCTGAAGGAGATTAACATTCTCCGACAATGATTGGTAGCAAAAGGGTATGCACAAACATATTGCATTATTTTGAGGAAACATTCAACCTTGTAGCCAAAATTTCTACTATTAGACACTTGTTGCATTAGCTACAACAAGAGGATGGACTTTGCATCAGAGCAACCCATTGGGTTAAGATGAAGAAGTAGCACTAAGGCTGATTGCACAAGTACTTCGAGTACTTTGTTAAACTTATGTGAACTTTTGATCCTAAAAGGTTACACAGAGTGAGTATTTTTTCTTATTCTTGCACACAAAGCTATTCTAATCTTATACTTAAATCAAGGCATAGAGGCTTTTCTTCTCTACTCTTCTCCTACAAACATTAATGCCTCTCTCAACTTAAGAATTTCCCCCCACAGAATGCCAATTTGGTTACTAATCCATTGTTGAATTTAAACAACTTGAGCGAGGAAAAGACATGCTTGATAATGCTGTTGTGAAATTGAAAGAATCAACTCTTAAGACCAAAAAGTATTTTCCAAAATCACACAGACTAAGGCCAAAACAAATAAAGGAAGATGAATGGGCTTTGATTTATGATAGTACTTTCAATTTGTAATATGATGTAGGAAGAAAATTGACATGTAGATGGTTTCAACCTTATGTTGTTATGGAAGTGCATGAAAATGGAACATATGATTTGAGGGAGTTAAGTGGAACAACATTAAAGATTTTGATTGGACACGAAAGAGTTAGATTGTTTAGAAAAACCAATGAAGTTGAAAACCAGATGTATGAAGACATGTTTGAACCAATATGATTAGGTGATTTAAGTTTTCTTGTTTTCAATCATTCAATTTGTTTTTCATTGCATTACATGATTTTGCATTCATTTTCAATTTGAAAACTTAAAAAAATTCATTAAAGATGACTTGAAATTCTAAAAGTTAAGACTACTCACTTGAGAAGCAAAGCATCTACTTGAGGCTCATCTTTTTTCTTTCAAATCATTATGAATGACTTCATTGCATGAAAGGGAAGTTTGAAATTGAACCTCAAAAATAGAAAGATAGATTTGGTTTTGTATAGATAGGACTAGGTTTGTGCATTGATAAGCACACTAGGTTGAGATCCTTGTTCTTGCGTATGCATTCCTCTAGATCCTCTTCTCTAAGTAGGGATTACGCGTTTCTTCCATAAACAAAAGGTTTGAAAATATTATAAAAAAAAACTAACAAACAAAAGTTCATACTTTCTTTCACCCCAAAAAGTAGAAGCTACAAATTATTTTGTAGTATAGTAATGGTTGTTGATGAAGAAATGGTATTTGAAGAACATATGATGATACTACATGAAGAAATTGGTTTTGGCCTCGAAATCTCTTGCAGTTATTATTAATCGCGTGAAGATCCTGAGTTGGTTAGATCAATTAGAACTACCAGCATTACTGAAGGTGATGTACATGAGGTGCTTCAAGCAAGTTTAGATGAGTGGCCTCTACATTTATTTCACAAAAGCTTGAAAATTGGAAGCACCCGATCCATGGCAAATTGCGATTTCATATCAACTTCACATGAAAGAATCATAGAAAGGTTTGGTTCCACTTGAGACGAAGGAATCTTAGTAGATGACAATAACTTTGGAAGATATAAACATAGCCATATTCAACCTTAAAGGAAATGGAAGTTTCACATGGACTTTCAAACAAATAAATAATCATATTGAAATAAGTCTTCATATATAAAGATATAAAGAGTTCAATAAGTTTATGAATTCTTGATTCATAAATGAAAAAAACTTCGTTGTAAGGAACTCATGTGTGTTAAAAGAAAAATTTGAAGTAGACATATTCTTTCTAGAAATCAAAATTCACTTTTTATCAAGCAAGAAGCTTAACATCATTTTAAATACATTCGCGTATGCATCGTTCGATTGTGGGCACGAATTTTTATGCTCTACCGTGAGTTTATGAATGTATGATCAAATCATTCATGTAAATCTTTCAGGAAAAGCGCAATCAAATCCCTGTAATCCGAATTGAAGAACAAAAGAAATTTGATGAATTCGCTTCACTCAAAGATGCATAATCCAGTATTGTCTTCTGTGCAATATCTAATTAAACTTGTCGCTTCCTTCCGTTAATCCTGCTCGTAGGTATGCTGTCAACACCAAGCTGTCAACACCAAACTTTGTCAACAGGGGCGTCTCCCTGGAGCAAGCGTTGTTGCCACTCCATTGAAGATGTTGGTCACATCTTGTTTGTTCCAACTTCAATAGGCTCTGGAAAATTATCAAAAGAAAAATTAGATTTCAGAAGCATATCATCTGGAAACAAGTTCTGCTAGGAGAAGCGATTGGCTACTCGAGGACCCTCCGGAATGCCATCAAAGGGGAGGTCCTCTGAAAGATTTGGTGAAAAAGATGTGCTTATGATTTTGGCGACTTCGCCAGAGAGTGGTTGATTGAGAAATCATTGTTCTTCTTCGGTAAAAGAATCACCGACTGTAAGAAATCCACCCCTCCCCCCCCCCTTCAGGCATCATAAACTGCTCCTTCTCATCAACAAGCTTAAAGCCAAGTGGGCCCTGTATGAGGGTGATGAGAGGGTGATTAACCTTCTTTGTAATGCCATCTAAACTTTCCAAGATCTACCCCTGCTCTCTCGGATTTGTGCTGTCTCGTGAGCACTAGTCCCCTTCACTTGTACTTTTCTTTTCCTTTTATTTTATACAAATCCGGGAGAGTAACCTAAGGTCAAACTTCCCTTATTTAAAAAAAAAACAAGAAACTTTGTCAGATTAAAGCTTCCCAGAATGTTCAAACATTCACCTCCGTATATAACACTTCCAGAAATATTTTCAATCTCCAGTGCCTCCACTCTTATAGGGTTCCAAAGAAGTGAAAAACTATGTTTCGTGTGCATTTTTGCGTTGTTTCTTTCCGTTGCCATCGCTTGTTGTTTCTTTCCGTTGCCATCGCGAAAACGTAAGTCGATTAACTTTTTGCCAAGTTTTTGCAAAAGCTGAACGTAGAGTTTTTCTTTTTTTTGTTTTTTAAGGATTCTATTTTTCTTTCCCACAACCAGCTCGCGTGAAAAAAAAAACGGATTTTGTTTTTTTTATTTTTAAGCTCGACGTTCACATTTTGATAATATTCTACAAAAGCTTGGCAAAAAGTCAACCGACATACGCCTTGGTGATGGTGACGAAAAGAATAAACAAGCTAGGACTTGCAAAAACACACACACGAAACATGGTCTTTGTGTGCTGTTTAAGCCATAAAAGTGGAGGCACTAGGGACCAAAAATAATTCCGCAAGAGTATTATATTCATAGGTGAATGCTCAAACAGCTTGGAAGCTTTAGTCTGACTAAAGTTTGACATTTTGGACAGATCTATGCATTGTACTAATGGATGGAAGAGATATATATGTGGTTGATTATGTAAGTCTATTTCAATTAGATAATACACACAAGATCACTATTGGATTATTCATCTTTGATTGAAGGAAATTCATCGAAGTCTATGTATTCTTCAATTCGGATTATGCTAATTCAGAGTGTCTTTTATTTCGGATTCTTGTCATCCTTGCTAATATGTTATATGTGCACATCTGATATCTTGCTGTGTTGAATGTATAGTACAACCATTTGACATGTATGTATTGCTCTACACATACAGTATTCATGCTTTGCGTCTTTTGTTGTAAATTCGCAAGGATATATTGTAAATATGTCTCTTGAAGGTATGAGACTTACGAGATAGCGTTGTTTGTAGAATTAGAGATATTTGAATGTTGTATATGACTTTAACATCCTTAATGATTCGATTCAAAATTCAAATTATAGTGATTTGTCAATATGGAAAAGTAAACATTTTTTTTCCCTATGTAATTCCGCTTCTATCGAGAGACTTACATGAAGGCTTTGATCATGAATTCATCACTTGAGAACTTGCATCAAAATATGCAAACACAATCGAAGGATGGATAAGTTGATGTATTTGGGATGATGTTTCTGCAAGAGGTATGATCTTGGAGTAGCCTCGTGTAGATAGGGGTTGGAACTTTTGGTTCTGCTTAAATTGCAATGGATGAATTTGATAATATTTATACATAATATTTTACACATGGCTTCTTACAAGTTAAAAGAAGAATTCACAAATTCTTGAATGCTTTATCTATGAAGACTTGTTTCAATATGATTAATGATTCGTTTTAATTTCTATGTTAAACTTTCACTTGCTTTAAGATTCAATAAGGATGTCAACATATCTTCCAAAGTTAATGTCGAGTCTACGTAGATCCTTTCTCCCAACTGCAATCAAATCTTGTTATGCTTTTTCCATATGAACTTGGTATTAATTTGAAATTTATTAGTAATATTAACTTGTTATGCTTCGAATTGTCAAGGTTTTTCCAACTCAACATAAACATGACTCATATGAATTTTCTTGAAGCACCCTTGTTGAGCTGATCAAAGTGGTAAATTGGTAGTGGTGCATAGGTTGTGCACAAGTAAGCAAGCATACGTAGTGAAAAAATAGTTGTTTATAGGAAAAGTTAAATGCAGGTTATAAAAAAGGTATTTTTGAATGGGTTTTAAGGCTTTTAAAGTGTTATGTAAGGTCCGAGTGAAGCCTCCCTTAATATCCACGTATTTTGGAGAAAGTAAGGTGAGAAGTGGAAAAGATAAGAAGTTAAGATGGTATGCAAGAGCTTATGTGTGGCCTCTCCCCCCCAATTTAATATTTCCATAGGATCTCTAAAGGAAATAATGGAGATTCATTGATCTTTACATGAGAAGGGACAACACGATAAGCAGCAAGATAGAAAAGTAATAGAGAGATGAAACGATGAACATAAGAAAATTTGACAAAACAAAGGACATTATTCTTATAGATGGACAACAAGAGCAAGACCAAGGAGCAAGAGAAGGACCAAGAGCATTCTCTATACTAAGCGAGCAAGAGAGAGAGCAAGATAAACAAACTTGAAAAGTGCATTGTGAGGGGGCAAATGGAGACCATCGGGTGGATCAATTCTGGCTTTGTACAGGTCTCACTACATGACTACATGCCGGGTGTTTATTGTCTCGCTTTAGGATGTGAGAAGTGAAAGAAATGCTGACTAAGGTGATTATCTGTATGTTAATGGCCTATAGAGTGGATATGATAAAAGTAACATAGCTAAATGTGGGAAATGAGCCGATCTAAAATTGTGCCATAAGAAGTAAAATGTCACAAATAAGAGAGACAAGTGTTTCTTAATTTATTGAAATGTTCAGGTGCATAGGAGAGAAATAAGTAGACATAAAGATATAAATCAAAGCTTGATCCACAATTATACTTCAAGTTCAATTTGTAAAACTTCTACAAGAGATCTTTGGTTTAGAAGAAGAAATAACATCCATAAATATGAAATTGATGAGAAACTAGTACAAAAAGTAAAGGCTATACAAGTTATATGAATATAAGTAAGATCTTTAAGACAACTTCAAGTTCCAACAAATGAAATGGTTCTCATCCACAAGAGAAACATAGATGGAAAGAATCGCGCATCTGCAGCTCTAGTTAGCAAAGAGAGCATCACTCGGGCCATCTCCCCATTCATAATGCTCTTCAAGATCAAAGGTGCTCAAAAGTTCTCCTCAATGCTAAAAAAAAAACACACATTAGAAACCCACCATAAGTACATTTATGAGAGATAAAAATTAACCACTTCTTTATTAACTACTTTCAAGTCCTATCACATGCATAAAGCTAACTGAGATACATATTTATACTTACTGATGGCTACACAGATTTACTAATGCACACATACATGCACTCTATGCATGTTTACTCACATGCATAAACTTTCACACCTATGTGCAGGCACTCATATATACATGCACTCACACTCTATTCGTGTACACTCTCACATACACACATGCACTTTCACATATGCATGTACACTCTAACACATTCATGCACTCATGCACAGGCATGCACTCTCACACATACATGCATACTAACATACTCATATGTATACACACTCACACTTATATGTATGCACTCACATATACATACATGCACTCTATGCATGTACACACTCATATATACGTGCACTCATGCATACATACATGCACTCATGCACACATATATGCATGCACTCATGCATAAGTTTTTATATTACTTTCTAGATGAATAAAAGTCCACTAACTTTGAACTTATAGTTTGTATTCTATGATCTCTATCCAGACTTTGAGTTTCATATCAATAGACTTGTATTTGAACATATCTGCAATGAAGATTTATTGGTATATTCTAATGAGAATTTGTTAACAATTGGTATTCTATATGCACGTTCATGCATCTGTGTGTGGTTCTTGTACTTTTTGATAGCCCACATAGAACCTTCCATAAATTAATACATGATTGCATTAAACCATCGATATAAGCAAGGATTATTAGAAGCGTACCCCAAATCCACCCTAAAGATAAAGTGAAAGTCTAGGGTGATGGTAATCAACCACCAATTCACATCAGCATCAGCACCAATAGAACAAAAGACTACAACATCCACATGAATATCATGTGTGCCCATACTGTGTAGAGAACTAACGATAACATGTTTACACACATGCATAGCAACAGTATGAATTCACAAGAATCCTTATACATTGACCTTCCTTTACTTCTAGGAGTGATGGATAGATTCAAATGTAATGAAGGTAGCTCAAGATGCATGCTAACAATAAGAAAACTTAACATACTAATTGATAGCATACACACAACTATCAACTCGGTGCAACTAAGAAAAAAAATTCACAAGTGATATTTATAAGCCGTTAATACAACAAACTGTTGAGAGTGATGGATGGATGCACTCAGGAAATCAGTTGGTGCTGCAAATCCTGCTTCACACCTGCCCTCTTTTCTTTTCAGATATGCTTAGTACACAAGCTTAGCTTCCTAATGACATAAAGAAACCATATATGTGCTTTGGAAATGATTTGGGTAATGACCAAATCAAAACAGATAACTTGGTACTTCACAAATTGAGCAAAACCTTCTATTCCTGTAATGATACCTGCTCAGACTTTTACTCAGTGTGTCCAGTACACTTAAAATTGGAGCAATTCCTTTTGGGAGTATTAATGTACCTTAGTAAGCTACCAATCACAAGTGGAATCACTTCAATTGATAAACTATGCACTGAGAAATAAGTTTAGCAAAATTATAATCACCCCCGACTTTTCAGGAACTCTGCAGACAAATACCAGTGTGCACCTCGATTCTATTTTCTCCCAAATGGCTGAATGAAATCCTTTGAGATTTTGTATGCTTGTAGTAGACTTTGAGCTGGTTCCAATGAGCTATAGAACTCTTGATTTGGTTCAGTAGATCCAGAGCAATGCCTCTTTGAAGTTGACAGACTTGGAATAGGTGACTCAGACAAAACAGAGATGATGAATGTATACTTCTATTAATGTATGTGTTTGTACAATCTCATTAGCTTGCCAAGCAGAGCTAGATGAGGTATTGTGGTGTTGGCTATGGAATAACCTTCACACACAATGAGTTACAATAAAGTTTTGCCTCGGGGAGTGAGCTAGAGTGAGAGAGTAACCCGCGACTTTTTCACTACATCATTTATAGGAGTTTGTTCTTCATTTGAATTTGAAATTCAAACTTAGGCTCCCTTGAATTTCTCCTCTAAAAGTAGGGAGATATTCTCTCCATCTCAACATTCATATTTCCACGACTCTAGTGGTAGGTGGATGACTTAAAGTGTTTACAAACAAATGATAAGTCACTTAGACTTTTACAAGGGGTAAAGTAGTAAAAACATATAAGCATATGTTCACATGAGCCTTGCTTTGAATGAAGCCTTGATAAACCTTTATCCATGCTAATCTTCCATAAGTCCAAGGGTCCAAGCCAATGTGTGTAGGCTTGTTTGCACCAACAGCTCCCCCTCAAGCCAAACACTTTGGCTTAAGTCTTCTTTTTCATTCTTCAATCACTTCCTGCAATCCAATCATAGATTTGAATCTTCCTAGCTTGTTTCCATCCAATGCCTTGGTAAGTAAATCTGCACATTGCATATTAGTAGAAACATATGTCAATTGTATATCTTTACTTAGCAATTTCTCTCTCACATAGTGGTAGTGAACCTCTATGTGTTTTGTTCTCGCATGATAAATTGGGTTTGCTGCAAGATGAAGAGAGCTAGTGTTATCTCCAAATATGATAGGTGGTCTTGTGAATAGACCTAACTCTGTATATAGAAGCTTCAACCAGATAGCTTCTTGAGTAGCATTTGCAAGTCCTCTATACTCTGCTTCAGTGGATGACAATGCCACTGTAGGTTGCTTTTTAGCTGACCAAGAGATAGGCTTATCTCCTGCAAAACAAATATAACCTGAGGTGCTTCTCCTATCATCCTTGCATCCTGCCCAATCTGCATCTGAGTAAACCTTAATGTCAATATCTGATGTATAGGGGAAATACAAACCATGACTTTGAGTTCCCTTGAGGTACTTCAAGATCTTCTTTGCTGCCTCTAGATGAGGTACTCTAGGTTTGTGCATGAATTGACTAAGCACACTTACTCCATATGCTATGTCAATTCTAGTCAAGGTAGCATAATTCAAACTACCCACTATACTTTGGTATCCTGTAATGTCTTTGATTTCTTCTCCTTCATGAGCACTTAGCTTTTGGTTAACCTCCATTGGAGTAGTAGATACCTTAGCATCCTGCAAACCAAACTTCTTGACCATATCCTGTACATACTTCTTTTGAGTAATGTAGATACCTGAGTTTGTGTAGATCACTTCAAGACCTAGAAAGAATTTTAGTAATCCAAGATCACTAATCTTGAATTCTTTCATCATCTGTCCTTTGATGTGTCTAATCCCATTGACATCATTCCTTGTAATGATAATGTCATCAACATAGACACATAAGTAGATTACCTCTGTACTACTTCTCTTTATGAATAGAGAAGTATTTGCTTTGCTCATCACAAATCCTTGGTCTTGGAGGTAGGTGGTCAATCTGTAGTTCCATGCTCTAGGTGCCTGCTTCAAACCATACAGAGCCTTCTTCAATTTACAAACATAATGTACCTTTTTTGGATCTTCATAGCCAGGTGGTTGTGACATGTAGACTTCTTCAGATATCCATCCATTTAGGAATGCATTCTTCACATCCAATTGGTACATGTTCCAATTCTTGGATGCAGCTACACTCACCAAAACTCTGATAGTTGGCATCTTGGCCACAGGAGAAAATGTCTCCTCATAATCAATGCCTTGGGTTTGTGCAAAACCCTTGGCTACCAACCTAGCTTTGTACCTGTTAATTGTTCCATCTGAATTCTTCTTCAATTTGTAGATCCATCTGGATCCTATTACCTTCATAGTATCCTTCTTGGGTACCAAGTCCCAAGTATCACTCTCTTGGAGGGCTTCTATCTCCTCATCCATGGCTTCTCTCCATTCTGGCTTTGTAATTGCTTCTTCATAGGTACCTGGTTCTTCATTCAACAAATCTTTTGCAAGATACACAAAATGTTTAGTTACAAGTGATGTGTCATACCCAAATCTGATAGGTTTCTTCTTCTCTCTCTGAGATCTTCTCATAGCCTGAGTAGAAGTCTCTGCCTTGTCCTCCAATTGCTTCATCTTCATCTTTCCTTTGGACTTCCAAGCCTTGAACTCTTCAAGATTGATGGTATCATCATCTGAGCTTGAATCTTCTTGCTGAGTTGGCTCTTCCTTGGTAAGTTTTGGAAAATCTTCCTCCATGTCATAGGGTAGACTCACTTTCCTGCATTCATTCTCATACCATGAGTCATTCTCATCAAATATGACATCTCTGCTTACCTTGAAGCCTTTGTTTGTGGGGTTGTAGAATCTGTATCCTTTTTGGTTCAAATCATAACCAATGAAGATATATTTCTCTGCCTTTGGGTCTAGCTTTCCTCTTACCTGTGAGGGAATATGCACATATGCTACACATCCAAAAATTTTGCAATGATCCAGAGAGGATCTCTTACCATGCCAAGCTTCATATGGTGTCATGCCATCAAGTGATTTGGATGGCAACCTATTGATGAGGTAAGTGGCAGTGGACACACTCTCTGCCCATAGGTAATTTGGCAACTTTTTCTCATTGAGCATAGACCTAGCTGTTTCCACTATAAGTCTATTCCTTCTTTCTGCTACCCCATTTTGTTCAGGTGAGTATCTGGTAGTGATCTCCCTCTTGATACCTCTTTCCTGCAAGAAATCTTCAAACTCATTGGAGAAGTACTCTCCTCCACCATCTGACCTTAGCCTCTTCAAGCTTCTACCTGTTTGATTCTCAACAAGTGCAAGATACCTCTTGAAACAATTAAACACTTCATCTTTATGCTTCATAAAGTATAAAATGGTCCATCTGCTATAGTCATCAATGAAGGACACATAATACCTTGAACCAGAAATGGAAGGGTCCTTGCTAGGTCCCCAAACATCTGTGTGTACCAAGTCTAGGTAGTCTTCATGCATGAAACCTTTTCTTGAGTAGGGTAATCTGTGAGACTTACCAAACTGACATGATCCACATTTGTAAATCATATGTTGCTTGGATACATTAGGTATCCCAAGCACACATTGATCCCTGCACATTTGCTTGATAGTCCTTTCACCTATGTGCCCTAATCTTTTATGCCATATCTCTAACTCTGAAAGTGTCTGATCCTTGTAATTATACAAAGCAATGTTTTTTGTATCTTCTAGCTCAAATGTAAATAATCTACCTGATTTCTCCCCTTTTGCTATCCTTCTGAATCCTTGTTTTGGGTCCTCCACATATGCTCCATGTTGTGTGAATCTGACCTGCAAACCTTTCTCAACAATCTGACCAACACTCATCAGATTCTTAGTTATTGTTGGTACATAGAGTACCCTGCTTAATAGGTTCTGATTACCATCACATGTCTTCACATTTCCAATTTTGACCACAGAGTGTTTAGTGTCATCACCTGTTTGTACCTGATGTTTGCCCTTGGGCTCTTCCAAATCAGAAAGCAATGCCACATTGCCAGCTACATGGTTAGAACATCCTGAGTCAATGTAAAATAAATGATCATCATTTGTACCTATTTTTGAGGTCATATTCATGATCAATAAGGAGTCATCTTGCTCCTCTGTGTAGTTGTTGTAGTCTCTTCTATTTCTGAATCCACATTGGTAGCTTCCATTGTGGTTGTTGTTGTAATTGTTGTTGTATTGGTTGTTGTACCCATTGTAGCTTTGATGTTGATTGAATCTGCCTCTTCCTTGAGAGTATCCACCTCTTGAGTAGCCTCTTCCTCTCTGGTTTTTATAGTTCTTGTAGCATTCATCTGTGGTATGATTTGACAACCCACAGATGTTGCAAGGTGATGAGTTGTAGGGTCTCCCCCTACCTGACTTACCTCCTCTGCCTCTTCCTCTAGATGACCTACCTCTCCCTGCATAATTGGCTTGAGAGGTAGAGCCTTCTTCATCCTGTTTCTTCTTGCCTTTATCTTTAACTTTCTTATCAGTAAAGAGAGCAGAGGGGTTATTACCTTTTGATTGATCTCCAGCCTTGGTGAACTTTGCTTCATGTGTAAATAGTTGGCCCATGAGTGTTGTGAGATCAGGAGTATGCATGTCCATGTAGAGGTCCATTGCAGTGGTGAAACTTTCCCACTTATCATCTGCCTTGAGTCCATTTGTCACTTGCCTGACTATTCGCTCCTCTTCAATTTCCTCTCCAATGCTTGCTAGTTGATCTGCCACATCTTTGATCTTTGTCACATAATCTGAGACTGATTGCTTGGGCTGCTTCCTAAGTGTTGTGAACTCTATCCATAATTGATTCTTCCTAGCCCTTGTGTTGGAAGAAAAGTAATTTGACAAGGTTTCCCAAGTTTCTTGGGAAGTCTTACAGTTCCTTACATGAGGTAAAAGAAAGTCAGATATAGAGTTTAAGAGATAAGACCTTGCCAAAGCATCCTTTGCACACCATTGGTTAAGTCTTTCATGCTCATCCTTTGTAGGTAGTCCTCTAGTCTTGAATGAGGGCAACTCCTCATCTCCTGATATGTATCCAAATAGACTTCTCCCTTGTAGATAGGTCTTCATTCTCAATGACCAAGCTTGATAGTTGTTTTTGTCCAATTTGTCAATGAATGAAGGGAAACCATCACCCATGATTACCTTCTTTTGCTCTGATACCACTGTTGAGAGTGATGGATGGATGCACTCAGGAAATCAGTTGGTGCTGCAAATCCTGCTTCACACCTGCCCTCTTTTCTTTTCAGATATGCTTAGTACACAAGCTTAGCTTCCTAATGACATAAAGAAACCATATATGTGCTTTGGAAATGATTTGGGTAATGACCAAATCAAAACAGATAACTTGGTACTTCACAAATTGAGCAAAACCTTCTATTCCTGTAATGATACCTGCTCAGACTTTTACTCAGTGTGTCCAGTACACTTAAAATTCGAGCAATTCCTTTTGGGAGTATTAATGTACCTTAGTAAGCTACCAATCACAAGTGGAATCACTTCAATTGATAAACTATGCACTGAGAAATAAGTTTAGCAAAATTATAATCACCCCCGACTTTTCAGGAACTCTGCAGACAAATACCAGTGTGCACCTCGATTCGATTTTCTCCCAAATGGCTGAATGAAATCCTTTGAGATTTTGTATCCTTGTAGTAGACTTTGAGCTGGTTCCAATGAGCTATAGAACTCTTGATTTGGTTCAGTAGATCCAGAGCAATGCCTCTTTGAAGTTGACAGACTTGGAATAGGTGACTCAGACAAAACAGAGATGATGAATGTATACTTCTATTAATGTATGTGTTTGTACAATCTCATTAGCTTGCCAAGCAGAGCTAGATGAGGTATTGTGGTGTTGGCTATGGAATAACCTTCACACACAATGAGTTACAATAAAGTTTTGCCTCGGGGAGTGAGCTAGAGTGAGAGAGTAACCCGCGACTTTTTCACTACATCATTTATAGGAGTTTGTTCTTCATTTGAATTTGAAATTCAAACTTAGGCTCCCTTGAATTTCTCCTCTAAAAGTAGGGAGATATTCTCTCCATCTCAACATTCATATTTCCACGACTCTAGTGGTAGGTGGATGACTTAAAGTGTTTACAAACAAATGATAAGTCACTTAGACTTTTACAAGGGGTAAAGTAGTAAAAACATATAAGCATATGTTCACATGAGCCTTGCTTTGAATGAAGCCTTGATAAACCTTTATCCATGCTAATCTTCCATAAGTCCAAGGGTCCAAGCCAATGTGTGTAGGCTTGTTTGCACCAACAGCTCCCCCTCAAGCCAAACACTTTGGCTTAAGTCTTCTTTTTCATTCTTCAATCACTTCCTGCAATCCAATCATAGATTTGAATCTTCCTAGCTTGTTTCCATCCAATGCCTTGGTAAGTAAATCTGCACATTGCATATTAGTAGAAACATATGTCAATTGTATATCTTTACTTAGCAATTTCTCTCTCACATAGTGGTAGTGAACCTCTATGTGTTTTGTTCTGGCATGATAAATTGGGTTTGCTGCAAGATGAAGAGAGCTAGTGTTATCTCCAAATATGATAGGTGGTCTTGTGAATAGACCTAACTCTGTATATAGAAGCTTCAACCAGATAGCTTCTTGAGTAGCATTTGCAAGTCCTCTATACTCTGCTTCAGTGGATGACAATGCCACTGTAGGTTGCTTTTTAGCTGACCAAGAGATAGGCTTATCTCCTGCAAAACAAATATAACCTGAGGTGCTTCTCCTATCATCCTTGCATCCTGCCCAATCTGCATCTGAGTAAACCTTAATGTCAATATCTAATGTATAGGGGAAATACAAACCATGACTTTGAGTTCCCTTGAGGTACTTCAAGATCTTCTTTGCTGCCTCTAGATGAGGTACTCTAGGTTTGTGCATGAATTGACTAAGCACACTTACTCCATATGCTATGTCAATTCTAGTCAAGGTAGCATAATTCAAACTACCCACTATACTTTGGTATCCTGTAATGTCTTTGATTTCTTCTCCTTCATGAGCACTTAGCTTTTGGTTAACCTCCATTGGAGTAGTAGATACCTTAGCATCCTGCAAACCAAACTTCTTGACCATATCCTGTACATACTTCTTTTGAGTAATGTAGATACCTGAGTTTGTGTAGATCACTTCAAGACCTAGAAAGAATTTTAGTAATCCAAGATCACTAATCTTGAATTCTTTCATCATCTGTCCTTTGATGTGTCTAATCCCATTGACATCATTCCCTGTAATGATAATGTCATCAACATAGACACATAAGTAGATTACCTCTGTACTACTTCTCTTTATGAATAGAGAAGTATCTGCTTTGCTCATCACAAATCCTTGGTCTTGGAGGTAGGTGGTCAATCTGTAGTTCCATGCTCTAGGTGCCTGCTTCAAACCATACAGAGCCTTCTTCAATTTACAAACATAATGTACCTTTTTTGGATCTTCATAGCCAGGTGGTTGTGACATGTAGACTTCTTCAGATATCCATCCATTTAGGAATGCATTCTTCACATCCAATTGGTACATGTTCCAATTCTTGGATGCAGCTACACTCACCAAAACTCTGATAGTTGGCATCTTGGCCACAGGAGAAAATGTCTCCTCATAATCAATGCCTTGGGTTTGTGCAAAACCCTTGGCTACCAACCTAGCTTTGTACCTGTTAATTGTTCCATCTGAATTCTTCTTCAATTTGTAGATCCATCTGGATCCTATTACCTTCATAGTATCCTTCTTGGGTACCAAGTCCCAAGTATCACTCTCTTGGAGGGCTTCTATCTCCTCATCCATGGCTTCTCTCCATTCTGGCTTTGTAATTGCTTCTTCATAGGTACCTGGTTCTTCATTCAACAAATCTTTTGCAAGATACACAAAATGTTTAGTTACAAGTGATGTGTCATACCCAAATCTGATAGGTTTCTTCTTCTCTCTCTGAGATCTTCTCATAGCCTGAGTAGAAGTCTCTGCCTTGTCCTCCAATTGCTTCATCTTCATCTTTCCTTTGGACTTCCAAGCCTTGAACTCTTCAAGATTGATGGTATCATCATCTGAGCTTGAATCTTCTTGCTGAGTTGGCTCTTCCTTGGTAAGTTTTGGAAAATCTTCCTCCATGTCATAGGGTAGACTCACTTTCCTGCATTCATTCTCATACCATGAGTCATTCTCATCAAATATGACATCTCTGCTTACCTTGAAGCCTTTGTTTGTGGGGTTGTAGAATCTGTATCCTTTTTGGTTCAAATCATAACCAATGAAGATACATTTCTCTGCCTTTGGGTCTAGCTTTCCTCTTACCTGTGAGGGAATATGCACATATGCTACACATCCAAAAATTTTGCAATGATCCAGAGAGGATCTCTTACCATGCCAAGCTTCATATGGTGTCATGCCATCAAGTGATTTGGATGGCAACCTATTGATGAGGTAAGTGGCAGTGGACACACTCTCTGCCCATAGGTAATTTGGCAACTTTTTCTCATTGAGCATAGACCTAGCTGTTTCCACTATAAGTCTATTCCTTCTTTCTGCTACCCCATTTTGTTCAGGTGAGTATCTGGTAGTGATCTCCCTCTTGATACCTCTTTCCTGCAAGAAATCTTCAAACTCATTGGAGAAGTACTCTCCTCCACCATCTGACCTTAGCCTCTTCAAGCTTCTACCTGTTTGATTCTCAACAAGTGCAAGATACCTCTTGAAACAATTAAACACTTCATCTTTATGCTTCATAAAGTATAAAATGGTCCATCTGCTATAGTCATCAATGAAGGACACATAATACCTTGAACCAGAAATGGAAGGGTCCTTGCTAGGTCCCCAAACATCTGTGTGTACCAAGTCTAGGTAGTCTTCATGCATGAAACCTTTTCTTGAGTAGGGTAATCTGTGAGACTTACCAAACTGACATGATCCACATTTGTAAATCATATGTTGCTTGGATACATTAGGTATCCCAAGCACACATTGATCCCTGCACATTTGCTTGATAGTCCTTTCACCTATGTGCCCTAATCTTTTATGCCATATCTCTAACTCTGAAAGTGTCTGATCCTTGTAATTATACAAAGCAATGTTTTTTGTATCTTCTAGCTCAAATGTAAATAATCTACCTGATTTCTCCCCTTTTGCTATCCTTCTGAATCCTTGTTTTGGGTCCTCCACATATGCTCCATGTTGTGTGAATCTGACCTGCAAACCTTTCTCAACAATCTGACCAACACTCATCAGATTCTTAGTTATTGTTGGTACATAGAGTACCCTGCTTAATAGGTTCTGATTACCATCACATGTCTTCACATTTCCAATTTTGACCACAGAGTGTTTAGTGTCATCACCTGTTTGTACCTGATGTTTGCCCTTGGGCTCTTCCAAATCAGAAAGCAATGCCACATTGCCAGCTACATGGTTAGAACATCCTGAGTCAATGTAAAATAAATGATCATCATTTGTACCTATTTTTGAGGTCATATTCATGATCAATAAGGAGTCATCTTGCTCCTCTGTGTAGTTGTTGTAGTCTCTTCTATTTCTGAATCCACCTTGGTAGCTTCCATTGTGGTTGTTGTTGTAATTGTTGTTGTATTGGTTGTTGTACCCATTGTAGCTTTGATGTTGATTGAATCTGCCTCTTCCTTGAGAGTATCCACCTCTTGAGTAGCCTCTTCCTCTCTGGTTTTTATAGTTCTTGTAGCATTCATCTGTGGTATGATTTGACAACCCACAGATGTTGCAAGGTGATGAGTTGTAGGGTCTCCCCCTACCTGACTTACCTCCTCTGCCTCTTCCTCTAGATGACCTACCTCTCCCTGCATAATTGGCTTGAGAGGTAGAGCCTTCTTCATCCTGTTTCTTCTTGCCTTTATCTTTAACTTTCTTATCAGTAAAGAGAGCAGAGGGGTTATTACCTTTTGATTGATCTCCAGCCTTGGTGAACTTTGCTTCATGTGTAAATAGTTGGCCCATGAGTGTTGTGAGATCAGGAGTATGCATGTCCATGTAGAGGTCCATTGCAGTGGTGAAACTTTCCAACTTATCATCTGCCTTGAGTCCATTTGTCACTTGCCTGACTATTCGCTCCTCTTCAATTTCCTCTCCAATGCTTGCTAGTTGATCTGCCACATCTTTGATCTTTGTCACATAATCTGAGACTGATTGCTTGGGCTGCTTCCTAAGTGTTCTGAACTCTATCCATAATTGATTCTTCCTAGCCCTTGTGTTGGAAGAAAAGTAATTTGACAAGGTTTCCCAAGTTTCTTGGGAAGTCTTACAGTTCCTTACATGAGGTAAAAGAAAGTCAGATATAGAGTTTAAGAGATAAGACCTTGCCAAAGCATCCTTTGCACACCATTGGTTAAGTCTTTCATGCTCATCCTTTGTAGGTAGTCCTCTAGTCTTGAATGAGGGCAACTCCTCATCTCCTGATATGTATCCAAATAGACTTCTCCCTTGTAGATAGGTCTTCATTCTCAATGACCAAGCTTGATAGTTGTTTCTGTCCAATTTGTCAATGAATGAAGGGAAACCATCACCCATGATTACCTTCTTTTGCTCTGATACCACTGTTGAGAGTGATGGATGGATGCACTCAGGAAATCAGTTGGTGCTGCAAATCCTGCTTCACACCTGCCCTCTTTTCTTTTCAGAAATGCTTAGTACACAAGCTTAGCTTCCTAATGACATAAAGAAACCATATATGTGCTTTGGAAATGATTTGGGTAATGACCAAATCAAAACAGATAACTTGGTACTTCACAAATTGAGCAAAACCTTCTATTCCTGTAATGATACCTGCTCAGACTTTTACTCAGTGTGTCCAGTACACTTAAAATTGGAACAATTCCTTTTGGGAGTATTAATGTACCTTAGTAAGCTACCAATCAAAAGTGGAATCACTTCAATTGATAAACTATGCACTGAGAAATAAGTTTAGCAAAATTATAATCACCCCCGACTTTTCAGGAACTCTGCAGACAAATACCAGTGTGCACCTCGATTCAATTTTCTCCCAAATGGCTGAATGAAATCCTTTGAGATTTTGTATGCTTGTAGTAGACTTTGAGCTGGCTCCAATGAGCTATAGAACTCTTGATTTGGTTCAGTAGATCCAGAGCAATGCCTCTTTGAAGTTGACAGACTTGGAATAGGTGACTCAGACAAAACAGAGATGATGAATGTATACTTCTATTAATGTATGTGTTTGTACAATCTCATTAGCTTGCCAAGCAGAGCTAGATGAGGTATTGTGGTGTTGGCTATGGAATAACCTTCACACACAATGAGTTACAATAAAGTTTTGCCTCGGGGAGTGAGCTAGAGTGAGAGAGTAACCCGCGACTTTTTCACTACATCATTTATAGGAGTTTGTTCTTCATTTGAATTTGAAATTCAAACTTAGGCTCCCTTGAATTTCTCCTCTAAAAGTAGGGAGATATTCTCTCCATCTCAACATTCATATTTCCACGACTCTAGTGGTAGGTGGATGACTTAAAGTGTTTACAAACAAATGATAAGTCACTTAGACTTTTACAAGGGGTAAAGTAGTAAAAACATATAAGCATATGTTCACATGAGCCTTGCTTTGAATGAAGCCTTGATAAACCTTTATCCATGCTAATCTTCCATAAGTCCAAGGGTCCAAGCCAATGTGTGTAGGCTTGTTTGCACCAACACAAACATATCTTCAAAGTCAAATCAAGGCAATCCGCAAATCCATTCTAAAAAGAAAGTGTGACTATAAGCCCAACCCCACCATGAATTACATCTACCATATACTATTGCAACCATAAGCCATACATCCTATATGTGTGAATGCATGAATAGCCGTCAGGCCCAATGCATATGTATGTAAGACAATAGTTACGCAATATAACACAGGAGCAATAGCAGAGAAGATAACAGATATAGGAGAATCTCAACAATTTTCTACTAGCAGCAAGTACAAAGATGATGGCGTTGTCCACCCGTGCGCTCTCAAGGTAGAGCTTAAATGGTGATCTAGACAACTCTAGATAGGGAGATACAAGGTAGAGGTATGCTGGCTCAACTCAATGTCTTAGGTAGTGCAGAAGTCATATATATATAGGATCATGGGTGGCCTGCCATGGACGGCTATACATGGGCGGTAGAGCGTGGGCGGCCACCGCCCGCGTAATTGCCATACACGGCTTAGACTGGTTGAACCGACCTAACAAATATAAATGATTTCTGACTCCGACAGGGAATATTCCATGGAATATTCCCTTTACCGTCGCGCCGGGGGCGCTGCCCCCGGACCCCCACCAGGGGGCCCGCTGGCCCCCTGGGACCCCCCAGCCAGGGGGCCCGCTGGCCCCCTTGGACCCCCCAGCCGGGGCTGCTCACCGCTGCCCCGGACCCCACAATTGGGGACCCTGGTAACTCCCTTTCCTTATAATATCTTACATGGTCCAATATGACCTTCATCCAACATTCAAGTTGGGATTCCCATCAATTGGGTAATGCACACTTGGCTTCTCCTCATAAAGGGGGCCTTACAAAATGTGCATACAATCATGAGGGGTAGACATTGATCATACTCTAACAATGTAATCATGGCAACAATGCCCACAGATTGATAAATGCATGAATATATACATATATGCATGGAATGTGCCCTCTCTCTCTATCTATCTCTCTCTCTCTCCTCGCTCTCTCTCACTCTCTCTCTTTTTGCTGTCACTCTTTTGAGTCATGTGCACTACCTATAAGAGCTTTCATACCTCTCTCTTTGTCTCTCTTTTGTGTTTTCCTGAGCGGGATCAATAGGTCAAGCAGTCGAATCCTTCTCTCTCTCTCTCTAACCTCTCTCTCTCTATCTCTCTCTCTCTTCGTGTGTGTGTCTGATTGTGTGTGTGTCACATTCTCTTGCGCGTCCATTGTAGCCAAAAGGCTTTTCTTTCTTTTTTTTTCTCTCTCTATTTATCTCTCTTTGTCTAACACACATAGTGTGTCTATATGTGCTTGTGTGTGCGAGCTATACTATGCAATCCAAACTCATAGTTATAATTGGTTTCACCATGCCGAACAAAAGAGACATTAACCAATAAAATGGGATGTAAGTACATGGAAAAAAAGGATTTGAGGATGGAATACACAATAGCATACACATACTAATACCAAGGAATCTTTAGGGGGAGCAATCCGTGCTAACGAAGCCATCTAAAACTCTATTGGTACAGATGGTTCCTTAGGAGCTTGAACAAGGGGAGGCATTAAATTGGGGAGTTCCTTCTTGCCATGGTTGCAACCAAGTAGGTAGCAACAACAGAAAAAAGCTATGGGGATTTGCAAAGCTGGAAACAATGTCCATATGGTTACTCCATTCTACATGTCACCATGGTGTTGCTCCTGTTGCTGCACTGGAAGCAAAGGCAACAGAGGTAGAGTACCACAATGATGACAAGAATAAGAAGTGGGATCAAGATCCAGAGAGAAAAGGTGAACTTCTCTCTCTCTCTGTCCCTCTCTCTCTCTTTCTATGCTTGTGTCTAGTCATCGCACATGCTTACACATTGATCTGACCCAATCTGCATCAGAGAATATCTTGATGTCCAAATCAAAAGTGTATGAGTAGAATCAGACTTCATTCAATGTCCCTTTTAGATATGTGAGAATCGTCTTGGTTGCCTCCATGTGGGACTTCATAACTGTATGCATAGATTGGCTCAAGGCAACTTAGACTATTGTGAGAAGATGGTGTGGTTATGTCTAGAGATGGGCTCGTGCTACAAAAAATCTTGCTCATCACTTAGAACCATCAAGTCCCTTGGAGGATCATTATCAAAAGTTTGTACCGAAACAGATAACTTGTATATGCAAAAAATGAGAAGAACCTTTTATTTGGGAAGAGAATGTCTCTGTATTATGCTTAGAGCTTAGAAACTCATATGAGTTGACCAGAGAGATTTTGCACACATCTAAATGAGGTGCATAGCTAATTAAAGCAATTAATTTCATTAATATAGCTACACCTTGCAAGGAGAAATGAATCTAACAAGTCAAAGAGGCCATCCCTTCCTTTTCAAGATCTAGAAGGTATGCAGACACACTCAGCTTCCCAACTTTATATCTCAAGGTCTCCAAAATAAAACTTAATAAAAATTGATATGATAATACTAGACACACCACTCTAACTATCCCAAGTCAAAGTATATCAAATGAAGGAGTATAGGCAGAGAAATTGATTTCAGAAGCTCACAGGTATGTTGAAGATGTTGCAGCAAACAGTGGACAAAGATGTACTCAATGAGATACATCAAAATGTAAATCCTTCTTGAAGATCTCCTCCAATCCAATAATTGATTTGAATCTATTGAATTTGCTTCCACCCAATGGCTTTGTCATCATATCTTCACATTTTTTATGAGTTGAAACATATGAGAGTTGAATCTCTTTGGTCATAATCTTCTCTATGACATAATGATAATGAACTTTTATATGTTTAGTCATGGCATGATAGATTGGGTTAGAACAAGATATAATGAGCTAATTAGCTCTAAATATATGTGGAGTTTAAGTGGTCAATGCGAAATCAGAATGTAGAGTTCTAATCCATATAGCTTCTTGTGTAGCCTTTGCAAGTCATGTATAGTCAGCATCCGTTGGTGAAAGAGCAATTGTGGGTTGCTTCTTGGAAGACCATGAAATTCATTTTGTACGTGCAAAAGTAAGGTATATGACCTCTAAATGATTCCTCTTAATGAAGAGGGAAGGATCTACCTTGCTTACTTTGAAAACCTTTATCCTACAAGTAAGTAACAAGTCTATGATTTCAAACTCTAGGAGCTTGCTTCAAGCCATATAAACCTTTTCTCAATTTGCACACATGTTCAAGGTATGGTTGATCTTCAAAAATAGAACGTTCAGCCATATATAACTCCTTTGATATCTAACCATTTAAGAAAGAATTTTTAACATCCATTTGATATATCTTTCAATCCTTGGAAGATGCAACACTTATTACTACCCTAATAGTAGGCATTATTACGACAGGTGAAAATGCGTCTTCATAATCAATACCTTGGATTTGTGCAAACCCTTTGGCTAAAAGCCTTGCTTTTTACTTGTTAATTGAGCCATCAAAATACTTCTTTACCTTGTATATCCATGTTTAGACAATGACCTTCATAGATCGTTTCTCTGGTATAGATTTCCAAGTCTAATTCTCTTGTAAAGCTTCTATTTTGTCTTCCATGGCACTTCTCCATTCTGACTTCTTCTTGGTATTTTCATAGGTGGAAGGTTCTTTCAAGCTCACATCATGTGCTATGTATATTGAGTGTTTAGTGACCAAAAAAGTATCAAATGCATACCTTTTGGGCTTCCTTTTTCTCTCTAGTAGACCTTATTATAATTTCATGAGAGGATTCTACCACATCTCTGAACTCCTGCATTTTTTCTTTGCCTTTGGAGTTCCAAGAATTGATTTCCCTTCTTGGAGTCTTTTGATCAACATCAAAATCACTTAATGCTTCAAGTTTAAGCTCCTTCCTCTTTGACAATGTTGGAAAGTATTTGTCTAGGTAATATGGAAGTTTGCTTTTCCTACAATCATCTTCAATCAAGATTTGTTCTCATCAAAGACATCTCTACTTCTAATAAACCCTTTTTTTTCTTGGATTCTATAGTCCATAACCATTTGATTACGTTTTAGCCAATGAAGATGCATTTCTTTTACTTTGGATCCCATATTCCTCTCATTTGTGAAGGTATGTATATGCGTATGCACCCAAAAATACTGCAATGATCAAGGCTAGGTCTTCTTCCAATGCATGCTTCATATGGTGTCATGCCATCCAATTCTTTTGATGGGAGTCTATTGATCAAGTATTTAGTTATAGATGTAGCCTCTGTCCATAAGTAATTGGGAAATTTCTTCTCATTTAACAGTGACCTTGCAGCCTCCACAATTGTACTATTTTTTCTGTTTACCACTCCATTTTGCTCTAGTGTATACGTGATTGTGATTTCTCTTTTGGTTCCTCTCTCTTGGAGAAAAGAATCAAAGTCATGGGAGAAATATTCTCCCCCTCCATGTGACCTTAGTCTCTTCAAAGTTTACCTATTTCATTTTCTATAAGATCTAGGTATTTCTTGAAACATGAAAACACTTCATTCTTATGCTTCATAAAGTATAATATTGCCCATTTGCTACAATCATCAGTGAATGATACATAATACATGGATCCAAAAGATTGAAGGTTCCCTTCTTGGTCCCCATACATCTTTATGGACTAGCTCCAATAAATCTCCATAAATGTATCCCTTCTTTGTGAATGGTTGCCTATATAAGTTACCAAATGTACATGCACTACATTTGTGGATCATGTGTTGTTTTGATATGTTTGGTAGACCAAGTATAGTCTGATCCCTATACATTTGCATGAGAGCTATTTCATTTATGTGAGCTAATTTCTTGTGCCAAATCTCCAAATCTCAAATTCTAAGAGAGTTTGGATACCATAACTAAAAAATGCAATATTTCTAGTATGTTAGAGCTATAATTTAAATAATCTAACTGGCTTTTCTCTTCTTGTTATCCTCTTGGATCCTTGATGTGGATCCTTAAAAAATGCTCCATTCTTTTTGAATCTTCCCTACAATCCTTTCTGAACAATTTGACCTACACATATAAGGTTCTTGGTGATAGTTGGCATATATAATAGCTTGCTCAATAGGTTCATATTTCCATCTGAAGTGTTCACATTGCCTATCTTCTCAACTCGATGCCTTGTATCATCTCTTGTTTGGACCTCATGTCTATTTCTTGGATCCTCTAAACCTGATAGTAGATCTACATTCCTTGCTACATGATTTCAGCAACCTAAGTCTATATAAAATACACGTCCATCTCCTTTATGTTGCGTCATGGTCATATTCATTAGAAGAAGTGAATCTATTTGAGTTTGATCATCTACATAATTGTCATAGTCTCTATTTCCTCTATATCCTCCTTCATAGTTGTTTTTGTTCTTTTTGTATGAATTGTTATTGTATCAATTGTTGTTGTTGAATCTACCCCTTGAGCTTCCATAGCCTCCTCTGCTGGAACCTCTGCATCTTTGATTACTAGAATTTCTGAAACATTTCTCATTGATGTGATTATTTGGGACACATATTACACATTGAGATGAGCTTTGAGCTCTCTCCATGCATTGTCTTCCTCCTCTTCCTCTTCCTCTTGAGCCTCTACCTCTACTTGCAAATGTTTTCTTGAGAGATACTACCTTCATCATCAAACTTTTGACCTTTGCCTTTGCTATCTTTGTTCGTGTTCTTACCTGCATAAAGAGTAGAGGATTAATTACCTTTTGAGTTATCTCCATTCTTCATAACATTTGCCCCATGTGTGAATATGCGTCCCATGAGAGTGTTGAAATCAGGAACTTGCATGTGCATGTAGGGGTCCATGGTTGTGGTCAAAGCTTCCCATTTGCCATCTACCTTTATTCCATTGATCACTTGCCTTATGATTTGCTCATCATCAATAATTTCTCCAATGCTTCCAAGTTTTTTTGCTATGTCCTTCATTTTGGTAAAACAATAATCACACTTTTCTTGGGCATCTTCTTGAGTGTGGTTAATTCCATCCATAGTTGATTCATCCTTGATTTGGTACTTGATGAGAAGAATGCTTCAAGAGCATTCCAAGTTTCTTGTGAATTCTTGTAGATCTTAATGTGTGGAAGTAAAAGAACTAGAGATTGAGTTAAGAATGTATGATCTTGCTAGAGAATACTTTGAGAACCTTGTGTTTAACCTCTCTTGTGCTTCTTGAGTTGGTTTTCTCTTGCTTTTGAGGATGGGCATCACCTTGTCTCCATATATGTAACCATAGAGATTTCTCCCTTGAAGACAAGTTTCCATTCTAAGTGACCAAGTTGACTAGTTACCTCAATCCAATTTGTCTATAAATGAAGGAAATCCATCTCCCATGTTGATTAGTTGCTCTGATACCACTGTGAGGAGATGGTGTGGTTATCTCCCAAGATGAGATGATGCTATAGAGATCCCACTCTACACCTGCCAATCTAGCTTCAAGAATGCTTAATGAATTCTTTAGCTCTACAATGATGCTATTAGGACCATCAAGTGCTTTGGAGCATCATTCTCAAAATGTTTTACAAAACCAGATAACTTTTGTATCCAAGAAATTAGAATAACCTTGTATTTTGGGAAGGGAAGTTCTTAGTATTATGCTTAGAGCTCACAACTTGGTATGAATTGTGTAGAGATCTTTTGCACAAATCTAAATGAAATTCGGTTGAACCTTGAAGAATCTATTTTTGACATGATTATGTCAAGTGATAGAAGCATTTCATTTTAAGAAGGGTATCATGGTTCATCTTTAGGACATTTAGGCTGTGAGTTAAGGGAGCCTCCTCCGGCAAATACTAAGGAAGTTCATTGATTATTTGCTCATTGGATTGACCATCCTTTATGATTCATAGTCATATTGTTGATTCACATGATAAATTGGACCATGCTAGAACTATTGATTTATTTTAGACTTCTAAATGTGATTTGACTTTCCAAGGCTTGAAGATGCTATCGTCTTAATATCCAATTTTTTACGGTCTTCATTTACCAAAAGGACTGCATACCTTCATTAATGCTTCAAACCAAATGGGTTGTGTGTAATACAAATTCCAGTGAAGAAATGGTATTGTATTGTTTACTGTGATATCCATTGTTTCTCCACTCTTGAACATAATTATTCTAACACATAACATGATTGTTGGGATTGGTATATTCTAGTATGACATTTCCATATAATTGTTATACTAATAATATCTACTTTTATGTGGATCACTCATCATATTTGTATTTAGTAAAACAAATTACTATGTGGGTTGATTAGCTAGATGGATTGTGCTTCTTGAAAATTTTAAGTATGCGATTGTTCAAAAGTTTGACTCCTAACAACTCCCCATACATTTCTTATCCCATCTAGATGTACGCAAGCCTATTGAGTGGGTGAATGAAAAAGGTCCTTGATAAGGAACTTTTTAGAGTCCAATAGGTTCTTGTTATTGACACGCCAGATCCTTCTTAGTGGACCCAGTATGAGGAGCTCTTTACTATTTTTTCCTACTAGTGCAATGCCTCAAATTTGTCTCATTATAAAAGAAGTGGCTAACCCACCAATCTCCTCAAGGTTCATTATCTTTGTTAAATTGTAATTTAAATATTTGTTTTGGTGCTTGGTTACACTCTAATCCTTTAAATAGAGGTCCTCACAATTATTTTTGAAGTACATTTTGTGAAGAGAGATGGTGGATGCAATCCAAAGATGAGTAGGTGCCGCTACAACCAGCTTCACACCAGCCAACTGAGACTTCAGAGTTGATTAGTAGACCCTTAAAGCTTCCTAAATCCACCAAAATATCAGCCAAGTACTTTGGAACATGTATCCCAAAAGTTTAAGTCAAGACAGACTAGTTGCGAAATGACTAGCTCCCAAAACTTGCTATTTTTGGACATACACTTGCTGGAAAAAATGAACAGTGCTCTCAACCTGGTAGGAACTAGAAACATTCCTTTTGGGCATAGCAAATAGACTTAGCAAGCTTCTCAATCCAAGTTAAAACACTTCAAATGATGGACTGAGCACTGAGAACAAGTTTCAACAATTTCTGGAACCTCCCCACAATTCTCGGGGCTCTGTAGAGATAGAACAGTAAGCAGTAAAATGCAGATATCTCTCAAAGTACAACTGCAATGACCTTGAACATCTATAGGCACAAAGTAGACAGTATGAGCTATCCGACGCAAGTTAAATCACTGAACAAGGTTCATTAAAACTCAAGATATGACCTTCTGAAGGTACTGCTCTGAGTGAGTATAGCAGAGAACAAAACAGAGAGGTAGATGATAATAAATGTATAGATTCACATATGATTACAACCACATTGGCAATGAATCTTTGCACAATGGGATTAGAATGATAGAGCTATGGAGTAAGCTCTTCAATCTCTACAAAATGACATGAAGTGGTCACGCACAAGGCTTGCTAATCGCCTCTTCCTTCTTGCTCCTTTTATAGCTATTCTTGGAGGGAGTTTTGAATTCGAATTCGAATGGCTCAACCTAAAAGTGATCCCCAAAGTTAGGAGAGATTCCCTCAGCTCAAAAATCCATGATTTTGGTAGTTGGAGCCATGAATTTGCTTTTACATCATGGATGAGGTAAGCCATCCTTTTCCTTTTTTCTTTTTCCATTTACAAGAGATAAAATGTACTCTTTTACAAGAGGTGTTCACATGAATACTCATGTGACACGCAAATGAGGATAATATCAAATATATCAAGCATGTAGGCTTGGGTAAAATGCACCAACAGCTCCCCCTCAAGCCTAACATGCTTGGCCTTCAAATAAGTCTTCAATTGTCCTTGATTTCTTGCAAGCCAATCATCAACTTGAATCTACTTAATTTTGTACCATCAAGAGCTTTAGTCAACATGTCGGCACATTGCATATCTGTAGAGACATAGGATAGTTGAATATCCTTGCTCATTAGCTTCTCCCTTACGTAATGGTAGTGGACTTCAATATGCTTGATTCTAGCATGGTATACCGGATTAGTTGCCAGATGTAGTGAGCTTGTGTTTTCACCAAAAACGTGAGGTGTTGAAGAATGAAGTCCAAGATCTGTGTACAAAGACTTTAACCACATGATTTCTTGAGTTGCATTAGCCAAACCTCTATATTCAGCTTCGGTAGAAGATAATGCCACGGTTGGTTGCTTCTTCGATGACCAAGAAATGATTTTTGAACCTGCAAATGATATATACTCTGATGTGCTTCTTCTATCATCCTTAGATCCGGCCCAATCTGCATCTGAGTAGACCTTTAGCTCAATATCTGAAGTAAATGAATAAAACAAACCTTCATTCATGGTCCCCTTTAGGTACTTGAGGACTCTCTTGGCCGCTTCCATATGTGGTCTTCTCGGCTTATGCAGAAACTGACTCAATATGCTAACACTATAGCATATATCCACCCTTGTGAGTGTTGCATAGTTCAAACTTCCAACCAAGCTTTGATAGCTTGAGTTGTCTTCAATTGGCTCTCCTTCATAAGCACTAAGCTTATGATTTTGCTCCATAGGTGTACCTGCACACTTGGTATTTTTCATCTTGAACTTGACGAGCATGTCATGGACATACTTCCTTTGTGTGATGTATATACCTAAATCTGTGTAGATCAACTCCAATCCAAGAAAATAAGTGAGTGGTCCGAGGTCACTTATTTTGAACTCCTCCTTCATTTGACTCTTTACCTGTTTGATTCCTTCAAGATCATTGCCTTGATAATAATATCATCAACATACACACATAAATAGATCACTTCACATCCATTCCTCTTTATGAACAAAGAGGTATCTGCCTTGCTAGCTTTGAATCCTTGGTCCTGCAAATAAGTCACCAATATGAAATTCCAAGCTCTTGGAGCTTGCTTCAATCCATACAAAGCTTTCTTTAGTTTGCATACATAGTTAGGATGATGTGCATCCTCATATCCAGGAGGTTGTGCCATATACACTTCCTCAGAAATCCATCCATTCAAGAAAGCATTCTTTACATCAAGTTGATAAAGATTCCAATTTCTAGATGCAGCAAGACTAATGAGAACCCTAATTGTAGGCATTTTTGCAACAGGAGAGAAAGTCTCCTCATAATCAATACCATGGGTTTGAGCAAACCCTTTAGCAACTAACCTTGCTTTGTGTCTATTTATACTTCCATCTGGATTCCTCTTGATTTTGTATATCCATCGAGATCCAATTACCTTCATAGATGGCTTGTTAGGTACAAGCTCCCAAGTGTCATTCTCCTTCAAGGCGTCCATTTCTTCATCCATTGCATCTCTCCAAGCTTTCTTGCTTTGTGCTTCTTCAAATGTGGTATGTTCTTCATTGGCTGAATCCTTCGCAATGTAGATTGAGTGCTTTGTGACCAAAGAAGTATCATAACCAAACCTCTCAGGTTTCTTCTTCTCCCTTGAAGACCTTCTAAGTGGTTGATGTGAGCTCTTGGGTCCATATGTAGCATCCTGCATCTTTGCTTTACCTTTGTTCTTCCATAGCTTTAGTCTTTCCAAGTCTTCTAGGTCAATCTCCGAATCACTTTCTTCAATCTGCTTTGGCTCCTTTGGTTGAAGTGATGGAAAATCTTCATCCAAGTCATATGGCAGCTTCACTTTCCTATCATCATCAAACCATGATTTGTTTTCATCAAAAATTACATCTCTACTCACAAAAAATCCTTTATTGGTTGGATTGTACAATCTATATCCTTTTTGGTTTTGGTCATAACCAATAAATACGCACTTCTCTGCCTTGGCATCCAATTTCCCTCTTACTTGAGAAGGAATGTGAGCATAGGCTAAGCATCCAAAGATTTTGCAATGCTCTAGACTAGGTCTTCTTCCATTCCACACTTCATATGGAGTGGTTCCATCTAGTGACTTAGATGGAAGTCTATTTATGAGATATGTGGCTGTAGACACAGCCTCTGCCCATAGGTAGTTTGGCAATCCCTTTTCGTTGAGCATGGACCTTGCAGCTTCGACAATAGCTCTGTTCCTCCTCTCTACTACACCATTGAGTTCGGGTGTATACCTTGTAGTGACTTCCCTTTTAATGCCTCTTTCATGCAAGAAGGCATCAAATTCAGAAGAGAATTATTCTCCTCCACCATCTGATCTGAGTGTTTTCAAAGTCCTACCTGTTTGATTTTCAACAAGAGCAATATACTTCTTAAAGCAATTAAACACTTCATCCTTGTGCTTCATGAAAAACAGAATGGTCCACCTGCTACAATCATCTATGAAAGACACATAATATCTTGAGCCTGATATAGATGGCTCCTTACATGGACCCCACACATCCATGTGCACTAGATCCAAAGGATTTTGATACATATATCCTTTCTTATTGAAAGGTTGTCTATGAGCCTTGCCGAGTTGACAAGCTTCACACTTATAGATCATGTGTTGCCTTGTGATATTAGGCAAACCAAGTACACTTTGGTCCCTGCAAATCTGTTTGAGTGTCCTCTCACCAATGTGAGCAAGCCTTTTGTGCCATATCTCCAACTCTGCTAGAGTTTGAGATCCATAGCTAAAAAAAGCTATGTTCTTTGTATCTTCCACTTCAAAAGTGAAAAGCCTTCCTGTCTTTTCTCCTTTGGCGATCCTTCGAAAGCCTTGCCTTGGGTCTTCAACATATGCTCCAAATCGATTGAATCTAACCTGCAATCCTTTTTCAACAATCTGTCCAATACTTATTAAATTTTTGGTAATTGTAGGGACATACAAGACTTTGCTTAAGAGGTTCATATTCCCATCTGATGTCTTCACATTACCTATCTTCTCCACTGAGTGCTTTGTTTCATCTCCTGTCTGCACTTCATGCTTGTTATGAGGATCTTCCAAATCAGAAAGTAAAGCCACATTTCTTGCTACATGGTTCAAGCATCCTGAATCAATGTAAAATATGTGATCATCATCCTTACCCTTCTTTGCTGATAGGTTCATAATCAATAATCAATCTTCTTGACTTTGGTCCTCTGCATAGTTATTGTAATCTCTTCTTCCTCTATGGCCACTTTGCTAGTTTTTGTTGTTGTTGTAATTGTTGTTGTAGTAGTTGTTGTTGTAGCCTCCATTGTATCTACCTCTATCTGATCCATAGCCACCTCTATTGAATCCTCTTCCTCTTGAGTTCCTCGGGTTCCTGAAACATTCTTCAGTAGTATGGTTAGATAAGACACATATGCTGCAAGGTTGAGATGATTGGAATCTCCCCCTGCCTTGCTTTCCACCTCTGCCTCTTCCTCTAGCTCTTCCTCTACCTACAAAGTTTGCTTCGAAAAGAGCTTCCTTCATCTTCATTCTTCCTATTCTTTGACTTGTCCTTGACCTTAGCTTTATCAGAATATAAGGCAGAAGTTTGATTACCTCTTGAGGACTCACCACCTTTGCTAATCTTTGCTTCATGAGTGAAGAGTTGGCCCATGAGTGTGTTGAGGTCGGGTACATGCATATCCATGTATAAATCCATGGCTGTTGTGAATGACTCCCACTTGTCGTCTGCATTGATTCCATTCATGATTTGTCTTATGATTTTCTCCTCTTCAATTACCTCTCCAATGCTTCCAAGTTGGTCGGAAATCTCCTTCATCTTTGTGACATAATCAGTCACATTTTGCTTCGGGCTTTTCTTCATTGTTGTGAACTCCATCCACAATTGGTTCTTCCTTGCTCGAGTGTTGGAAGAGAAGAAAGAAGCAAGTGCATTCCAGGTCTCTCTTGATGTCTTGCATCCCTTGACATGAGGTAAAAGAAAATCAGAGATTGAGTTTAGAATATAGGACCTTGCAAGTGCATCCTTCGAACACCAATTCGAAAGTCCTTCCACTTCTTCATGTGATGGTTGCCCTTTGTTCCTCATGGTTGGCATTGCTTCATCTCCGGATATGAATCCATAGAGATTCCTCCCTTGAAGGTAAGCCTCCATCCTTAGAGACCATGCCGGGTAGTTGTTTCGATCCAATTTGTCAATTGTTGATGGAAATCCATCTCCCATGTTGCTTGACTATGCTCTGATACCACTGTGAAGAGAGATGGTGGATGCAATCCAAAGATGAGTAGGTGCCGCTACAACCAACTTCACACCAGCCAACTGAGACTTCAGAGTTGATTAGTAGACCCTTTAAGCTTCCTAAAGCCACCAAAATATCAGCCAAGTACTTTGGAACATGTATCCCAAAAGTTTAAGTCAAGACAGACTAGTTGCGAAATGACTAGCTCCCAAAACTTGCTATTTTTCGACATATACCTACTGGAAAAAATGAACAGTGCTCTCAACCTGGTAGGAATTAGAAACATTCCTTTTGGGCATAGAAAATAGACTTAGCAAGCTTCCCAATCCAAGTTAAAACACTTCAAATGATGGACTGAGCACTGAGAACAAGTTTCAACAATTTCTGGAACCTCGCCACAATTCGCAGGGCTCTGCAGAGATAGACCAGTAAGCAGTAAAATGCATATATCTCCAAAAGTATAAATCCAATGACCTTGAACAATTATAGGCCCAAAGTAGACAGTATGAGCTATCCAACGAAAGTTAAATCACTGAAAAAGGTTCCGTACAACTCAAGATATGACCTTTTGAAGGTACTGCTCTGAGTGAGTATAGCAGAGAACAAAATAGAGAGGTAGATGATAATAAATGTATAGATTCACATATGATTACAACCACATTGGCAATGAATCTTTGCACAATGGGAGTAGAATGATAGAGCTATGGAGTAAGCAAAATGACATGAAGTGGTCACGTACAAGGCTTGCTAATCGCCTCTTCCTTCTTGCTCCTTTTATAGCTATTCTTGGAGGGAGTTTTGAATTCGAATTCTAATGGCTCCACCTAAAAGTGATCCCCAAAGTTAGGAGAGATTCCCTCAGCTCAAAAATTCGTGATTTTGGTAGTTGGAGCCACGAATTTGCTTTTACATCATGGATGAGGTAAGCCATCCTTTTCCCTTTTTTTTTCCATTTACAAGAGATAAAATGTACTCTTTTACAAGAGGTGTTCACATGACTACTCATGTGACTTACAAATGAGGATAATATCAAATATATCAAGCATGTAGGCTTGGGTAAAATGCACCAACACATTTTGAGGCTTTTAGTAGACATTCTATTGAAATTCAAGTTTCTGAGGAGTTTGGAGAACTATCATTTTGAGTTCACATAGTTATCTATGAGTATACATGTGAGTCCATCTATGCTTCAAGGTTGCAAAAGTGAAGGTGTATATTCTCCCATTGGTGGGATCATAGCACTTGGACATACAAAGATGTTCAAGGAGTAATAGAAGGAGTTATAAAATGATTGGAGGGAGGAGAACTACTGACTCAAGCTTAAATGCACACAACCAAGTCAAGGGAAGTCTACTAGTGAAGAAGAGAAGCATCTACCCTCATCTATTATGGTACTTTTGAAATATAGTGGTACAAAAAATATTGATATTTTTACTCTTCTTGCATTGAAGGGATCTAGGAAAGTCCATTAAAGTCCAGCATGTGAAAGTATACCACTTAGATCTAGAACTTAGACAAAAATAATTATTAGCCATGGGGCTTTAGAATCACGAGCTTCCTTGTGGGTAAAGGTTTATAGGGCTCATTGTTGAGGTATCAAGTTCAACATGTGATGGTCGAGGATGACATGTATCACACCAGTATACTTAGCTTTACTAGATTCTCTAAGAAAATAATAGCACAATGGAATAGACCAATAAATAGAGTTCAGAGAAAACTGTAGATAGATGCACACTAAGAGATAGAGAACTCAAATTCTCATATTGCCAAGCATACTGCAGTTAGAATGATGGTGTTATCCACCCATGTGCTCCCAATGTGGAGCTTAGATGGAAATCTACACACAGCCTAGATGAAGGACTCACCAGTGTGCAACGCTATGTAAAGCTCAAACTTGGTGATGCATATATAGCTCTGACAAGGGCATTCGGTATATATAAATATAGTCAAGAGATACAAAATAGTCGTCAAAATATAGAATCCAACAATATCTCTACAACTAGAAGTCCTACCATCTTGGCCTCCCGTCTATGCACTCCCCCCATTGAGGTTCTATGGTGAAAACACACGTTGCCACAAGGCCTTTATTTTTTTTGGGCTTGAATGGAAACACAATGACCCAAAACTTTATGCCCTACCTAAACTAATGGCTAGGCGCACAAAGATCACCTATTAAATGGTCACACATAGACCTCATCTAACTTGAAAGTTAGGGATCCACAAATGTCCAAGCTCTCAAAGTGGCTTCACCTCATAATGAAGACCTTAGAACTTAGAGCACCATGGATCATTTATGGTCAAATGAGGGTGGAGTATCGAGCATATCTAACACACCCCTCAATGTTCACCTTGTGGTGAACTACCTCATTGGTCCCCTGCAAAGCTTTGGAAAGTGTCGATGAAGTTGTTGTTTCTTAAGAGCCTTGGTGAAGTTATCTCCTCCATTTTCTTAAGTTGGACAATAGCTTATTTCCATGACCCCATCCTCAATCATCTCACACACATAGTTATATTGAATTTCTATGTGCTTGGTATGTGCATGGAAAACAGGTATTTGGGTGATCATAATGCAACTTTGGTTGTTGCACTTCAACTCTGTAGCCTTCTATCCATGTGTTCCTAGGTGCCATAGGATCCTCCTCAATCAGACTGTTTCACATCTTGCAACACATGTAGCTTTCTAGTTAGCTTCATAGAAGATAATTCTACAATTGGTTCCTTCTTATTGAGCCAAGAGAAAATCCCTAATCCTAAAGAAACACTATCAAGAGGATGGGAATGCTCAGTTAGTGGATCAAATCTACTACCAAGCTCAATGGCTCACACAGGGTAACTTTACCAACACAGGTGGCTATAACTTAAGTTTGTTCAAACATAATATTTCTGTTTAAAAACCATATCCTCCTTATTCTTTCAAAAGTTATGGAAGTTTTATTTCTTCATGAATCCTCAATCTATGTTTTGAAGTTGAATAAAGATCTAGCATTCATCAAACCAATAATGACTATGATTTGAAAGACTATGAGTAGCTCTTTCCAAATCTTGAATTTTATACGTATCTTAATGATTTTCACATATATATATTGTGTCAAATTAAATTTTTCAAATTTAAAATCTTTTCATAATGTTAAGCGTAGGGTTTAAAGAAATTACTAATCCAAAATATGTAAGCCTTGAATGTCAAATCAATGATTATCACAATGTGCATTTGAAATTACCAATAGATTGTTATCCATGTATCTATTTTCACTTCTTGCACTATATATGCTATAATCAATTGAATGGAAACCAGACAAATAGACCTATCCTTATCAACACAATAATAAGCATTAGACCTATTGAATATATGATGATCTCATATGAAAATGAATCTCAGCTATTCATATGATGTACATGATTCTGAACGTGTATTATAATCCAAATTCTATGGCTACACAAAGATTTCAGATACAGTGGGCGGCACAATATCAAAACACAAAGAAAGATGAAATTTTCATTAATGGTTTAAGTAAAGGTTCAAGTTTATATAATAATTAAAATAAAAACTTATCTACTTTTCAAAGCTTCCTCTATATATCACCATTATCTCCATGAGTTCTTTGTCTCCGATTAGTTAGAGTGAATGTGTTATCGTCTTGAATCAACCTTGACTTGTCTACAACTTCAACATGAGTAAAAAGAATTTTTAATCGCACAACTATTGCAGTCATTGCAATATTTCACATAATAGTTTTGATAATCTTCAATCCATTCCTGTGACTCTAGTTGGTGCTCTTGATTTCGACCATATCTGTATCTCTAAAGATTGCATAAATGTTGTATAGATATATTTTTGAGGTCTCTCCAATTGTACTTCTACTCACATGCAGATGATAATAACATCTCGTTTCACTTCTTTAAGTTTTCTAGGACTGCATACTCCAAAAATTCAGCTCCAATCAGTCTAGAACTCTCCTCTGTATCATACCTCTGAAACAATTTCTATAAAGTCATCTTCTAATGATCTTCATCAATGTTCACTAACTTCAAACATATCCACCAAGAATCACTTTGAAGCTCCTCCGCCTTGTAGCATGAGCCATCAAAAATCCAAGAGACTCTCAAAGTTCATGTAAGTGTTAGAGATGAATAAAGTGCATCAGAGATATATTCCTCAGAGTGTAGTCAGATCACAAGAGATAGAGAAAACTCAGAGAATGGTTGTCCACGCTTGTATGATGGATAATATTCCCCCATGTTCCCTCTTCACAGTTAGATGAAAAACGCTCGTTTATAGGTTGCCATCTCTAAATCTAGAGATGATAAAAAGCATGCTGAAAACTATGAAAATCAGCTTGCTCTATGTTTATCAGATCTGAGCACTTTTCATGATTAGATTTGACTCAAGAATTTTTCATCAATGCTATTTTGAATGGCATACACCACCAACATAATAAAAATTATACAAGTGTGTCTTGCATTCCATTGTTTGAAGTTAAATCAAATGAGCCTAAGCTTTTTGATTGATCCATAAGATAGCCAAAATTGATCCCAAATAGTGTTTTAGAAGTTCGTGATCCTCTATGTTCTCATGTAGTATTACAATAATCCTATGCTCGTAGAGATCATTGATCAACTAAATTTTCATGGCATATCTTTCATGTTAATAGGTAAGAAAGACCCACCTCCTTAACACTCTCATATCACATTCTCATCCATTTAAGGATGTCGAGGATGATCCATAGAGTTTAAATCCCTTCAAGTATGTTAATCTACAATGCTCGGGAGAAAAAATCTCTCGAACATCCACCCGGACCAAACCTACAAAGCATCTTGATGGGCTATCCTAAAAATAAATCATTATGTAATATCAAATTTCTTTTAAGGTAATCATTTATTTCATAATGTTACAAATCCATAATCTAGATTTTATAATTTTAGTAATTCATAAATATAAATGGGATGCATAAAATAAAAACAAGAGTTAGATATCATAGAAAAATACCACCGAGACTTTAGCTTCAAGAAACTCTTCAAAATCCAACTTTATTCTCAAATTATCTTCAAATCAACAACAAATTCTTGCTAGAAAATGATCAAGATCTAGAAACACAATTCTAACTAGGCTTTTTCATCCACACTCACATTAAACATTCACATGTGATATCATAAATCAAAAACTATAACTTTGAAAAAATTATCATCTTAATGTTCCATACGCATCATGAGAGGAATCAAGATGCTAAAATATAAGTCATTTCATGTGGTTCCACTGGTGGTAGTAAAAATTAAAAAATGAAGCTATCAAAAGTCTCCTCATCAAGCACAATATTAATAAAGTTCATTAGTAATTTTTGTATCAACTATTTTATATTTCATATTAACTTGAGCTTCTTCATAGATGTGATTCATAATAAATTTTGCAATCAGGTCATATTCTTCAATTAAATTGAAGAGCACAAATGAAAAAGTATCCTTTTCATGCAAGGTACATTGAAGTTCTTTAAATAATGAGAAAATAGTCCCAATCACATGCTCAATATGTTCTTAAGATAAAATATAATCTTTTTCTTTATAATATTTTTCATATTTTTTTGTATAATTTTAAAAGGATTTTTTAATGATGTATAAATTGCAAATAAGATGAAGGAAAGAATATTGTAAAACTATTTAAGGTGTTTACAGAAGGATGCGAGACATGAAACCTAGAACCACCATCGTCTCATTCAACAATGGCATCTAGGCAAAATTTTGATCAAAGTAGGATCTGGATTCACGAAGAGTTATATGATCATTGCATACCTTCTCATGTGAATGGATGTGAATCTTCCTAATTTGTCCCGATTTTGAATATGGCTAGCATTTACAATCATCACTTGAAGTGATCGAAGCTCATCTTTAGATCTGATCCTTGCATGTGCATACCCATCATCCATAACTTTTGTTTCCATTCTAGCCTCACATATAAAAGTTTGACCTAAGATATTCTCATAGGAACAATTATCCTTGATGAAGAAGTGAAAAGTCTTAGAGGTTCCACCTATCATCACAAGTATATTTGCACATGCTCCTAAGAGCGAACCACATCCATTGTCTACAGTTCTCATAATCCAATCATGGTTTTTGTCTATTGGCCAATTAAATTTATCATATAACTCTTTTGATATCACATTAATCTCTGGCCTAGAATCAATCAGAGTGAAAGTTGGATATGATTTATTTTTATCACCTAAATTGATCTTCATCTTGGGTGTGACTCTTGCTCAAAAGCTTTTCCTAAAGTTACTTTCAAAATGCTTGGTTTCATCATCTAACATAATTGGACATAGAAAATACTTATTAACTTTCCAAGCATTCTTATAGAATCTTTCATCAATTGAGCCACATCAAACACATCTTGCACTTCAACCTCTTGTGTAAGAGGGAATCTCTTCCTTTTGATTAATTTGATAAAATTCTATTTGAATTCAATCTTAGCAATTATAAGTATATGCTCAAGTATGATTCTCACTAGGCTTTTCAATAAAATATCATATAATATCTTTTTTGAATCAACTTTCTACTCAAGCTCAGATATTAGAATAGCTTATGGAGAGTTCTTTTAGGTTTCTTTAATTTTTTTTCATCACGTTGTTTTTCATCATTTTGTTTTTCATCAATAGGAGTTTCCTCCAATTTTTCTAAAGATTGATTTTCATTTTATGATTAGTTTGTTTGGATCACTTATCATAGGTTGCTTACCTTCTTTAAGTTCCTTTCTTCTTTGTTCACTTGCTTTTGAACTTGCTCCTTGTTCAAATTGAACCTTCTTTGGTTTTGGTTCTTCCCTCATCTCTCTCCTTGTAATTCTTCTTCTTGAATCATTTAATTCTGGTTCATCATCATATTTTCTCTTCCCTTCAAAATTTGCAATATGTGAATAAATAGAGAATTTATCAACAAGTGAATCCCAAGTGGTCTTTTGCATGATATCATCTCTAGATTTAATTAGAGCTTCAATAGAATAGTTTTTCTTATTTTTCTAGATTGTTTACTTTCAATATCGCTATCTACACACTCTAAGTCTATTGGAAAAGACCATTTCTTTGACTTAGAAAGATTCTCATAAATCATTTGCATCCCTTATTTTCCCCCATTAATAGCTAAAGAAAGATGTCTCCCATAATCACACAACATCTTGTCAATATCAATGAAAAGTCTTATTTCGTTAGATTCCTTTAAAGCCTCACAAGCATAGGTGAGACGGTCATTGCAATCACACCAAACACATCTTCTAATGTTGGGCATCCGAAGCTCATCAAAGTTTCTTTGATCGGTGGGTTGAGGAATAGGTCATGGTAGTATTGGAGGTTTAGATGATGAAATAGGCTAGCAAATTTAGCAGGTTTAGATTTCGTAAAGGATTTATCCTGAGAATTTAGTGCATAGACTACATTCTATAAGGAAAACACTTCCCTTGATCTATTTGCATGCATCTGTATCATATTATCTAATTTATTAATTAAGATTGAAAAATTTAAATCAGTTGGTATTTTTTATCTAGATGCTAATTGATCAACCTTTGCAACTATATGAGTTTCTCTAGGTTCATGAATAGAGGGAAAATTAGGAGATAGATTTGGATCTGATTCGTAAAGAAGAGATTGATATTGCCTCATATCTGCAACTGCCTCAGCCACTCCCTTAACAATAGCCCAATCATCAACAAGCCCATATCACTTACTTGGATCCTCAAGTCTTCTCTCAACCTCAACTCTTACATCCGGAATCAAAACCTTAAGAACGTATTATACTGTGTCTAGAGTAAGGGCTATGTTATCATTCTCTCGTAATTGTGAAAAACATATTATAATTTTCCATAAAATTGGGTAATTGAAGCTTGAGGTTTTGGGGCATTAATCCAGTTCATAAAACCGTCTCTAATATGCTGACTAAAGTCGTCTAAATAGAATTTCAAATGCAATTGTTTCCTGCATTCATCCCATTCGAGTTCATTATGTGGTTCAATTACGTCCATAATTGTTCCTATTGCAAGCCTACCTAGATACGTTCCCCACTTAGATTTTGGTAATCAATGTAGCTTAGCTAAAACTTCAAACGTATCTAGATATTTTGTAACATTTACCCATGTAAACTTGCCTTTAACTCTTAATAAGGTTTCCACAACCTTTTAGAGTGAAGAATTTTAATAATATCTTGTACTTCTTGCTTGACCTTCTCTTTATGTTTTACTACTAAATCTACAAGCCTATTGGTGTCTAGATTTGTTGATTTATAGTGTCCTAAAGATATGCAACTAAATGAAAAAATTTGAGAATATAAGGAACCGTTATCGATCAGGGCTCCGACTAGAGGTTTAAAAAATGTGCACATGTGAATTCTTGATACACTATTTTTTTGTTTATCAAAATCCTAAATCAACAAAAGCTAAGAATATGATGTGTGTGCAATTTTGGATGCTTCTATAGTCTATGAAATGGGTGGTGTGACAAGGATTGCCCACTTTCCAATCTCAGTGGAGGCACTTAGATCAAGTTGATTAGCCCTCAACACCTAGGAGATTGCACAAGGTTTAGGAAAAAGCTACCGCTCCCAAGGAGGAAGAAGCAATCATGATAATTAATAATTATCCTTTATGCATATGTAGAAGAATATAAATCCTGTGTACCTCCGTTGCACTTCCATATCTTCATGTTGGCTTCACAATTGTGGAGAGGATCCGAATGCTCAGTTGATGGATGGTTGAACTCCAAAGTTTAACCGCTCGCATAAATTACTTTAGCACCACAGGTGGATACATCTTAAGTTTGTTCAAACATCATCTTTCTCTTTAAAAACCATATCCTCCTAATTCTTTGAAAAGATATGGAAGTTTTATATCTTCATGAATCCTTAATCAATGTTCTGAAGTTGAATAAATGTCTGGCATTCATCAAACCAATAGTGAGTTTGATTTGAAAGACTATGAGTAGCTCTTTCAAAATCTTTGATTTTCTATGTATCTTAATGATTTTCACATATATATATATATATATATTATGTCAAATTAAATGTTTCAAATGTGAAATCCTTTCATAATGTTAAGTGTAGGGTTTATAGAAATTTATCATCTCAAATATGTAAACTTTGAATCAAATCAATGATTATCACAATGTATCTTTGAAATTACCAATAGATCGTTGTCTATATATGTATTTTGAGTTCTTTCGTTGTATATGTTATTATCAATTGAATAAGCAACAACGAATTTTCAGTAACGGTTTAAGTAAAATTTCAATATTATATAACAATTATAATGAAAATGTATCTACTTTTGAAAGCTCCCTCTATATATCATCATCATCATCTCTATGAGTTCTTTGTCTTGGATTTGTTAGAGTTGATATGTTATCATCTCGAATCAACCTTGGCTTGACTCCAACTTTGACATGAGTAAAAAGCATTTTGAATTGCATAACTGTTGAGCTCATTAGAATATTTCACATGATATTTTTGACCATCTTCAATCAATTCCTGTGACTCTAGCTAGCGCTCTTGATTTTGACTGTATTTGTTTCTTTAAAACTCCCATAAATAATGAATAGATATATTTTGGAGGTTTCTCCAATCAAACTTCTGCTCACATGTGGATAAAAATAACATCTTCCTTCACTTCTTCCAGTTTTCTAGGTCTCCACGCTTAAGAAATGGGGCTCCAATGAGTCTAGAACTCTCTTGTGTTTCATATCTCTAAAAGAGTTTCTCTCCAAATCATCTTCTAATGATCTTCATCACCATTCACTAATTGCAAACCTTTCCACAAAGAATTGCTCTAAGCTCCACCCCCCCCCCCCCCCCCCCCCCCATAGCATTAGGCATCAAAAATCCAAGAGACTCCAGAAGTTCACATAAATATCAGAGATGTGTCCAAGATGAATAAGATGCATTAGAGATATATTCCTCAGAGCATAGTCAGCTCATGGCAGACAAAGAAAACTCAGAGAATGGTTGTCATCACATATATGATGGATAATCTTCCCACGTGTTTCCTCTTCATAGTAGATGAAAAACGCCCATTTATAGGTTGCAATATCTAAATTTAGGGGTGCCAAAATGCACACTCAAAATTGTAAAAATCAGCTTGCTTTAAGTTTATCATATCTGAGTGCTTTTCGTGATTAAAGTTAGCTAGATCATTGTACATCAATACTCTTGCAAATGGCATACACCACCAACATAATGTAAAATACAAGTGGCTCTTGCATTCCATTGTTTAAAGTTGAATCAAATAAACCTAAGCTTTTTTATTGATCCATAAGATAGCCAAAATTGATTCTATATAGTGGTTCAGAAGTTTGTGATCTCTATATTTTCATATAGTATATGTCATTTCTTCCAACAATAATCCTATGCTCATAAAGATCACATCAACTCTATTTTCTTTGATTTTGTGCGTGGCATTCTTAGAATTCTCTCAGCTTTGATTTGTTTAACAAAAGTGATCTAACAAGTTATTTTTCCTTTACTACTCCTTGCTACTTCTACTTAATGGCATATCTTTCGAGTTAAGTACTAAGAAAGGCCCATCTCTTTTACACTCTCATACCATATTCGTTTTGTATTGTAGGTCATCATTTTTCTCATCCATTTAAGGGTGTTGAGCACAATCCATAGAGAATAAAGCAGTTCAAGTATGTTAATGAACAATGCTCGGGTGAGTAAATCTCTTCGACAATGCATTATCCAGAAACTGATTTTTTGGTATCAATATCTCCTACCCAATCTGAGTCATAGTATCTGACTTGAGATGATCTTTCTTCATAGAAAATACCATAATCAACGGTTCCTTTGACATACTTGAGTATCCACATGCATTGCTTCCAATGAGCATCACAAGGCTCATTAGAGGACCTGCTTACTACTCCAACAACATAAGAGATTTCTAGTCCGCTATTGCATAAGTAGATGAGACTTTCACCTATTTTCTTGTATCTTCCAATATCCAATATAGGTGAAGTATCTTCAATAGATAATTTTGTGTTGACCTCCATATGTGTAGAAATTTCCTTGCAATCCTCCATGTCGAAAACCTTCAATATTTTTCTTGCATAATTTTGTTGAGAGATGAAGTTCTTCCCTCTTTCTTGTCAAACTTCAAGGCCTAAGCAATAATGCATTCAGCCTAAGTCTTTCATTTCAAATTCTAAACTCACTGTGTCTTTTGTTTGTTGAAGAGGAGAATCATCATTTCTTGTAATACAAAGGTCATATACATAGAGTATAAGCATAATTGTCTTCATTCCTCTCTTTAAAACATACAAGCTAGTATGAGAAGCACATCCTTTGAAACCTAGATCACAAGAGATACTTATCTATCTATTGGTACCATGCTATGGGGGCTTGTTTTAGCCCATATAATGCCTTCTTCAACTTACATAGCTTGTTCTCTAAATGCACAACCGCAAACCCTAGTTGCAGAGACACATATACCTCATCGTCGAGGTCTCCATTGAGGAACATTGATTTGACATCCATGTGGTATACTAAACATCACTTACATTGTGGTCAAGAACTGAAGTCATCCCTTCAAACCATCTGACAACGATAATTGATGAACTCTTTCCATAAACCTCTCATTTGTAAGCATCATTGATTAATGCATGATAGCATACATGTTTTTGTGTGTGTGGTTGCTTGTGATCATAAATCATAATGTCTTCTCTTCATGAATCAAAATGGCTCATTTATTTATCACTTGCCTCATAGCATTGATTTGATATCACCATCTTTACCTATATAAGATGTTAGCAAGCACATTTGTATGTGTACCATGTGTGCTTCATGCTTGTATATATATGTGTTTGTGTATTGTGCTCTTGTGCATGTGTGTAATAGGATATATTCCTGCATGTCCATAATGTACCTATGCATGCATGCTTTATAGAGTGCATCTGAATGTATGTATGTATGCATATTAGTGTGCATCTTTAGGCACCATATGTACATAAATATCTCTATATGGCATAGGTGAATGCATGTATATGTGCACATGTATGTGATTTTATGTGCGTTAGGGTGTATACTAAGAGCCACTTGTTTTAGGAAGGAAAACAATTGACAATAGCTTAAGAGGAAAGCAAAAAAAAGGAAGGCTGAAAAGCATCAGGATTACTGTGAAAATAGCAGGAGTTTGCTTCACATCCAGGGTGTTGGATTATTGTGTGACAAGTGCTTCCATACCTATAACGAGTATATGGAGACTCGAAGAATTGTGGGCTTCATGTAAGTTTGTGTTGATATATTTAGGTAGTGATGTGTGTGAACACTCTAGGACCGCCGGGGCACTTTTTTCCCTCTTTAGGAGGTTTTTTTACCCCGGCTTGTATATACGCCTATTGCCCTAATGGGCTACTTATCTTTGTACATTCTCTAGTAATACATTCACTCTTGTGTGTTGTGCTCCAAGCTTCTTCTTCTTCCTTGTGTTGTTCGCGTGCTTCCTCAGACGTCTAACTCCAACAGTTGGTATCAGAGAAGGTTGTCGCTTCTAGGGTGCCGTCGACACTCCTCCTTTTGCAGTCTCAAATTCGCACGAAATTTAGTGAACTACTCAGGGTGTTTCCGAACGCACTTTTCGCAGCGCTTGTGCAGGCTATTTTGTCCTTTTCTACCAAAGGTATATACCAGTTTCTATTCGCCAATTTAAGCGTCTCGAAGTTTGCTACAGGTCTAGCAGAACTCGTCTGGGCAGTTCCGTTCAACTTTTTGAGATATAGTCAATTTTTTGCATCAAGGTATTTTAGTCACCGGCCATGGCTGAAAGCAGTGATGTATTCTGTATGTTGGTTGTTGAGGATAAGTTGGATGGTACCAACTACCCATTATGGGCTTATATGATGCGACATGTACTGGTTGCAAAAGGATTGTGGAACATTGTGCAGGGTGTTGAAAGACGTCCTGTTACACCTGTAACGACAGGTACTGCAAATATAGGTGTTGGAGCTGATGAAGATGGTGTCAAAAGATGATATTCCGCAGATTCCTGTTTGTGCTGCTGTTTCTGTTGCACCAACTGCAGAGCAAATTCGTTGGGATGGCAGAGATGCTCAGGCACATGCATTGATAGCTTTGTCTATCAAACGTGCCATTATTCCTCACATTCGCTCTTGCAGAACAGCAAAGGATGCTTGGGATACACTTACCACTTTGTACCAGGCTAGGAATGAGGCTCGTGTTGCTTACCTCCGAAAACAGTTGGAGAGTGAGCACATGAATGAAGGTGATTCTATGGACAGTTTTCTTACAAAGATCAAAGACCTGAAGGAACAATTGATTTCTGCTGATGAGGTTATACCAGATAGCTCACTTGTGCAGACCGTTCTGAATGGTCTTCCTGATTCATATCAGAGTTTTGCCTCTACTCTTCGGTTGATGATGAAAGGAAATCCGAATGCCTTGTCATTTGAGGAATTAGTCTCTGTTCTGTTGCAGGAAGATCAGTCCAGGCAGAATAGGTCCATTATGCGTGTTGCAGATCAAGCTTTCCTGGCTAGTCAGAAGGGCAAAGGAAAATGGAGCTCTTCTACTAGTAAGCAGAAATCTGCAAATGCTGCACAATCGAAGAACCAGGATAAAGATGAGAAGAAATCTGAAAAGCAGAAAATGTTCTGCAAGTACCGTAAAGGAAATGATCATATTATAAAGAACTGTCCAAAACTGGCTGCTAAAGAGGCAAAGAAGAAAGAGGCTGGAATGGTTGTTGTTACACCAAAAACAGAGTCTGCAAATCTTGTGCAGGAAGAAGAATGGGCGTTTACTATTGTCTACAATTTTGACCCATCTTCTCATGATCAGTGCATGTCTACAGTAGACTCAGATGTTTGGTACTTTGACAGTGGGGCGACCAAACATATTACCTCGCAGCGTAGTTTCTTCTCTTCACTCGAGCCTGCCCCTACAGGGAATACTGTCACATGCGTAAATAACTCCTCTTCTCCTGTTATGGGAGTTGGTAAGATCATTCTGACTACTGCTAATGGTAGTTCTTTCACTTTGTCAGATGCTTTATTTGTGCCAGGGATCAAAAAGAACCTGTTATCAGTTTCTGCATTAGCCAAGATTGGCTTGGTTGTGAAATTCGTTGATGACAGGTGTAGAGTCCATGATCTCTCAAATGGCGATGTGATTATTGCTTCTGGCATTTTATGTCGTGGGCTATATAAGCTCATAGACTATGAAAGATCTGTGAATGATTCGGCATGCGCAGTTCATGATTTTCAAGCTATGTCAGATGCAAAGCTTTGGCATGCACGCTTTGGTCATCTGAATTTAGCTAGTTTGTTACGCCTGCAGAAATCTGAAATGGTGTCCTCTTTGCCCAAACTAGAGGCACCTCGAAAACATGTTTGTGAAGGCTGTATTTTGGGCAAAATGCAGCATTCTTCCTTTCCAAAAGATGGTTCAGTTCGGGCTACGCAGAAATTGCAGCTTGTACAAAGTGATGTCTATGGTCCTATGTAGACACCCTCTTTTGGAAATTACCTTTACTTCGTGACTTTCATTGATGATTTTTCCAGGCATGCATGGGTATATCCACTCAAAGCAAAGTCCGAAGTGTTCATGTGCTTCAAACAGTTTTTGGTTTTGGCTGAAAATCTATCAGCATGTAAAATGGGCACCCTCCGTTCTGATCGAGGGGGGGAATATATGTCTTCAGATTTTATTGCATTTCTGGCTGAACGTGGGATAAAACACCAGTGTAGAGTGCCGTATACACCTCAACAAAATGGAGCTGCTGAAGGAAAGAACAGGTCACTCATGGAGATGGTGAGGTGCATGGTCAAAAGTCAGGCTTTACCACATAGTTTCTGGCTTGAGGCTGTCATGTTTGCAGCATATGTATTGAACACGTTTCCCACTAAAGCGTTGCAATCTATCACTCCATATGACGCTTGGCATGACCGCAAGCCATTTGTTGCTCATCTGCATGTTTTTGGTTGTTTGGCATATGCATTAGTGCCTGAACAACATCGCAGAAAATTGGATGATAAGGTAGTAAAATGTATTTTTGTTGGGTACAGTTCTGAAAGTAAAGGCTATCATCTGTATCATCCACAGACTAAATGCATTCTAGTTAGCCATGATGTTTTCTTTGTGGAAGATGCTATTCAGCCATTGCTTTCATGTACTAAGGAGACATCTGTTAGCTCCAAAGACATATATGATACTTTGATGCCTCTTTTTATAGGTGGACAGGCTAGAGCTGGTCCTAATGAGGCAACTTCTCAGCCTTTGCAGGTTTCATATGATGATGCAGATCATTCCATTTCTGATGCAGATTTACATGATGTACTTGTTGATGAGAGAGCTGATATTGAGTAGGCAAAAACTATGCCAAAATGGCTGGTGCAAACTTTGTGTGACAACAAAATTAGATGCACCTTTGTCATATCATACTCGTTCAGGCTCTCATAGTACCTCCTTTGCATGAGATTGCTATGCTATGGCTGCATCTAGTCTCTATGATGAGAATGAGCCTGTTTCTTTTCATGAAGCACAAAATTCAGAAAATTGGATGGCTGCTATGCAATCTGAATATGATGCTATAATGAAGAATGGTACATGGTCTTTATGTGACTTGCCTCCTGGCAAGAAGGCCATTGGCACTAAGTGGGCATACAAGCTGAAGCATAAACCTGATGGTACAGTTGACAGGTATAAGGCTAGGCTTGTTGCAAAGGGTTATGCACAGGAAAGAGGCATTGATTTTGATGAGACCTGTGCACCTACATGCCGTATGACTACTGTTCGGAGCATTTGTGCACTTGCACCCCATCATGGTTGGAATGTACATCAGTTGGACATTAAAAGAGCATTTTTGAATGGTGACTTGCATGAAGAAGTGTATGTTTTTCAGCCCCGTGGCTTTCTGTAGAAAGGGCATGAAAAACAGGTTTGCAGATTAAAGAAGGCAGTATATGGTTTAAAGCAAGCACCACATGCTTGGTATGAGAAGATACATGCCTATCTGATTGCACATGGTTTTGAGAACAGTTCAACTGAAAGCACCTTATATGTTAAACGTGCTAATGATATGCTTCTGATCATTGTTGTCTATGTTGATGACATGCTGCTTACTGGTCCTATTGAGACACATATTGCTGATTTTAAGGCTGATTTGCATGCCTCATTTGAGATGTCTGATTTAGGGCATTTGCATCACTATTTGGGTATTCAATTTATGCACATGGATGGTGGAATGGCTTTGTGTCAAACGAAATATATTGACATATTATTGCAGCATTTTGGCCTTGAAGACTGTAAGCCTATTGCCACTCCTATGGAGATAGGTTTACGATTGAGTCTTCATGATGCTGGAGATGCATTTGATGCTACTCTCTATCAACACACTGTTGGATGCTTGATTTACTTATGCATTACTCGGCCCGATATTCAGTTTGATGTCTCACAGATGAGCAGGTTTATGCATTGCCCAGGAGTCACGCATTGGAAAGCGGTTAAGCGCATCTTTAGCTACTTGAGTGGTACTCGACTACTTGGGTTGTTTTATCCCAAGGGGGGATCACTACCGCCAGATTTGCATGCTTTTTCTCACTGAGATTGGGCTGGTTGCTATGACACTCGTGTGTCCACCTGTGGTTTTTGCTTCATGCTTGGTAGCTCATGTATATCTTGGTTGAGCAAGAAGCAGCCTACTGTGGCCACTTCGAGTTATGAGGCTAAGTATAGGGTAGCTTTCACAACGACTGTTGAGTGTGTGTGGCTCAGACGCCTTATGGATGATTTGGGTGTTGGCGAGTCTTCTGCCACCACCATCTTCACTGACAGTCAGAGCGCATTGGCAGTTGCGAGGAACCCTCTGTTCCATGCTCGCACTAAGCACATTGAGGTGCATTATCACTATGTCAGGGAGAGGTTCTCTGCTAGGGAGATCAGCTTGGCATATGTGCCCACGCAGGAGAACATTGTAGACCTTTTCACGAAGGCTCTGCCTAAGGAGAAGTTTGAAGCTTTCCGCAAAGCTTTGGGCTTACTTCCTTTTGTGGAGTGATTTCCACATAGCTCGGCACTTCCTTATACATGAGTGCCACCTCCTTGTTCACCGCATCACTCCCAGGGGGGATTTGTTGATATATTTAGGTAGTGATGTGTGTGAACACTCTAGGACCGCCGTGGCACTTTTTTCCCTCTTTACGAGGTTTTTTTCCCCCGCCTTGTATATAGGCCTATTGCCCTAATGGGCTACTTATCTTTGTACATTCTCTAGTAATACATTCAGTCTTGTGTGTTGTGCTCCAAGCTTCTTCTTCTTCCTTGTGCTGTTCGCGTGCTTCCGTAGACGTCTAACTCCAACAGTTTGCAAGGATAAATCATTGTTAGAAGATGGCATGCTGATTATTTTCAAAGAGGAGGTCAAGAGGCAGTTGGGAAGGTTATTTAAGGTATGAGGACTGAGAGAGAAAAGGGGGAATGGTGCATAGAGAAGGGGGCATGCATGAATTATGGCTCCTCGTGTGGTGGTGCTTGTTACATAAGAACAAGCTCTAAAGTAGTTTTTTTAAGCTTATGGATTTTATTATTTATGATAAATAAATGTGCAGGCATTCACATTTCTAAATTTAGAGTAAAAGTAGATAAAAATAGGAAGGAAAGGAGAGGTGTCTATTTTTAGACAAGGATAGCGCTTCTAATGAGAGCCTCTGAATAAAAAGAGTGGTTCTCTTAGTGTAGGCAATTAATTTGAGTGATTCTTGTTGCGTTGCAAAGTTTACAACTTGTTACACACACACACACACACACACACACACACACATACATATATATATATATATATATATATATATATATATATATATATATATATATATATATATATATATATATATATATATATATATATATATATATATATATATATATATATATATAGATCAGTTCTTTTACAAAATTCAATGAGAAAACATTTTTGCATACCTACACTTTTGTGTGTATCTAGTGTCTCATGGAAGACATACCTCTCTTCAAATTTTCCTATCTTAGTCATTGTAAGGTCTTTTTGAGTGATTTCACTTGGAGGAGTTTCCTTAGCTCTCATAATTTCTAGTGTATCACAATTATTAATATATCTCTACATTGTCTTGTTAATGAACATCAATTTTATATTCGGATAGTTAGCCATACCTTGTTGTTGTAGGCTTCCACATACCTTGACTTCAAATCATTTGTTTCTTAGCTATATTCCAGCTATTCGGACATTTTTTGTTTCTAAAGCATGTTACTTAAAGTCTAATTTTAGAATATATGATTGAATTTAAAAACTTCCACTCAAAGAACTTTTGGTGACTATTTTCATAGAGTCACTCATTTCCATTTTCTTGAAAGTTTGGAGGAAACTTTGATTTCTGAAGTTTGGAAATATTTCTTTGATCTTTTGAAGATCATGGGAGGTCTCATCACTTTTCATTTTGTACATTGATGTTTTCAAGTTTGTAAACATAATGTTGCATATCAAAGCTTTTCTTTTTTTATCACATCCTTCATAAAGCCTATTGAATTATTGTCTTTCTTCACAACAAGTCAACATGGTAGATTTGAGTGCATCGATTGACAAGTTATTAGATGGGAGGAACTATCCCATGTTGCAATTTAGAATGGAGTCTTATCTCATTTCTAAAGGTCTTTGGGGATTGATAACAGGTACATAAGTGAAGCTAGTATTACCAAAAGCCCCTACACAAGCAAATCGAGTGAGAGAGCAAGAATGGATCGAAATCGACAGAAGGGTTTTGTTTATTATATCACAAATAGTTTTGAATACTATGCTTGGACATATAAGAGGTTTGAATACTAGTAGAGAGGCTTGGGAGTATCTAAAAAGGGTATTTGCAACTACCGATGGAGGGAGGCAATCACAACTTATGGGTGAGTTGACAAGAGTAGAAAAGAAGCCCCGACAATAAGTGAATGATTCTTGAGGTAAAATCTCTTATTAAAGCATTAGCCTCTATTGATGCATATCTTAGTGAGGATATAAAGTTTAATAGCATGTTAAATGGATTGCGAGAAGATGAAAGATGGACGTCTTTCATTACATCTATCATCTAAACTTGAGAGATAAGGTGAAAATGGATAGAGATAGGGTAGGGAAGAAAGGATACGTCTCAATGAGAAGCAATGTAGTTTACAATACATGGATCAAAAAGGTACAGAAAACAAGGGCATATGACAGAGAAGTAAAGAGAAAGCTTATGAAACTTTACAATATACAAGAGGATGCATAAAAGTCCTAATGAACCATTTAAACCCAAAGAATAAAGAACATGGAAAAAATACCTCAAAAAACTGATTTAAGTTGGCAAAAAACATGAAATCAATTTTCCAACCATTTAGAGTGGTTCATGCAAGCTTTAGATTTCCCTAAATGACATGAAGGAAAAAAACACTCCAAAAAAGACCAAAAGATTATAGGATAATCTATTATCATTTATTGTAAAGTCTCTATGGAGGGGGAGGGAGTTTTTTAAATAAAAAAAATAAAAAAGGATTTTTGAAAAACTTTCTTCAAACACATCAAGGCTCTCGACTCGTAGAATTGAACTATCCATGTTCTTTTATAGAAAGAAAAATAAGGGGAATGAACATCTAGATAGGGAGAGGAGGGAGAGTGGGGGCAGGGGGAGGGGGAAATCTAGAGACAAGGAGGAGACAAAGATAGACAAGTGTGTGCATGTGTGTGTTTTTTGTGGGTTTAAACAAAAATGCAAGGGACATGTAATTGTTTTTTGAAACAAACATACAAAAATGGGGGTGGTTGGATGGGAAAATCTAGAGAGAGGGAGGAGAAAAAGATAGACACATGTGTGTATGTGTGTCTTTTTTTGGTGGGTTTAAACAAAAAAAGCAAGTAATGTATTTTGAAGAAAAAATACTGAACTTGAAGAAAATAAGAAAACCAAAACAAATGCCAAAAATTTCCAAAAAAATTAAAGAACTCCCAAAATATACACAAATTAATGATATGCTCCTCACTCAAAACACCATAGAGCTTCTATTTCTCATCTAATTCAATAAAGAAAAGTGCATTGATAAAGGAAAAAAAATCCCAAAAATTTTCTTTAAAATCTAAAAAAGTAAAAAAAAATCTACACATTCCCAACATGTTTCTCATGAATTGGAATATGAATAAAATCCAAATCACACGAAATATCTCAAATAAAAAGCATAACATCTTATGAAAATGAAAAAACTAAGTGAAAAAGAGTACGAGAAGAGCTATGTAGCACCTTGATAGACTTTGCAAATTGCAAGGTAATTCAAAAGAGCTTCAATTTCTATTTTAAGATGATAGGCCTTGAACCTTGAGATGTTGGCTAGTCATAGTGCTTCATGAGACAAAGTCTCTAATTGCATTTCATCGCACTGTGGCATTTCCCTTGATAGAGTCCTTCAAAATGCGCAAGGTACTTGCCTCACAATTGTTTTGACAATTGGGGTCCATGTAAGCAAACAAGCATACTAGTCTATATTTTGTTTGTCCATAATTTTTTATCATGAGATTCCTTTCTTTTGCTTTATGTATCCTCCAGCTACTTTGCTGCACTCCTAAAATATCCTCCAACCTTTCGAGTGCTACTAGTATAACAGAGGCCTTAGGAGCCTTTCTTACATGCACCTATTTTTTCTGGGGAGATCCATGTAAGAAAAAGGGCTCAATAGGAGTTACTCCATAGACCACTGGAAATGGGGAATATCCTAGGGCATCTTTCCATGTCAATTAGCAGGTCCATACTATGCCTAGACAAGAAGTGCCCCAAGTATTCCGTCTTAAAATTTCCTCAAAAAAACTAGCAATACTTTATTTATGGACTCTTCTTTTCCGTTGGCCCTTGGATAATATGCACAAGAAGTATGATGGAGAAGCTACTTGACGTAATATAGAACTTTATTGGTAAAGTGTGTTCCTTGATTAATCAAGACTTCATGTGGAGAACCAAAGCTATACAACAATGTTGTTGTACAAGAAATCATCAATTTTTTGGGTTGTACAATCTTGAGAAGCAAAAGCCTCGACCCACTTTGTTGTATAGTGAATGGAAACCATCAAATACTTATCCTATATTTGAAAGGATGGAAGATAGATAGGGCTTTTAAAGTCTAACCATAATTTCCCAAATGGTTGCCATGTTTTGGAAACAATAAATGGATGTTGTCTCTACTTTGTGGGTTTTGGACCACATCTTTGATAGGCATCACATGCCTGTGCATTTTCCTCTACGTCTCTAAATTATGTTGGCCACCATAAACTAACATCTAGGATTGTATGGCTCAAAATATGACCAAGGAGGTGCCCACCACTTGGTCCTTCATGTTTCTTCTTGATAATGTGCCTTGCTTCCTCTTCCATGCACTTTCTAAGTAAATTGTCCTTACCATATCTATATAGTTTTCCCTAAATAAATGTGAAAGTTCTGCTCTATAAGCAACATCCTCCTTTTCATAGAGCTAGATCTATCCAGATACTCACTAGTTTTGATAAAATCTTTGATATACTCATACCACCCTTCTACTTTCAAAAAAATTAAACCAACACGAGTGCATTCATCCTCCACTCCAATGTCCTCGTTCTTTTGGTTAATCAAAAACATGTAATCATACATAACATTTTCCTTCCTAGGTCTAAGAGCTTTACTAAAATCATATTCTTGAAATAATAGAAGCTCCCTCTATACTCTACGCCTGCGGCTTGTTTAATACATACCTTGTGGTTGGTGATCAGTTATTATGACCAATTTTCCCCCTAGGATGTGATGGTGGAACTCTTGGATAGAAAAGACATTTGTCAATGCTTCTCTCTTTGTGGTACTATAGTTCTTCTTTGCCTTAGTCTTAATTGGACTTGCATACTCAATGGGTCTATGCAGCTTATACTCCTCACTATGTTGTGTGAGAACTTCCCTTACTACAAAGGCACTTGAATCTACATGGACATGGAAAAATTTATACCAATTAGATGTGATCAAATTTGGTGTAGCCACCATCATGTATCCCAATGCATTATAAGCCATTTCCTCTTCATTATCCCACTTGAATGGGACATCTTTATTTGTGAGCCCAACTAGTCATCTAGCTATGACTACATACATCTTAATGAATCTCCTATGGAAACTAGTATGATCCAAAAAAACTTCTATTTATTATGGTGTCCTAGGCTTGGGTAGGCTTAATATGGCTATGAGTTTACCTAGGTTAGTTGCATACCCTTAGCACGCATTACATGTCCAAGGAGGGTACTGTTAGTAACTACAAAGTGACACATGTTAGGATTCAACTTCAACTTTATTTCCCTATATCTATTGAAGATCTGCTATAGTTGGAACAAATGATTATGTAAATAGTCCATACTATTAGTAGTGCAAGTACTTGAGAAGGAGGAAAATCCATCCATGAAAATGTGAATATCCTCCAAAAGCAAAGGATAAAGAATAAGTATCACTATTCTATTGAAAGTTGTTGAGGCATTTCTTGAGTCCAAAATTCATCTAAACATAAACATATGTCGTCCATGGCATGATGAAGGGTGTTTTTTCTCCATCCTCAAGATGGATGGTTATCTAGCTATACCCACTAAATCCATCCATGAAGTTATAGAGTGTATGTCTAGCCAATTCTCCTATAGTTTGTTCTACAAAGGGCATAGGAAGCCTACCTAAAATTATTAGCTTCTTAAGTGATCTAAAATCTATACATATTCTCATTTTATTTTTATGCATTTTTGGAACAATGACCATGCGAGACAGCCACTCTAAATGCTCCACTAGACTAATAATTTCAGCATCCTCCTTTTGTTGGATCTTTTACTAGACAAGTTTAGCATACTTTGGATTAAATTACTAGCTTTTCCACCTTACTAGTTTGGCTCCTTCAAAAATATGGAATCCTATTGAAATAAAGAAATTCTATGACTAAAGGGTTCGACCGGTTCAGACGGATCTGAAATCGGACACCCTTTGGTCATCCGTATGTGTGACCAAAGATCTCGAGTCTAGGCTTACTAGAAGGTTATTTACTCTTGTAACCAAGTAATCCACTTAGCGCAGTGGTTAAGACTCAAGGATGTGAAGGAGAAGGTCTTGGGTTCAACCCCCATGGTGTACATGGGGGGAGTATTTTGCCCAAAGAGCTCTAAAACCTTCTAGAAGCATCCACTTGAGTTAACTTTGGCTAATTAGGACACTTGGCACACATGTAATTACATGGCTGACACTTGGATGATTAGAATCAACCTGCCCAAGAAGGCAGCCCAAGAAGGCAGACCCTTGGAGAGAGCTATATATAGAGGCATATGGTTGGGAGGAGACTCATTCATTCATGAGCAATTTCCTATGGCTATGATGTTGCATTGGTATCAGAACATTGGTTCCAAATAAAGAAGGTTTTATACTTTCCAAGTTTAAGTGGATAAATTGATCATGTTCTTCAAGATTTAGAATGTGATAAGGTTTTTTACTTTTAAGTTCTAAGTAAATAACCTGATTGAATGAATGCATGTTCTTCAAGTTTTAGAACATGAGGCTCGAAGGTTGCCTATAGTAGATATATAGCTCTATTTTCGAGGATGAAAATACTTGCCAAGGGGGAAGAATGTAATAAAGTAATTCTATGATTTAAGGGTCTAACCGATTCAGATGGATCCAAAATCAGACACCGTTTGGTCATCCATATGTGTGACCAAACATCTTGAGTCTAGACTTACTAGAAGGTCATTTACTCTTGTAACCAAGTAATCCACTTAGTCTAGTGGTTAAAACTCAAGGATGTGAAGGAGGAGGCCTTGCGTTCAACCCCCATGGGGTACACAGGGAGATTATTTTGCCCAAAGAGCTCTAGAACCTTCTAGAAGCATCAACTTGAGTTAACTCTGGCTAACTGGGACACTTGGTGCACATGTACTTACATGGTTGACACTTGGATGATTAGAATCAACCTGCCCAAGAAGGTAGACCCTTGGAGAGAGCTATATATAGAGGCATATGGTTGGGAGGAGATCATTCATTCATGAGCAATTTCCTATGGCTATGTTGTTGCACCTATCATCCCCAAAACGTGTAAGTACTCATTGCTTTAATAATATACAAATACATCAACATAAACTTTTATAGAAGAAGCTACCTTTGAAAGCATCTTTGGATCACTCCATAGCCATGTGGCCACCCATATAGGATGAGAATTATCTTTATTGCCTACTTGAATTTCTTTGATAGGATTCCTATCCATCAATGTGTCTAGAGGTTCTTCTTCTTCTTTGGGATCTTCCTTCACTTTGTCCCACATATTCTTAGTGTCATATGTATGATCACTTTGGATATCAATTACTCCTATCTTATCTTGCATCCACCTTGTGGGAATTTCATACATTCGAAAATAAATTTCTTCACTAGATTTCTTTACATTGCACATAGTGTCCTTCTTGGGATTTGAGTCACATTTTATCTATCTTATACTTAAGAGGCATTTTCTTCCCTCTTCTATGAATTTTCACAGGTTCACCCAATCAAGCAACGTGTATGGTCTCCTCTTTTACTTCATAAAATTCCATACTTGTCTCATATGTCTCATATAGAAAGAATCCATAGCCAAAAAATGAGTTACCTACTTGGATCTAGGCCAAAATGGCATCTTCCTCATCCAAATGCAACTATGAGTTTTCCTTCATGTCTTGCTCCATACAAATGTCAATTGTTTGCATCATGATGGTTTGTGCTAGTTTTTTGGCTATTCTTCCAAATATATTTGTTTAAGTTCTTTTCCTTCATTATTCATGCACACAATATCCTTGCCCAATCATGTAAAACACTATCATGCCTTAGCAAGGTTATCCCAATCAATAAAGGAAAGCCTCTACCTACTTGTTCACTTAATGGAACAAAGTCGAAAGTAAAGAGGTTACCTTGTACCTCAATTGTAACTTGGGGAAACACTCCCATTGGCCTTACTTTATTGTGATCAGCCAATATCATGTTGAATTTGGTTGATATTGATGGGTAAAACCCAAGCTTTTCCATAGTATGTTGATAAATCAAGTTAATGCAAGAGCCATCATCTGCTATGAATCCTTGTAGATGTTGTCTTAATAATACTTAGAGTGAGTTTGGAGCTCTTCGAGCCCACAAGGGGGGCTTCCCCTATAACTGTATCTGCACTTATAGCAGTAGCCTTTGCAACCAGAATCGATGTGAAGGCCTCATCAATGATTTGAAAACCTTATTTCCTAAATTTTCCATCAATTTCTAATAGAGAAAAATTACAAACCTCTTTTTTAATAGATTTGAGTAGTCTTGAAGCCTTTGATTCCATAAGCGCATGGAATATGTGGGAATTCTGAAGCTCCTTTCATGCCGTCATGAATGCATGTCCAATGGCTTCACTTGTGCTTGTAAGGTCTCCCTTTGATTGCGTCACTTCACTTGGAGTAGGCATGGCATCAAGTATCCCTTTTTCCTTGATTATTCCATTTATACTTCCCTTTTTTCCTTGTCTTCATATCAAAAGATTCAATTTCTTCTACATGTACTACCCTAGTATATGGTGATGGCATAATGGTTTCTTTGGCAAATCCTTCCTTAGAACGAACATCTGAATATGATGCCCTAATGCGGATGCCTTAATCTTTGGGTAGCAAATGGTTTAGTGGTCTCTAGATTTTTGGGAATTTTTGCAAGTGGGATAATTCTCTGTTAGAGGAAATTTGATTTGATGCATCATAGCTAAATCAAATGATTCGACTTTAGGGATCATTTCCAAAATTACCCCAATGACATGAGTTGTGGGTGCTACTTTGACTTAGTGTAGCAACCATTACATTTGGTGGTGGTTGGATTCCTCCATGTCCCTAGTATGCTTGTGTGGGAATTCCTCTTGAGTGGCCGACACTCTTGGGCTTCATGGATAGGTTTATTGCATGACTACATAGTCACTTAACATATGGTCTTGTTTGCTACACATAGTGCACCATATTCCACTTTTAATGCCACTTACTACATGAAGTTCTTATAACTCCTATCAAAGTTGTGCTAATTCTTTTGCCTAGCCTTCTCCTCCTTTTATAGTTTTAAGGCTTCAAATTCACACCTTAGTTATTTCACTTCACTTCGTTCTTCATTGTGAGTCTATTTTTTTTTTAAGCTTTCAATCTCCTTCCTCAATTGTCTTACTAGGTCTTTAGCTTCCATGGGTTATGATAGGCTAGAAGAGCCCATTCCATATTGGTGTCTAATTTGCTCCAAGCTTGTTGTTGTGGTAATGAATTTGCCAATGGTTGCTACGGGGAGCAATGTTGAGAGTGATGGATGGATGCACTCAGGAAATCAGTTGCTGCTGCAAATCCTACTTCACACCTGCCCTCTTTTCTTTTCAGATATGCTTAGTACACAAGCTTAGCTTCCTAATGACATAAAGAAACCATATATGTGCTTTGGAAATGATTTGGGTAATGACCAAATCAAAACAGATAACTTGGTACTTCACAAATTGAGCAAAACCTTCTATTCCTGTAATGATACCTGCTCAGACTTTTACTCAGTGTGTCCAGTACACTTAAAATTGGAACAATTCCTTTTGGGAGTATTAATGTACCTTAGTAAGCTACCAATCACAAGTGGAATCACTTCAATTGATAAACTATGCACTGAGAAATAAGTTTAGCAAAATTATAATCACCCCCGACTTTTCAGGAACTCTGCAGACAAATACCAGTGTGCACCTCGATTCGATTTTCTCCCAAATGGCTGAATGAAATCCTTTGAGATTTTGTATGCTTGTAGTAGACTTTGAGCTGGTTCCAATGAGCTATAGAACTCTTGATTTGGTTCAGTAGATCCAGAGCAATGCCTCTTTGAAGTTGACAGACTTGGAATAGGTGACTCAGACAAAACAGAGATGATGAATGTATACTTCTATTAATGTATGTGTTTCTACAATCTCATTAGCTTGCCAAGCAGAGCTAGATGAGGTATTGTGGTGTTGGCTATGGAATAACCTTCACACACAATGAGTTACAATAAAGTTTTGCCTCGGGGAGTGAGCTAGAGTGAGAGAGTAACCCGCGACTTTTTCACTACATCATTTATAGGAGTTTGTTCTTCATTTGAATTTGAAATTCAAACTTAGGCTCCCTTGAATTTCTCCTCTAAAAGTAGGGAGATATTCTCTCCATCTCAACATTCATATTTCCACGACTCTAGTGGTAGGTGGATGACTTAAAGTGTTTACAAACAAATGATAAGTCACTTAGACTTTTACAAGGGGTAAAGTAGTAAAAACATATAAGCATATGTTCACATGAGCCTTGCTTTGAATGAAGCCTTGATAAACCTTTATCCATGCTAATCTTCCATAAGTCCAAGGGTCCAAGCCAATGTGTGTAGGCTTGTTTGCACCAACAGCTCCCCCTCAAGCCAAACACTTTGGCTTAAGTCTTCTTTTTCATTCTTCAATCACTTCCTGCAATCCAATCATAGATTTGAATCTTCCTAGCTTGTTTCCATCCAATGCCTTGGTAAGTAAATCTGCACATTGCATATTAGTAGAAACATATGTCAATTGTATATCTTTACTTAGCAATTTCTCTCTCACATAGTGGTAGTGAACCTCTATGTGTTTTGTTCTCGCATGATAAATTGGGTTTGCTGCAAGATGAAGAGAGCTAGTGTTATCTCCAAATATGATAGGTGGTCTTGTGAATAGACCTAACTCTGTATATAGAAGCTTCAACCAGATAGCTTCTTGAGTAGCATTTGCAAGTCCTCTATACTCTGCTTCAGTGGATGACAATGCCACTGTAGGTTGCTTTTTAGCTGACCAAGAGATAGGCTTATCTCCTGCAAAACAAATATAACCTGAGGTGCTTCTCCTATCATCCTTGCATCCTGCCCAATCTGCATCTGAGTAAACCTTAATGTCAATATCTGATGTATAGGGGAAATACAAACCATGACTTTGAGTTCCCTTGAGGTACTTCAAGATCTTCTTTGCTGCCTCTAGATGAGGTACTCTAGGTTTGTGCATGAATTGACTAAGCACACTTACTCCATATGCTATGTCAATTCTAGTCAAGGTAGCATAATTCAAACTACCCACTATACTTTGGTATCCTGTAATGTCTTTGATTTCTTCTCCTTCATGAGCACTTAGCTTTTGGTTAACCTCCATTGGAGTAGTAGATACCTTAGCATCCTGCAAACCAAACTTCTTGACCATATCCTGTACATACTTCTTTTGAGTAATGTAGATACTTGAGTTTGTGTAGATCACTTCAAGACCTAGAAAGAATTTTAGTAATCCAAGATCACTAATCTTGAATTCTTTCATCATCTGTCCTTTGATGTGTCTAATCCCATTGACATCATTCCCTGTAATGATAATGTCATCAACATAGACACATAAGTAGATTACCTCTGTACTACTTCTCTTTATGAATAGAGAAGTATCTGCTTTGCTCATCACAAATCCTTGGTCTTGGAGGTAGGTGGTCAATCTGTAGTTCCATGCTCTAGGTGCCTGCTTCAAACCATACAGAGCCTTCTTCAATTTACAAACATAATGTACCTTTTTTGGATCTTCATAGCCAGGTGGTTGTGACATGTAGACTTCTTCAGATATCCATCCATTTAGGAATGCATTCTTCACATCCAATTGGTACATGTTCCAATTCTTGGATGCAGCTACACTCACCAAAACTCTGATAGTTGGCATCTTGGCCACAGGAGAAAATGTCTCCTCATAATCAATGCCTTGGGTTTGTGCAAAACCCTTGGCTACCAACCTAGCTTTGTACCTGTTAATTGTTCCATCTGAATTCTTCTTCAATTTGTAGATCCATCTGGATCCTATTACCTTCATAGTATCCTTCTTGGGTACCAAGTCCCAAGTATCACTCTCTTGGAGGGCTTCTATCTCCTCATCCATGGCTTCTCTCCATTCTGGCTTTGTAATTGCTTCTTCATAGGTACCTGGTTCTTCATTCAACAAATCTTTTGCAAGATACACAGAATGTTTAGTTACAAGTGATGTGTCATACCCAAATCTGATAGGTTTCTTCTTCTCTCTCTGAGATCTTCTCATAGCCTGAGTAGAAGTCTCTGCCTTGTCCTCCAATTGCTTCATCTTCATCTTTCCTTTGGACTTCCAAGCCTTGAACTCTTCAAGATTGATGGTATCATCATCTGAGCTTGAATCTTCTTGCTGAGTTGGCTCTTCCTTGGTAAGTTTTGGAAAATCTTCCTCCATGTCATAGGGTAGACTCACTTTCCTGCATTCATTCTCATACCATGAGTCATTCTCATCAAATATGACATCTCTGCTTACCTTGAAGCCTTTGTTTGTGGGGTTGTAGAATCTGTATCCTTTTTGGTTCAAATCATAACCAATGAAGATACATTTCTCTGCCTTTGGGTCTAGCTTTCCTCTTACCTGTGAGGGAATATGCACATATGCTACACATCCAAAAATTTTGCAATGATCCAGAGAGGGTCTCTTACCATGCCAAGCTTCATATGGTGTCATGCCATCAAGTGATTTGGATGGCAACCTATTGATGAGGTAAGTGGCAGTGGACACACTCTCTGCCCATAGGTAATTTGGCAACTTTTTCTCATTGAGCATAGACCTAGCTGTTTCCACTATAAGTCTATTCCTTCTTTCTGCTGCCCCATTTTGTTCAGGTGAGTATCTGGTAGTGATCTCCCTCTTGATACCTCTTTCCTGCAAGAAATCTTCAAACTCATTGGAGAAGTACTCTCCTCCACCATCTGACCTTAGCCTCTTCAAGCTTCTACCTGTTTGATTCTCAACAAGTGCAAGATACCTCTTGAAACAATTAAACACTTCATCTTTATGCTTCATAAAGTATAAAATGGTCCATCTGCTATAGTCATCAATGAAGGACACATAATACCTTGAACCAGAAATGGAAGGGTCCTTGCTAGGTCCCCAAACATCTGTGTGTACCAAGTCTAGGTAGTCTTCATGCATGAAACCTTTTCTTGAGTAGGGTAATCTGTGAGACTTACCAAACTGACATGATCCACATTTGTAAATCATATGTTGCTTGGATACATTAGGTATCCCAAGCACACATTGATCACTGCACATTTGCTTGATAGTCCTTTCACCTATGTGCCCTAATCTTTTATGCCATATCTCTAACTCTGAAAGTGTCTGATCCTTGTAATTATACAAAGCAATGTTTTTTGTATCTTCTAGCTCAAATGTAAATAATCTACCTGATTTCTCCCCTTTTGCTATCCTTCTGAATCCTTGTTTTGGGTCCTCCACATATGCTCCATGTTGTGTGAATCTGACCTGCAAACCTTTCTCAACAATCTGACCAACACTCATCAGGTTCTTAGTTATTGTTGGTACATAGAGTACCCTGCTTAATAGGTTCTGATTACCATCACATGTCTTCACATTTCCAATTTTGACCACAGAGTGTTTAGTGTCATCACCTGTTTGTACCTGATGTTTGCCCTTGGGCTCTTCCAAATCAGAAAGCAATGCCACATTGCCAGCTACATGGTTAGAACATCCTGAGTCAATGTAAAATAAATGATCATCATTTGTACCTATTTTTGAGGTCATATTCATGATCAATAAGGAGTCATCTTGCTCCTCTGTGTAGTTGTTGTAGTCTCTTCTATTTCTGAATCCACCTTGGTAGCTTCCATTGTGGTTGTTGTTGTAATTGTTGTTGTATTGGTTGTTGTACCCATTGTAGCTTTGATGTTGATTGAATCTGCCTCTTCCTTGAGAGTATCCACCTCTTGAGTAGCCTCTTCCTCTCTGGTTTTTATAGTTCTTGTAGCATTCATCTGTGGTATGATTTGACAACCCACAGATGTTGCAAGGTGATGAGTTGTAGGGTCTCCCCCTACCTGACTTACCTCCTCTGCCTCTTCCTCTAGATGACCTACCTCTCCCTGCATAATTGGCTTGAGAGGTAGAGCCTTCTTCATCCTGTTTCTTCTTGCCTTTATCTTTAACTTTCTTATCAGTAAAGAGAGCAGAGGGGTTATTACCTTTTGATTGATCTCCAGCCTTGGTGAACTTTGCTTCATGTGTAAATAGTTGGCCCATGAGTGTTGTGAGATCAAGAGTATGCATGTCCATGTAGAGGTCCATTGCAGTGGTGAAACTTTCCCACTTATCATCTGCCTTGAGTCCATTTGTCACTTGCCTGACTATTTGCTCCTCTTCAATTTCCTCTCCAATGCTTGCTAGTTGATCTGCCACATCTTTGATCTTTGTCACATAATCTGAGACTGATTGCTTGGGCTGCTTCCTAAGTGTTGTGAACTCTATCCATAATTGATTCTTCCTAGCCCTTGTGTTGGAAGAAAAGTAATTTGACAAGGTTTCCCAAGTTTCTTGGGAAGTCTTACAGTTCCTTACATGAGGTAAAAGAAAGTCAGATATAGAGTTTAAGAGATAAGACCTTGCCAAAGCATCCTTTGCACACCATTGGTTAAGTCTTTCATGCTCATCCTTTGTAGGTAGTCCTCTAGTCTTGAATGAGGGCAACTCCTCATCTCCTGATATGTATCCAAATAGACTTCTCCCTTGTAGATAGGTCTTCATTCTCAATGACCAAGCTTGATAGTTGTTTCTGTCCAATTTGTCAATGAATGAAGGGAAACCATCACCCATGATTACCTTCTTTTGCTCTGATACCACTGTTGAGAGTGATGGATGGATGCACTCAGGAAATCAGTTGGTGCTGCAAATCCTGCTTCACACCTGCCCTCTTTTCTTTTCAGATATGCTTATTACACAAGCTTAGCTTCCTAATGACATAAAGAAACCATATATGTGCTTTGGAAATGATTTGGGTAATGACCAAATCAAAATAGATAACTTGGTACTTCACAAATTGAGCAAAACCTTCTATTCCTGTAATGATACCTGCTCAGACTTTTACTCAGTGTGTCCAGTACACTTAAAATTGGAACAATTCCTTTTGGGAGTATTAATGTACCTTAGTAAGCTACCAATCACAAGTGGAATCACTTCAATTGATAAACTATGCACTGAGAAATAAGTTTAGCAAAATTATAATCACCCCCGACTTTTCAGGAACTCTGCAGACAAATACCAGTGTGCACCTCGATTCGATTTTCTCCCAAATGGCTGAATGAAATCCTTTGAGATTTTGTATGCTTGTAGTAGACGTTGAGCTGGTTCCAATGAGCTATAGAACTCTTGATTTGGTTCAGTAGATCCAGAGCAATGCCTCTTTGAAGTTGACAGACGTGGAATAGGTGACTCAGACAAAACAGAGATGATGAATGTATACTTCTATTAATGTATGTGTTTGTACAATCTCATTAGCTTGCCAAGCAGAGCTTGATGAGGTATTGTGGTGTTGGCTATGGAATAACCTTCACACACAATGAGTTACAATAAAGTTTTGCCTCGGGGAGTGAGCTAGAGTGAGAGAGTAACCCGCGACTTTTTCACTACATCATTTATAGGAGTTTGTTCTTCATTTGAATTTGAAATTCAAACTTAGGCTCCCTTGAATTTCTCCTCTAAAAGTAGGGAGATATTCTCTCCATCTCAACATTCATATTTCCACGACTCTAGTGGTAGGTGGATGACTTAAAGTGTTTACAAACAAATGATAAGTCACTTAGACTTTTACAAGGGGTAAAGTAGTAAAAACATATAAGCATATGTTCACATGAGCCTTGCTTTGAATGAAGCCTTGATAAACCTTTATCCATGCTAATCTTCCATAAGTCCAAGGGTCCAAGCCAATGTGTGTAGGCTTGTTTGCACCAACAAGCAACAATTCCCTGATCTTTTAGTCTTTGGATATTGTAAGTGGTCTAGCACGATACTTTTAATATAAATCGTAGGGAGGATATGTCTGCTAGTTTAGCATAAGTGCTTCTACTCTAGTAAAAAATTTAGCAAAAGCCTCCCAACACTCAATCATAAGTTCTCGAATTCATCGATGATAATCTCAATTGTATTTCATTGTTGGAAATCGTGCTGAATGGCATCCTTTAGTAAGCCCAAGTAGAAAAAATGTTGTCATCAAATTGACTAAACCATTTGTCTACTAGGCCTTCCAATGTTGATAAAAAAAGGATAAGAAAAGAATCTTCCGTTCCCCATAATGTTGAGAACATGAGAGTGCATCTCCCATTTGTATCTTTGAATCACTCTATTTCCATTACATTTCCATTTTATATTATATCCTTTGTATTTGGTTACCGTGTCATTTGCTTATATAATTGTTTTCATTCTCCTTTTAGAGGAATTATCCCACAAGAGATGTACTTTGGAGAGCCCCACCCAAATCTATATAAGGAGGGAATCTCCCCCCATTTTGTAATTGGTTAGTGTTGGAACATCAAGCTTACACTATGCTTGAGGTAGATTTGATCTACATAAAAAAGGCTATGGTTTGGGTTATGCCAAAATATCCATTGAAGGATTCTTTTACTTATGCTCATTTATTGTATTTTTGTAAAAGCTTTTTCATGGATCATTTACCATTGAAAAAGCCTACAACTTTACACATGTAGAAGGATACAAAGAGGGCCCAAATTCCATGAATTTTTGGTGGTTAAGTTGCAAGCAATCAATCAATCACCTAAAAGTAGATCAAACTAGATCTTCACTTTTCCTAGAATGTAGGAATGTGAATCGATTCCCTCCAACAATTAATCCCACCTTCATTTGAAATCAAAATCTACTTGGAGAAGTCGTGGAACACTTTAAGAGTCTATATAAGGACTTCAAATAACGTTTTCATTACATGGAGGTATTAAACATACACTTGTGGCCATCATTGTCTTGCTCAATAGAAGGTACGACTGTTGAGTTTTTGGTTCATTCCAAAAGCATATTTTGCTCATTTCTTGTACTCTTGTGCATTCTATACACTCAATCCTATGTGTATCACTCCTCCAAAAGTATTGTTTTCTACTTGTTATCATGTTGGTCACTATGAGCATTTGAAGTTGATTGTCACATCCAAAGATAGTAAGCTTTTTGAGCTAGTCAATGTGCAAGCCTATGTGTTTGGTATTGACTCTTCCTTCTTGATGCTCCAAATTACATAGTGTATTTTATTTCACTAATCCCATGGCGATAAGTTCTATTTGAGTCTCCATAAGCTCAAGGGTTGGTTTTGTGGATTGGCTAGACCAAACTTCGTTGCTTCACAACTCACTTATCTACCTCCTACAAGCTTCTCCAAGTTCTTTCAGTGGTATCAAAACTAGATCAAAATGGGTGATAGCTTTCCCTCAATGATTGAGAAGCTTGATTGGCACAAGTCTACAGCTTGGAAAATCAGAATGAAGGCCTATTTTCAAGGTAGAATCTTTATGGAATTGTAGCAAGTGATGGAGTTATGCCTATTTAAAGATCTAAAGGAGGACCTACACAAGAGGAGACAGAGAAGCTCACACTTTGGTTTGCAAGGGATGCTCAAGAAAGGTTTTACATACTAAACTCTATATCTGACTTTCTATTACCACATATTAGAGGCACAATGATGTAGAGAAAGCGATAGTGATCAAGAAGTAAATAAAACTTCACTATGTGTAGAGTCATTATATACACTTGTAATTATCTCCTCAGGACACTTGACAACTCATACCAACAAATGTTAACTCATAAATCATGTGGAATGAAGTTTTTTGTGACACGTACTCTTTTGTACAATCTAGGAAATGATGTATCAAATTCAAGACTGATTGAAGTGTTGGAGGGAGAGTTCAACCACTTGACTTATGGCCTAAGGATTCGAATTGCATTCTTTATACAACAAATAATGCTATGGTACATAAGTATGTTACGATACAATGGTATAGGTGAAGCCATGTAATCTACCACATTAATTACGTTTATTGCAAGAAATCAACTTGATTGTCCTTGATGAGTTCTTTATCTTCAAGAATGTTGAAAGCGATTTTGTTCTAATAGCTCCCCCTCAAGCTAAACATGCTTCAATCTTCAAAGTATAATGCTTTGGCTACAATAGCTTTGAAAATACAAAGCTTTACTCCATCTAGAGCCTTTCTCATTATATCTACCACTTGTTTATGTGTTGAAACAAATGAAACCAATCTCTTTTTATAAGATTTTATCTCTAATATATCAATAGTGAAGTTTGATATGTTTTTTTCTTGCATGGTATATAGGTTTACTTGAAAGATGCATTGAGTCCAAGTTGTGTCCAAAAATGTGAGGTTTGGAGCTCACAAGTCTGAAATGAACATGCAATCCTCTCAGCCATATTGCTTCTTGTGTGGCTATTGTCAAGCCTTTGTATTCGGATTTTGTTGAGGAGAGTGCTATTGTAGGTTGTTTCTTAGAACTCCTAGAAACAAGTTTTGATCTTGCAAATGCTCAAACTCCTGATGTACCTCTCCTATCATCCTTGGATCCTACCCAATATGCATTTTAGTATAGAGAGATCTAAATGAGATCTATAGGAATAGTACTATATACCTTCATTGATAGTTCCTTTAAGTTATTTGAGTAATCTTCTAGTTGCATACATGTGTTCTTTTCTTGGAGAGTGCATCACATTTCACAATCATGTCATCTACATAGACACATAAGTAGATAACATCATCATGATTATTCGTGATGAGTAATAATGGATCTACATTGCTTGATTTGAACCCTTGATCATGCAAACAAGTTACCAACTTATAGTTCCTAGCTCTAGGGGCTTGTTTTAGACCACATAGTGCTTTATTAGGCTTGCAAACATAAGTAGGATAATTCGGGTTGTCATGCCCAAGCGATTGCAAGATAATCATTAGTCTATGCATTGAGAAATGCATTCTTCATGCCAAGTTGAAGTAGCTTCCAATTCCTTGCACCTGTAGCACTTAGCAAGGTTTTGATGGTGGTCATCGTTGCCATAGGTGAGATGGTTTCTTCATAATCTATGCCATGTCTTTGATCACATCCCTTAGGAACCATTTTGCCTTTATAACTACATGTACAGCCATCTAAATTCCTTTTCAGATTGTACACCCATATGTAGCCTATTACCTTCTAGTTTGTTTGCATAAGAACCATATACCATGTGAACATTGCCTTCAGAGCTTTTATTTCCTCTTTCATGGATTTCTCCTATTTAGGGTTACCTTTAGGTTCTTCATAAGAAGAGTCTTATATTGGTTTTTCTTTCATCTTGTCCTTTCCTTTTGATTTCCAATGTTTTTCATCTCTCTCTTTATCATCTTGTCCTTGTGTTGCATCATCTCTTGATTCCTCCCTTTGTGCATCATGCTTATTATCTAATGGAAGAAAATATATATCAACCTCATAGGGTAGATTTAGATTCTGCTTATCTTCATACAATGAACTATGTTCTTCAAATACAATATACATGCTTGTTTTAAATTGCATTGTAGTTAAATTGTAGACACTGTAGCCCATTTCTATTGAGTCATATCCATTGAAAGCGACTTTGGTTGTTCGTTCATCCAATTTCCCTTTGATTTGTGAAGGTACATGCAAATATTCTAAACATCCAAATACTTTGCAATGACATGGGCTTGGCTTTTTGCTATTCCACACTTCATAGAGATTCATACCTTGAAGTGATGTAGATGGAAGTTTATTGACCAGATATACTCTAATGCACATTTCTTCTACCCATAAGTAGTGTGAAAGCTTCATATCTTCAAGCATAGTCTTAGATGGCCAAACAAGGGTTTTTTTTCTCCTTTTACCAACACCATTTTGTTAAGGAGATTACCCAGTGATGATTTCTTTTCTGATATCTTCATCCCCCAAGTATTCGTCAAAGTCTTTTGATAAATATTATCGCCTTTCCATCGGACCTAGGCGTTTTCAATGATGTACGACTGTAGTTCTCTACATGTTCTAGATCCCAAAACTTCACTCTTATTTCTAAAAAGTATAAGATTTTTGATCTACTATGATCATCAAGAAAAGATACATAGTACCTTAATCTTGCTAATGATGGTTGTTGACTTTCTCCCCACACATCTGTGTGTATTAAGCCCAAGAGGTTGTTGTGGATATACCCTTTACAATGGTAAGGTTGTCTATGTGACTGCCCAATCTGACAAGCATCACATCTATGGATCATATTTTGGTTCGCGATGTTTAGCATCCCTAGAAAACTTTGAACCTTGTTTATATCCTTTAATTTTTCTCTCATTAACATGAAAAAGCCTCTTATTCCAGACTTCTATTTCAGTTAGGGTTTCTGACCCAAAATTGTATAGAGCTACATTTCTAGTTTCTCCCACTTCAAATGTGAAGATCCTTCCATGTTGCTTAGCTCTAGATGTCTTTTTGAAGCCTTAGAATGGGTTTTCCACATATGCTACATGTTGGATGAGCCTAATGTTCAATCCCTTTTCGACAATGTGGCTTACACTTATTATGTATTTGCTAATAGTGCGTACATAGAGAACCTTACTCAGATGTTTGTTCTACCATTGAAAGCTCTAACATTGCCAATCCTTTCCACAAGTCTACTTGGTATCATCTCCTGTTTGTACCTCATGTTTAGTTTTAGGTTTCTCCACGTCTAATAGAAGAGAAACATTGCTTGCAACATGCTTTGAACAACCAGAATCTATACAAAACAATTCCTCGTGCTCTTTAGTTTCTTTATAGCTCAAATTCATTAGGAGTAATAAAATCTTCATGTGATTGATCCTATGATTGATTTTTGTAATGCCTTATACTATTGCTTCTCTTATTTTTGTTCTACTTTTGCCCACCTTTGCCTCTTGCATTCCGAGATCCACTCCTTTCTACCCCTTTTGTTTGTTCTTCCATTGAACTAGCAATTTTGATATGGTTTGATTGTTTATAGATGGCACATGGTTGACCTTCTTATTCCTTAGTCTTGCCCTGCTTTGCTCCTCTCGTCTTTCCTTGCCATTTTCTTTTGCTTGCATCTCATCCTCCTCTTTTTTTGTTTATTCTTTTTATCCTTATTATATGTAATAAGAGAAGTTGTAGAGTTACCTTCCTCTATGTTGTTCTTGGCTTCTTGATTGAAGAGCTATCCAAGAAATATACTAAAGTTAGGTATTTGCACATCCATGATCAGATCATAAGTAGTTGTGGATGATCGCCATTCTCTATCAATCCTAATACCATTTAGGATTTGCCTCATAATATCTTCATCTACAATCAACTCTCCAATTGAAGCTAATTGATCTACAACCTCCTTCACCTTGGTAACAAAAGTTGTTATCATCTACTTAGGTGTCTTATTCGCTTGATTGAATTCGTGCCACAAATTATTCTTCCTAGCTTTGGTGCTAGTAGAGATGAATGTCTCAAGTGCATCTCAAGATTCTTGTGATGTTTTACATCTTCTAATGTGTGGAAGCAAGAAATTAGAGATAGATTTTAAGGTGTGAAGCAAGGCTTCAACATCTCCTGCATATCATAATGTCATTTTCTCAATTTCATCTTGTGTAAGTCCTCTTTTGGATGTTGTTATAGGCATTAATACTTCATCACTCTTTATTACTCCATAGAGATTTCTTCTTTGTAAGAAGGATTCCATTCTGATTTGCCAAGTAGCATATATTTTCCTATCAAACTTCTCGATTAGAAGGAAATCCATCACCCATTTTGATGAAGAGTGGTCTAATACCACTAAAAGTGCTTGAAAGAAAGAAGATTAAAGAAATCTGATGTCTCAAGTAATGAAATTAGATTCAAATCTCCAACATAGAACTTGAATTTTATTACTTGCAAGATTTGATTTACCTTGTAAGCTTTAGTTTAGTGCAACTAAATACCTTTTGTTCTTTTTAACATCACTATGAACAAGATGGTTCAAAATAGACTTTTTTCACATGAAATAACTACCAAACATTGTCTAATGATGGATGGAAAGTGCTAGTTAAATTACTTAGTACTCATACAATATTTTCAATGGACCTATTTCACCTTAAAGGATGATGATTTATAAATTTAAGAATCTATTATGTGCCAGAGTACAATTAATTAATAAGGCATGTTCTAATTATGAGCTTAACGTCTAGATATGGTCATTCTGACTTTCTAGGGAATAGGAGTAACAAAACAAGAGAGAGAAAATGAATTAGGTCCAAATCCACCTCAACATATCACTTTTGAGCCCTACAAGCTCATAAATTCTCGAGAGAGAATGTAATCAAGGCATTTTTGTATAGTTAACTTAATGTATAGCCTTAAATGAGGTACTTAAAACATGATTCATAAAAATTTCAGAGAGACACTTTTATTGTCTTATAGATGCTCTACCTTTCTATCATACAACATTTCTTTTAGTTCCTTTATGTTCACACTCAATTTCCAACTAGAAAACATTATGTGGATACGGTTTAGAGAGAGAATATAAATTTTATCATCCCTAAACTTTGGTTACATGCATAAATTAATCTAACTATTCATTCTAAATATTATCCATGATGTAATTCAAAAATTTCAAAAATGAATTGTTTCACTATTTCAAGGCCTATTACACATATACTCTCACTACAATCTAGAAATGAGGTATCAAATTAAAATTTCATTGAAATTTTGGTGGAAGACTTGAGCCACTTACCTCATCACCTAAGGCTTAAAATTGCATGTTTAATTAAATATTTAATGATATGGTACATAATTATGTGAATATTGAGTGATATATGTTAAGTCATGTAATCTATGACATGAATAAAGTATATTCCAAGATATAAACTTGATTGTCCTTGATGTGTTATTTATTGTTGAAATATTTTTTTTCTAACAAAGATCAGATAACATTAGTAACGGATGTATCAAATTACAAAGATTTTATTGAACATGTATGTAAAAGTTCATATTAACATCAAAGATAGACTCGTAAGATTATTAGGAGGAGTAAAAGTATTAGGTGAGAAAACGAGTAAACAACTCACTTGCATTTTTTCACAAACCCTGAAAGTGGCAAAATCCTTAGAACTTGATATCTCAACAAATCTAGGATTTATAGAAAAAATAAAACTTGTCAATTTGCACTACGAGAAGATGAAGAGAGAAAAGAGAGTGAGATGAGATACTATTGAAGAGGCAAACAGAAGTAGGATGGTAGTGGCAACAGATCCATGTAAAGATATGCATCTCAATATGGGAGACAAAACATTGAACGACCTATGTTTGCTCCCATATGCATCTATTCATTTTGAAGATGCAGCCCTCATGGGGGAGGGAAAGTATTCTTTGGTCCATAAAATCAAAATAAACCAAGTGAGACTCTATAATGTAACTTTTGTAGAAAAATAATTAAAACTACATGGTGGCAACATTTAGACAAGAGAGAATTAAACAATGCATGAAGCCACAATCTTGGCTATTATCCATAGTGGAATAATCAACAAGCTTTCACTAGCTCAATGCCATATTAAAAACATGTGACTTATTTTAAAATTATGGAATGGTGGTATGTTGGACATGTAGCTCAAGAACATGAAGAAAGATTCATTAAACATACCACATAACAAAAGCATAAAAAATGGGGTTTATAAGTTCAAGTTTGCTTTAGAACTAGCTATTGATAAAAGAATGTATAGAAAAGAGTAGATACGCATGATTTTCTTAGACTATCCAATACTAATGGATTAAGACCATAATGAAGTGGATTTTTGTCAAGAAACATGTTTATTAATCATTTATATTTCTTTACCATTATGTTTAGTTGTTGTGTTAATTTGTACTTTAAGTGGAAGTGTTTTGAGGATACATGAAGTGATTATGTGGATTTCAATATGAAATGATTATGATGGATCTGAATATGAAGTGATTATAAAGGACTTTTATGTGACGTGATTATGATGAACAAAAATTAAAATGTTATGATGTGGATTATTTTAATTATCTATGTATCTATCAATCAATCAATTTATCTATCTATATTACTATCCATATATCCATCATTATATTCAAACTTATTTATTTTTATGTAATATGAATCTATCTATTTATGTATTTATCTACATATCTATCTATTTACTTATCTACGTCTTTGTATAATTATCTATCTATCTAATTATCTATAAATGATGTGCATTGACTGATGTGGATTCAATTGAATTACGTGGATTGAATGATGTGGATGGAAAAATTTGGTCAAATGATGTGGATACATTTGGATTATGTGTATTGATTGATATTAATTTTATGTAATATGAATCTATCTATTTATGTATTTATCTACATATCTATCTATTTATTTATCTATGTCTTTGTATAATTGTCTACCTATCTAATTATCTACAAATGATGTGCATTGAATGATGTGGATTCAATTGAATTACGTGGATTGAATGCTGTGGATGGAAAACTTTGTTCAAATGATGTGGAGACATTTGGATTATGTGTATTTAATGATGTTCATGATGTTGATTCAATTTTAACGATGTGAGTCATGTTGATTTGATTATGTGATTATGTGGATTGAATGATGTGAATAATGTGGAACACAAAATTGTCAATGATATGGATTGAATGATGTCAATGATATGGATTGAATGATGTCAATGATTTGAAAGTAATGCTTTTTTGCCAAATGTTAAAGTAAAACATGGAAAGAATGTTGGATGTCAATAATGACCTTGATCATATTGAATCACAAAGGATTTTTTTCTAAAAATAATGCTTAATTTTGGAAATTAGGGTAAGGGTTTTTATTCGAGTGGGATTTAGAACTAGAGGGAATTGAAGGAGAACCATTATGAATGAAAGAATTCGAAAACTATGTCCGAATCATTTTCTTTAGGATGTACTCTTTCCAATTACATAGAGAGTGAAACAAACAACAACATTCCAGCTTCATGGCTTACAACATAAATGATTAGCAGAAACTTTGCTTGAGTGCTTTCTTCAAGTTGAATGATCCTTACCAAAATGTAGTCAGATCAAACTATATTTCATTCCAAAGCATTTTTGTAAATGATACCACTTAGTGATGTCTAGATTGGTATGATTGCCTAAAGAATGCATGTATAGCTTTTGGACCGTCCTCAAAATCATGCAAAATTTCATAATCAATGACATGAAGGCAATCATGCAAAATTTCATAATCAAGGACATGAAGGCCCTCTTCCTCCAAAGGTTATGTTCTTTGCTACCCAAACAACATAACCTCATTCATAACTTATCATGGTTGGGAGCATAGTTATTTAATGAAGGACCAAGAATTCTACATATACGCAAAACAATTGATAAACATCAGATGAGAATTGATTATTTAGAAAATCAAGCAAAAATTTTATAAATGGCTCGAGATGCATATGAGAACATATTAGAAGATTATCAAATGCATCATCAATTCACTACCAATGAATTATCACATCAACAAAACACTAAATAGAAAAGCCACCTTTTTGTAATATTTAGAAACATTGCTTTCTAATAAAGACATCCTTTTTGCAATCAATTCCAATCAAAGAATTAAAAAAACATCATTTTCTTGATTTTCATTATGAGCATTATCTATTAGAGGTACCATGTTATCTATTTCATCCATGTCTGAACCATCATTATGGTCTACATCTATATCATGATCACTCCATGAATCCTTTGCTAAAATGAAACAATGGTAGTTCTATATAAGGATGATGCATTGATCATATCTAGCACCCCCCCTTCAATGTCCACCCAAAATGAAACTACCTTCTTGGCCAAATGCCAAGTCTTCCATGAGGGTTAAGCATTGATCCCGTATAAACACCCCCCCCCAATGTGCACCCAAAGGTGAATTATCACCTTGGCCCAATGTCAAGTCATTGAAGATGTATCTAAAGGAGATCCTTTCTAAGCACTTTGTTGAATGTACGTACTCCAATCCCCTAAGCTGGATAGTAAACTATTCCAACCATCCCTCTCAAATGTCCTTGCTTTCCAAGTCTTGAACATCCATCATGAGGTTTGTTCCAAGCCTATGCAATATTTTGCGAGCAAAAGTAATATCTTGTATCAAACTTCATAAGTAGATAAGATGAGCAATGGCCTTCATGTAGCCTTTGAAATGATTTGATGGTAACGCACCACAGTGGACTTTGCTTCTCAAGAGTTCCACAATGATACTCTCGTAGTACAAAACTGAGCTCCAGATGTCGCACATACTACTTCGCATAAGGCCTATAGAAATACGTAGAAAACATGCAATACATATGCGGGCATGCACATAGATTTCTTAGGTGTTACAAATGCAGCTACACTTACACTCTACCGCTGACCATGCCACTATATGTGTTATTAAACGAAATATACAAATGTGTACAATATCCATTTGGCCTTTCACATGGACATTAACGGTAACAATCTCCCAATAAAGGCCAATTTGGTCCACTTGCGTATGATATAAAAATAAAGAATGATAAAGAATACTTGAGTGTAAGTATATAGACTATACCTCCCACATAATGGGCATGTTACACAATCTACAAGTAACTGTGAGATCATGAATATTTCCTCTAACGAGCATCAAAACTTATCCTTAGTGCCACTTAGATATCTCAAAATCATCTTGACATTGCTTGCTTCAAAAAAACAATGAACTAGCAATTTTTGCAACTACTAAGCGATTCTCCATGGCTAGTCATGTGGTTGGAAGCACAAAAATCAACATCCCAGACATTACCATTCGATTTTCAAATATCAGCAAACATTTTATTCATCATTTGATATTGCACCATGAAAATATTATTTCAATTAGTTGCGCTTGTGGATCCATAGTTGTTTTTTCACTTTTTTTTTGTTCTGATTCTTCAACTTGTAATCACATTAAAAGTGACTAGGGACCACCTTTACCCCTTGAACCCATTTATTGAATTATTTCTTTGGAAATTTATGTGACCTCTTGTGCTGCCCCTACCCTAAAATTGTCCTCTACCTCCTGCATTAATCAGTTGTTGACCTTGGTCCTTGTTATTATTTCCTCTTCCACCTCAAAGCCTCTACCTCGACCTCTACCTCTACGGGAATAGAATACCTACTTAGAACCACCTTTTCCTTCGAAGTTTGTGTCCTCTACAAGGATCTTTTCTTCAGTTATCACCATGGACACAAGATCAACAAAATTTGGAATATTTTCCCTAGTGTGAATAGAAATTTTGAATTGCTTCTATGGAGCTCCTAAACCAAGAAGGCGCAATTCAACCTTACCATCACCATCCACATTGATGCCTATATATTGAAGCTAATCACATATGCTTTTGAGTTTTAAGGTGTAGTCACATATTACCAACCTATGCAAGGTCAGAGAGGATGAGAACATTAGATATACTACCCTCAACTAACCACAAATGATCGATGCATGGACGTGTTGGAGATAGACGTCTGCGGAAGCACGTGAGCAGCACAAGGAAGAAGAAGAAGCTTGGAGCACAACACACAAGACTGAATGTATTACTAGAGAATGTACAAAGATAAGTAGCCCATTAGGGCAATAGGCGTATATACAAGCCGGGGGAAAAAAACCTCCTAAAGAGGGAAAAAAGTGCCCCGGCGGTCCTAGAGTGTTCACACACATCACTACCTAAATATATCAACAAATCCTCCCTGGGAGTGATGCGGTGAACAAGGAGCTGGCACTCATGTATAAGGAAGTGCCAAGCTATGTGGAAATCACTCCACAAAAGGAAGTAAGCCCAAAGCTTTGCGGAAGACTTCAAACTTCTCCCTAGGCAGAGCCTTCGTGAAAAGGTCTGCAATGTTCTCCTGCGTGGGCACATATGGCAAGCTGATCTCCCCAACAGAGAACCTCTCCCTGACATAGTGATAATGCACCTCAATGTGCTTAGTGCGAGCATGGAACACAGGGTTCCTCGCAACTGCCAATGCTCTCTGACTGTCAGTGAAGATGGTGGTGGCAGAAGATTGGCCAACACCCAAATCAGCCATAAGGCGTCTGAGCCACACACACTCAACAATCGCTGTGAAAGCTGCCCTATACTCAGCCTCACAACTGGAAGTGGCCACAGTAGGCTGCTTCTTGCTCAACCAAGATATACATGAGCTACCAAGCATGAAGCAAAAACCACTGGTGGACACACGAGTGTCAAAGCAACCAGCCCAATCTGAGTCAGAAAAAGCATGCAAATCTGGCGGTAGTGATCCCCCCTTGGGATAAAACAACCCAAGTAGCCGAGTACCACTCAAGTAGCGAAAGATGCGCTTAACCGCTTTCCAATGCGTGACTCCTGGGCAATGCATAAACCTACTCATCTGTGAGACAACAAACTGAATATCTGGACGAGTAATGCATAAGTAAATCAAGCATCCAACAGCCTGCTGATAGAGAACAGCATCAAATGCATCTCCAGCATCATGAAGACTCAATCGTAAACCTGTCTCCATAGGAGTGGCAATAGGCTTATAGTCTTCAAGGCCAAAATGCTGCAATAATGTGTCAATATATTTCGTTTGATACAAAGCCATTCCACCATCAACGTGCATAAACTGAATGCCCAAATAGTGGTGCAAATGCCCCAAATCAGACATCTCAAATGAGGCATGCAAATCAGCCTTAAAATCAGCAATATGTGTCTCAATAGGACCAGTGAGCAGCATGTCATCAACATAGACAACATTAATCAGAAGCACATCATTAGCACGCTTAACATATAAGGTGCTTTCAGTTGGACTATTCTCAAAACCATGTGCAATCAGATAGGCATGTATCTTCTCATACCAAGCACGTGGTGCTTGCTTTAAACCTTATAATGCCTTCTTTAACCTGCAAACCTGCTTTTCATGCCCTTTCTGCACAAATCGACGGGGCTGAAAAACATACACTTCTTCATGCAAGTCACCATTCAGAAATGCTGTTTTAATGTCCAACTGATGTACATTCCAACCATGATGGGCTGCAAGTGCACAAATGCTGCGAACAGTAGTCATACGGCATGTAGGTGCAAAGGTCTCATCAAAATCAATGCCTCTTTCCTGTGCATAACCCTTTGCAATAAGCCTAGCCTTATACCTGTCAACTGTACCATCAGGTTTACGCTTCAGCATGTATACCCACTTAGTGCCAATGGCCTTCTTGCTAGGAGGCAAGTCACATAAAGACCATGTACCATTCTTCATTATAGCATCATATTCAGATTGCATAGCAACCATCCAATTTTCTGAATTTTGTGCTTCATCAAAAGAAACAGGCTCATTCTCATCACAAAGACTAGATGCAGCCATAGCATAGCAATCTGATGCAAAGGAGGCACTATGAGAGCCTGAACAAGTACGATATGACAAAGGTGCATCTAATTTGCTGTCACGCAAAGTCTGCACCAGCCATTTTGGCATAGTTTTTGCCTGCTCAATATCAGCTCTCTCATCAACAAGTGCATCATGTAAATCTGCATCAGAAATGGAGTGATCTGCATCATCATATGAAACCTGCAAAGGCTGAGAAGTTGCCTCATTAGGACCAGCACTAGCCTATCCACCTGTAAAAAGAGGCATCAAAGTATCATACATGTCTTTGGAGCTAACAGATGTCTCCTTAGTACATGAAAGCAATGGCTGAATAGCATCTTCCACAAAGACAACATCACAGCTAACCAGAATGCGTTTAGTCTCTGGATGATACAGACGATAGCCTTTACTTTCAGAACTGTACCCAACAAAAATACATTTTACTGCCTTATCATCCAATTTTCTGCGATGTTGTTCAGGAACTAATGCATATGCCAAACAACCAAAAACACGTAGATGAGCAACAGATGGCTTGCGGTCACGCCAAGCCTCATATGAAGTGATAGACTGCAACGCTTTAGTGGGACACCTGTTCAGTACATATGCTGCACACATTACAGCCTCAAGCTAGAAACTATGTGGTAAAGCCTAACTTTTGACCATGCACCTCGCCATCTCCATGAGTGACCTGTTCTTTCGTTCAGCAACTCCATTTTGTTGAGGTGTATACGGCACTGTACACTGGTGTTTTATCCCACATTCATCGAGAAATGCATTAAAATCTGAAGACATATATTCCTTGCCGCGATCAGAACAGAGGGTGCCCATTTTACATGCTGACAGATTTTTAGCTAAAACCAAAAACTTTTTGAAGCACATGAACACTTCGGACTTTGCTTTGAGTGGATATACCCATGCATGCCTGGAAAAATCATCAATGAAAGTCACGAAGTAAAGGTAATTTCCAAAAGAGGGTGTCTGCATAGGACCACAGACATCACTATGTACAAGCTGCAATTTCTGCGTAGCCCGAACTGAACCATCTTTTGGAAAGGAAGAACGCTGCATTTTGCCCAAAATACAGCCTTCACAAACATGTTTTCCAGGTGCCTCAAGTTTGGGCAAAGAGGATACCATTTCAGATTTCTGCAGGTGTAACAAACTAGCAAAATTCAGATGACCAAAGCGTGCATGCCAAAGCTTTGCATCTGACATAGCCTGAGAATCATGAACTGCACATGCCGAATCATTCACAGATCTTTCATAGTCTATGAGCTTATACAGCCCACGACATAAAATGCCAGAAGCAATAATCACATCGCCATTTGAGAGATCATGAACTGTACACCTGTCATCAACGAATTTCACAACCAAGCCAATCTTGGCTAATGCAGAAACTGATAACAGGTTCTTTTTGATCCCTGGCAGAAATAGAGCATCTGACAAAGTGAAAGAACTACCATCAGTAGTAGTCAGAATGATCTTACCAACTCCCATAACAGGATAAGAGGAGTTATTGGCGCATGTGACAGTATTCCCTGTAGGGGCAGGCTCGAGTGAAGAGAAGAAACTACGCTGCAAGGTAATATATTTGGTCGCCCCACTGTCAAAGTACCAAACATCTGAGTCTACTGCAGACATGCACTGATCATGTGAAGATGGGTCAAAACTGCAGAAACTAGTAAACGCCCATTCTTCTTCCTGCACAAGATTTGCAGACTCTGTTTTTGGTGTAGAGGCCTCTGCAACAACCATTCCAGCCTCTTTCTTCTTTGCCTCTTTAGCAGCCAATTTTGGACAGTTCTTTATAATATGATCATTTCCTTTATAGTACTTGCAGAACAATTTCTGCTTTTCTGATTTCTTTTCATCTTTATCCTGGTTCTTCGATTGTGCAGTATTTGCAGATTTCTGCTTACTAGTAGAAGAGCTCCATTTTCCTTTGCCCTTCTGACTAGCCAGGAAAGCTTGATCTGCAACACGCATAATGGACCTGTTCTACCTGGACTGATCTTCCTGCAACAGAACAGAGACTAATTCCTCAAATGACAAGGCATTCGGATTGCCTTTCATCATGAACCGAAGAGTAGAGGCAAAACTCTGATATGAATCAGGAAGACCATTCAGAACGGTCTACACAAGTGAGCTATCTGGTATAACCTCATCAGCAGAAATCAATTGTTCCTTCAGGTCTTTGATCTTTGTAAGAAAAATGTCCATAGAATCACCTTCATTCATGTGCTCACTCTCCAACTGTTTTCGGAGGTAAGCAACATGAGCCTCATTCCTAGCCTTGTACAAAGTGGTAAGTGTATCCCAAGCATCCTTTGCTGTTCTGCAAGAGCGAATGTGAGGAATAATGGCACGTTTGACAGACAAGGCTATCAATGCATGTGCCTGGGCATCTCTACCATCCCAACGAATCTCCTCTGCAGTAGGTGCAACAGAAACAGCAGCACGAACAGGAATCTACGGAATATCATCTTCGACACCATCTTCATCAGCTCCAACACCTGTATTTGCAGTACCTGTCGTTACAGGTGTAACAGGACGTCTTTCAACACCCTACACAATGTTCCACTATCCTTTTGCAACCAGTACATGTCGCATCATATAAGCCCATAATGGGTAGTTGGTACCATCCAACTTATCCTCAACAGCCAACATACGAAATACATCACTGCTTTCAGCCATGGCCAGTGACTCAAATACCTTGATGCAGAAAATTGACTGTATCTCAAAAAGTTGAACAAAACTGCCCAGAGGAGTTCTGCTAGACCTGTAGCAGACTTCGAGACGCTTAAACTGGCGAACAGAAACTGGTATATACCTTTGGCACAAAAGGACGAAATAGCCTACACAAGCACTGCGATAGTGCGTTCGGAGGCCGAAACGAGCTCAGGTCGCGATTTCGGCACAACAAAGCAAAGCCGTTTTGATCTCGAAAACACCCTGAGTATGCTCACCAAATTTCGTGCGAATCTGAGACTGCAAACGGAGGAGTGTCGACGGCGCCCTAGAAGAAGCGATGACCTGCTCTGATACCAATTGTTGGAGATAGACGTCTGCGGAAGCACGCGAACAGCACAAGGAAGAAGAAGAAGCTTGGAGCACAACACACAAGACTCAATGTATTACTAGAGAATGTACAAAGATCAGTAGCCCATTAGGGTAATAGGCGTATATACAAGCCGGGGGAAAAAAACCTCCTAAAGAGGGAAAAAAGTGCCCCGGCGGTCCTAGAGTGTTCACACACATCACTACCTAAATATATCAACAGGACGTTTGTGACTAATTTGCCCTAACTACAAGGACTTATGCTCACTTATTGTATATTTTAAGAATGATTTTTCATGGATGTTTTACCATTGTAAAATCTTTAAGCTTTAAAATGTAAAAGTAGAAAGATACAGCCTAATTCCCACAAATTTGTGGTGCTTGAGTTGCATTCAATCAAGCAATCAACCACCTAAAAGTAGATCAAACTAGATTTTCATTTTTCCTATAGGAAAGTGAATTGATTCCCTCCAAGAACCATTCCCGCCTTCATTTGAATTCAAATTCCACTTGTAGAAGTCATGGAGCACTTCTAGAGTCTATATAGAGACTTGAAATCACTTGTACAATACATCGGAGCAATATACATACACTTGTGACCATCATTATCTTGCTCCTTCAATTTTCTGCATCATCTTCTTCTCCAACAATAATCTTGTTGAGGCTAATTCTCTCTCTCCAAAGCTCCAAATCTGATGTGACATGGCTCATTTGAAAGGTATTAGTGTCTAGTTCATTCCAATAATCTTTCATAACATTTTTTTGAGTATATTGGGAGAAATCGTAGTTGTTTTCTCTCCGGGTCGGTCTCTATGTATTCCTGAAAAATAGGAAGTACCACCTTGAGTGTTTGATTCATTCCTATAGTCTATTTTGCTTCTTCCTTATACTTTTGTGCATTCTATAGACTCAACCCTATGTGTATCACTCCCATAAAAGGATTTTTTTTCTAATTGTAATCACGCTGGTCGCTATGGCATTTGCAATTCATTATCTCTTCCATAGATAGTAAGTTTTTTGAGCTAGTCGATGTGCGAACCTATCTGTTTTGTATCGACTCCTTCTCTTGGTGCTCCAAAGTACGTAGTGAATTTCTTTGCACTTATCACATACCTATAAACTCTATTTGAGTCTCCATAAGCTCAAGGACTGGTCTTGTTCCGATTGGCTACACCAAACTTGGTCGCTTTGAAACACACTTTTCTACCTCCTACAAGCTTCTCCAGGACTCTTTCAGTAGTATCAGAGCTAGATCAAGATGGGTGAAGGATTTCCTTGAATGATCAAGAAGCTTGATCGACACAACTATGCAACTTGGACAATCAAAATGGAGGCCTATTTTCAAGGTAGAAATCTTTATGGAATTGTAGCAAATGATGAAGCTATGCCTATTCCAAGATCCAAAGGAGGACCTACACAAGAGGAGACAGATAAGCTCACACTTTGGTGTGCAAGGGATGCTCAAGCAAGGTCGTACATACTAAAATCTATCTCTGAATTTCTATTATCACATATAAGAGGATGCAAAACATCTCAAGAGAGTTGGGATGCCCTGGAGACTTTCTTTTCTGCTAGTATCAAAGCAAGAAAGAATCATCTTTGGAATGATTTCAACCAAATGAAGATGAAACCTAAACAAACCATCACAGAGTTTGTTACCAACATCAAGGACATTGCCGATCAGTTAGCATCCATTGGAGAGCTGATTGAAGAAGAGGCTATCATGAGGCAAATTCTCAATGTGATTCAAAGTGATAAGAAATCGAAATCTTTCACCATAGCTTACGATCTCATCATGGATGTGCAAACTTTCAACATCTTTCTTGGATAACTCTTCAATCAAGAGGCCAACAATAGCATAAAGGAACGTAACTCCAATCATGGTAATTCAACCAGTGCTCTATATACAGATAAGAAGGACAAGAGGTTGAAAGGCAAGAAGAAGGAAGAAGATAAAGAGGAGACTTCCCAATCCAACTTTGAAAGCAAGAACAAGTGGAGAGGGAATAAGAAAGGACCAAATCATGACAAAGTCAAAGGTTAGAAAGTTCAACCTTGTGCCATTTGTGATAAGACCAACCACACGAGTTAGAATTTTTGGTTCAATGGGAAGACCCAGAAAGGAAGTGGAAGAGGTGGATATGGCAATAATAGAGGCAGAGATGGACACAAATTAAACTATAAATTAGAGGCTATAATAGAAGGGACTAGAACAATTATTCAAAATATCAACCACATGAAGACTCATTGCTTCTCATGAATCTAAGCCAGAAAGAAGGTAAGCAAGATGATCATTTGTTCTACATAGACTCGGGATGTTCGAATCATGTTGTAGGCAACATTTCTCTTCTACCTAACTTGGAAAGTCCAAAGCATAGACATGAAGTGCAAACAGGGATTGACACAAAGCACAATGTGGAGAATATTGGTAATGTCAAAGCTTCCAATGGCACGAGAAACATTCTAGGCAAGGTTCTCTATGTACCCACTATCACTAAAAACCTAATAAGTGTAGGCCAAATAGTTGAAAAAGGCTTGCAAGTTCGGTTCACCCAACATGGAGCTTTTGTGGAAGATCCATGTCAAGGCTTAAAGAAGATAGCGAGAGGTGAGAAGCATGGTAGACTCTTTACTTTTGAAGTAGGAGAAACCAGGAACATAGCTCTATTTAACTTTGGGCCTCAAATCCTAAGTGAGCTTGAAATGTGGCATAAGAGACTTGCTCATGTCAATGAAAGAACCTTGAAGGATATATGCACAGATCAAAGTGTTCTAGGACTTTCGAACATATCAAAGAAACACATGATCAACAGGTGTGATAGATTTCAAATTGGGAAGGCGCAAAGACAACCATTCAACCACAAAGGCTACATCCACAACAACTTATTGGACTTAGTACATATAGATGTATGGGGACCAAGTCAAGAACCTTCATTGGTAGGATCAAGGTATTATGTCTCATTTATTGATGACCATAGTAGATGGAGTATTCTTCACTTTATCAAGAGTAAGAATGAAGTGTTTGATTGCTTCAAAAAGTATCTCACACATGTGGAGAATCATACAAGTAGATCACTAAAGAAGCTCAAATCTGACGGAGGGGGAGCATACTTTTCCAAAGATTTTGATGAGTTCTTGTAGGATCAAGGTATCAAAAGGGAAGTGCCTATGAGGTACCCTCCTCAACTAAATGGAATTGCAGAGAGGAGAAACAAGAAATTGGTTCGATCAACTCGAACAATGCTTGAAGAGAAGAAGTTGCTATATTATCTATGGGCAGAAGCTATTTCAACTGTTGTGTACCTTGTAAATAGAGTACCATTCAAATCACTTCAAGCAATGACTCCTTATGAAGCATGGGATGGAAGAAAACCTAGTCTTGGATATTGCAAGGTTTTTGGATGTTTAGCTTATGTTCATGTACCATCACAAATAAGAGGTAAGCTAGAGGAAAGGGAAACAAAGGCAGTTTTAATTGGATATGATTCAACTGAGATGGGTTACAGGTTCGATAATCCTTCAACCAAGAAACTCACTACAAATAGAGATGTTGTGTTTGAAGAACACAGGTCTTGGTATGATGAAGACAAGTGATACAAATAATGACCAAGATGAAAGGGACAAGGATTACAAGCTATGGAAGTCAAGAGGCAAAGCAAAGATGCAAGAGGTTGGAGAATGCTCCAAGCAAGCACCTAGAAGATTAGCAAGAGAGAAGAAAGAACTTGAAAGGTATGGATATGATTCCACATTTGTTATGAAGCATTCAATCTACTTGGAAAAAGACTCTATCTCAGAGGAACCATCAACCTATGAAGAGGCAAAGGAAAACCCTAATTGGGAAAGGCCATGAAAGAAGAAATAGATGCATTGAAGAAGATGGACACTTGGGATTTGGTTCCAATGTCCCTCAATCCAAATTGGTTCCAGATGGGTGTATAAAGTTAAAAGAAATTTAGATGGATAAGTTTGCAGGTACAAGGCAAGATTAGTTTCCAAAGGAAGCTCACAAACGCATGCTATAGACTATGAGGAAACATTCTCACCAGTTTCAAAGATGACTACAAACAGAACATTGGTAAGTGTAGGTGTTGCAAGGAATTGGAGACTCCTCCAACTTGATGTGAAAAATGCATTTTTAAATGTTTAGATAAGTGGAGAACTATACATGTCACAACCACCAATTTTTGAAAACCTTAATCATCCATCTTATGGTTGCAGACTTAAGAAAGCATTATATGGATTGAAACAAGCTCCTAGAGCTTGGAATTACAGGTTGGTTACATACCTTCAAGATTAAGGGTTTAGACCAAGCAACTCAGATCCTTCTCTATTCATCAAAATGGATCAGGATGAGGTTATTTATCTATGTGTATATGTAGATGATATTATTGTGTCAGGTTATGATCTAAATGACATTCAAAGGATAAGGAAACACATGCAAGAGGAGTTCAAAATCAGTGACCTAGGTGAGCTCACATATTTCCTATGTATGCAAGTCATATACACAAATGAAGGAATGTATTTGACTCAGAATATAAATTCAGGATCTACTTCTCAAGTTCAAAATGGTGAGTACTAAACCTGCAGGTACGCGGTCGTGGAGATTTCATCTCCACCTTTTCGCTCTCGAGTTTGTGGGGGGAAGGAAGGAGGCAAGTGAGCCATGTCACGTTCATTGCCATGCATGGAAAATGGGGAATCGGATCTTTGAGGGACTCGACATGCTGTATATTTTTTGGATGAAAGGAGATGAAAACAAAAAAAAAGAGAAAGAGGGAGGCATTCGGTGCTCTCTCTTGGTTTTTTTTAGGCACGTACTACAGATCAAAAAATGGGGAGGGCTCGTTTTTTTTTTCCATGTCTGGTATCTGCCGCAGAGCATCTCTCGGAGGGAATAATGCTGAAAGGGGAAATATCGCCTCGGGACGATGCTGTTAGAAAGGGCTGATTGGCTGAGGAGCACGGGAGAGAACAGGCTGCTGATCAGAGCAGGAAAAACACTTCGGACAGAGTTCTTGCATCTGGTTGGAGAATAGCTAAAGCTTGTGCGCTGAAAGGAAGATCAACCCTCTATCCGCTCATGGAGGGAATATACATCATTGTCCTACTGCGCGAAGAAAAGGCATTGGGGAGATGTGTCATCTGATCTGTGACTCACGTCATGTCTTCAGGGAGTCTCTCCTTGAGACTCTATAGCTTTGTTGGGAGCGCACATAGATTTGAGGAGAGGCGCTACAGATCACAGGATATAGATAGATAGCGTTGGCATTAATCTGGAGATTTAATAAAGAGCGAAGATTAGATGTGTACGACAGTGAGAGGATGATGAGAATCAACAAGCTGAGCCGGGTCAATTTAGGATAAGAGGAAGACATATCTGGTGGCTCACTACAAGAGATTAACGAGAGAAGAAAGCGATTGTGAGAAGGAAATTATAAAGAGAAGAGAAGCAAATTTAAATTTCTTTTGTCTTGCGTGAATTTGGAGCTCCTTACTCTCTATTGTCATACATATCATATGTTCACGATATCTCACTGGAAATCCTCACCTTGAATTTGCTGAGATCAGCACAAAAATTAAAGTATCAGCAACAAACCGTTATTGGTTCTGGTGGCATGCATCAACTCATATTGCAAGGAGAGATTCTGTTAAGTGCTTTAAACAGGTTCAATGTCCCATAGAGGAAAGTGAGCCCAAGAGGACGCCACCTAGATTGATTCCGTTGGTGTGTGTGAAGAAGGAAGTTTGAGGTGGATCTATTCAAAGCAGAACTCGTAAAATCTTGGCACACACGCAAGAGGACGAAGGCCTTAGTGTGCATATTTGTGGATATGCAGATGTGTACAAAGATGGAAATCATGGTGCTATAAAAAAAAAAAGAAAAAGAGAACGACATGAATGAAAGAAAAGCCAACAATTGATAGTTGTTATCTACCAGAAAATCTTACATTTTTCTGAATCCTGGAGTCGGATAATGGTTTCCTCTATTTACATACTAGGTTCTTGTAGAAGATGGATTTTGATTTGCTCTGCCTATGTAAACGGCTGAGGCCTGTGCAATTCAACTTGAAGGTTAATTCGGAGACCACAAAACCGCCTCTGTGCAACGCAGATTGATAATAGTGCAGCAAGAACGGAATTGAACAAACCTCACTCGTCACCTATTTCTCAAGAACACATTGTGCCCCAGTGGATGATGCTGCAAATGCATTTTATGAGGATGTTAAGCTGGATCCAAATAATATGAATCTGGTGAGCTCCTTCAGTGTGGAAAAGGCTAAGTTCATATGACCTTGAAGAGAATTCGGAACCTATTCATATGAAGCCAAAGGTATGCCGCAGTTGAAATTTTAGTGCATAAGAGAGTTGTATAAGGAGATTTATTTTAGTTCTTTTTACCTCTCAAATTGTTTAACAATTGTAAACTAAATATGGAGCGGAAAATTTCAGTACTGAAGTGCATGTATAAATATGATGTACAGTTATGCATCTCTCTATTGATCTATATAACACCCAAGAAATTTCTCCTCATCTTGAAGTCTGTATCAGAGTCGCATGGAACACGATCCATTCATATTTGAGTGTATAAGTCTAGCGAGCATTATATTTTACATCTTGAATTTATATTAAACAAAAGAGAGCTCTTGAAAAAACATATACGGAAAGAATACACGTTACCATCTTTCTGTTTCAATGTTTCAGGAAAACGAATAGGGAATGTGAAAGGGAGGAATATCAAATGTGTGTAGTGTTGTGTTTGTTCGACAGAGGAAAGGAAGCATAGACTACTTGCACTTTATGTGATGAGATAGAAAAAGGATCTCTGTTCATAGACTACTAATATTTTATGGTATTGGATGTATCCGTACTTTGGTGGCTTCACTGCCATGTTTTTTGTTGTTTACACTCCAGCAAACGCATTGCTAGAAAATTGCTTCGGTTAATAATATCACAGTTGATATTCCCTAAATAATGAACATGGTTCATAAAAGTGTGATTGCTTTGACAATTTGAGATCGATTGCTTCATTCTCCACGTGCGATAGTGTTAAAGATATTTTGATTAAAACTCGCGCTTGATGATGAATAAATTTTGAACACTTGGAGAAAGCCATTCCCTTAACCTCAAATATTAGAATCGATCCTTATAATAGCTTATGTTCTCAGAACTTAAAGCATTGCAAAACTTCTCTCATGCCCATAAATTGTGTTCGGAATTAACTTCTTGAAAAGTATTTGAAGACGTTTTTTTAGATAAAAAGACTTTTGAATGTATGTTTGTCATTGATGAATTTAGTAGAACAAACTTATGAAACGAACAAAGCATTGGAATATGAACTTTGAGTATGAGGGTTGGAGTTGAATTTAGTTGAATACATTGAATAGTTTTGTAGCTATAAAATCTTTTCATTTATTCATGTCAAAGGTCTTTCTTGGCACCCCGTGTGCACCCCTAAGCGCACAAGAACCCGACCACATACGTGAACCCGACGTGAAACGCATAGGGGGATGGATTTTACTTTGAGTGTACTTTGAGATTACTTTGAGATTGAGCTTGAGATGACTTGAGTTGACCATTAGAGTGAGAGACTTGAGGAAGAGAGTTTGAGGCCTTGAGTGTCGAGTTTGACTAGGACTTTGATTTTCACCAAGATTTGATTGAGATTTGACCATGATGGAGGCATTAGGTTTAGATTCGAAAACCTTGAGTACCTTTCTTCAAGTATTGACTGAATCCCAAAGGATTGCTACAAATAGTAATGGAGTGATGAGAGCCCTAGAGGTAATCTCGAAAGAGTGTGGATTCTTTAATTGCCGAGATGTAACCAAGTTCTTGCAAATCTATGATACGAAAATGGACCTCTATGGTATGAGAGCTTCTATGAAGCTTAGTGAATTTGCAAGGATGTTAATGCCTAGTGTCAAACCTAGCATTTATGCTCTTCAAGAGCGATCCCACATATGGAGTGAATTTAAGATTTAAGAATCTGCTTAGAGAAGAGTATTACATAGAGGACTTGGCCATGCCCACACGAAATGAATTTAGAGAGTGGGTGGCTACTCCAAATAAAGGCCTTGAGGTGATCGAGCTACTTCGAGAGTTTGAAGAGTGATTTGATCAATTGAGCCATAATGACCAAGATGCTTTGGAATACGAGAAAGTAGAGCTCTTCATTAAGAGTGCTGACTCTGATTTGGCCTTAGAGCTAGGTGACATGTTAGAAGACTTGAGTGAGCCTTTAGGATTGACTAAACAATGGAGTAGAGTGCATAAGGCCATAGCAATGCTCTTGAGACGCAAGAGATGGAGGTCACATATAGTGCAACATAGATCTATGTATACTCAGACCCTCAGGATGCCTACTCCTAGACCTCTAGTTTATATGAATGAGATTGTGAAGAGAGAAAATGAACATGGAGTAAATCTTGTATCCTTAATGAATTTCATCAATCTAGAGTGGATTTATAGTATACAAGAGTTGAGGATGAGAAGATAAGAGAGGAGTTGAGTGAGGACTTACATGAAGAAATCATTTCCATTTCTAGAAATGAAGAGACTAGTAAAGATGATGAAAAATTAGAAAGTGAGTTTGATGATGTGGTTTTAGTATGCATGCATCAAATTATTACAGATGATGAAAAAGAGAAAGAGGTTGAGTTGATTGAAGAGCAAGAGAATGTTTGGGTAGAAGATTCAAGTGAGTCATATGATGATTCAATCATAAGTGATATCAAACACTTGAGTGTATTGAGTTTTGAGGAAGTTAGTGAAGCAGGTTTCAAGGCTTTCCGTGATGAGGAAGATGGGGCATTGGTCACTAACTCTTCACTAGTTGAGTCTATTCTCAACAGAACTCCTCAGGAAGTAGGAGGGGGTGAGAGAAATGAGGTTGATCTAGAGAAGAATAAAAATCTTGATGAATTTTTCACCGAGCATAATCTTTTGCATGATTTTAGTGATACTGAAGATGAGAGCTTTCTTAATTATGAAGATATGGATTTCCTTTGTGTTGAAAGAGAACTAGTTTGGGATCATGACAAAGATAGTGATGTAGAGTTGTTAGATAGGTTGGAAGTAGAAGCAGACCTCATAATCTCCAAAACTTGGGTAGAAGGAAACGGTCTCACTAAAGATTGCAAAGATGAATATGGATCATTTTTTCAATTGGGTGAACACTTCTATTTGAAGTGGGATCCAAATGAATCAATTCAAGAAACCTATTCTAATAAAGATGGGAATATAAAAGAAGATGATGAGAAGGATGAAAGTCCTCCAACTGATTTCAAACATGAATTAGAAGAAAATGCATGTTTGCAAGAAACTTTTGATAAGGAAACAAACATGTTCAATTTGAGAACTTCATATATACATCTTTCTGATTCCGAATATGATGAACTTGGAACAATCATTAATAAAGAAGTCTATATCCAAGCAATCAAAGCTTGGATTTCTAAAGTTTCCAAGAGCTATATATTCCAGGCAAGCCGCCAAGAGATAGACAAGCAAATAAGGTGGCTTGTGTACAAATCTATTATATTTATGAATGTGACTGTGATCGATGGGATTCAAAGATGGTTATTGTTTAAACATAGTTTTTTCGGAGAAAACCTAGACGTGAGGATGTATTAAGAAGGAAGCCCTAGAATCTGTAAAAGTAAATTTTGTAAATATAAATATGTAAATACTTAATATTTATGTTTTGGTTTTTTTTTAGATGGATGAAAGTAAATATTCAAAAGTAACTTTTGTAAATACAAGTATGTTTTGATTTTTTTTTAGAAAGAAAATGCATCTAGTATTCAAGAAAATGAATTTTTTTCAAATAATAGTTTTGAAAATGATGTTACTGATGTTTTTTTTGAGTTTATGAGTACAGGTGAAGATTTGGAGCCGATTGTGAATCAAGAATTCGAATGGATCATGAAAAGAGCAATGGTTTTTGAATTGCTTGTACATAACGTATTGAAAATAGATATTCGTGAAGTGTTATTGCGGATTGCATGTGTACATATGATCAATATATTTTGATTTGATATTTCCTATCACATGTTCAGAGTTTGAATGCAGGAGAAGGTTGAAGGAAGGTGATCGAGAGTAAAGAAGAGTTCAGAAAAGCCTCCTCTTTTTTTTTCTTAGTTCTCCTCTTATCCAAAATCTTTTTTGCACCATTTTGAGATGCATTGCACACCAAATATGCATGTATAAATGTGTAGAAAGCACATCTTTTAAAACCAATAGAAGCATGTTCATCTGCACATTAGATAAATAGATAAACATCATTGAAAAGTTAATAAATCAAGTTTTGAGAGAAAAGAGAGAGTGTAGTTCTGAGTAAGGAAGAAAGATTGCATCTGTGAGAGAGTGGAATTGTGAGTATTGAGAGTTTCCTTGCTTAGATACCATAAAAGCTGGATTTTCACACCATTTTGTTTTTCCATCATGCAATTAAAACATGCATAAATGAAATGTAAAGAGCACGAGTATTTTTAAACCTGTAGATGCATGCTTGATTGCACTTGTAATGAGTTGTATATATATGTGAAGTTTGTGAGTTCAATTTAAGTGTGAAGCCTTTTCATCGAATGCTAATTACCTCTTTTATTGCACCATTATGTTTTTGATGCACTTAGAGTATGCATGTATAGGGCACATTACATGGCCGTGCATAAACACAAATGATTTGTATGCCCATGCACTTGATTCTTTTCACTCTGCTTGAGTTTTAAAATGACTGCAGATACGATGGTCGATAGTGGTGTGTCCCGAGGCCACATAGGTTTGGAGGGGGTGGATATCGTGGAGATTTCATCTCCACCTTTTCGCTCTCAAGTTTGTGGGGGGAAGGAAGGAGGCAAGTGAGCCATGTCACGTTCATTGCCATGTATGGAAAATGGGGAATTGGATCTTTGAGGGACTCGACATGTTGTACATTTTTTGGAGGAAAGGGCATGAAAACAAAAAAAGAGAAAGAGGGAGGTATTCGGTGCTCTCTCTTGGTTTTTTTTAGGCACGTACTAGAGATCAAAAAAAGGGGAGGGCTCGTTTTTTTTCCATGTTTGGTATCTGCCGCAGAGCATCTCTCGGAGGGAATAATGCTCACAGCGGAAATATCACCTCGGGACGATGCTGTTAGAAAGGGCTGATTTGGGTGACGAGCAGGGGGGAGAACAGACATATCTGATGGCTCACTACAAGAGATTAACGAGAGAAGAAAGCGATTGTGAGAAGGAAATTATAAAGAGAAGAGAATCAAATTGAAATTTCTTTTGCCTTGCGTGAATTTGGAGCTCCTTACTCTCTATTGTCATACATATCATATGTTCATGATATCTCAGTGGAAATACTTCCCTTGAATTTGCTGAGATCAACAAAAAAATTAAAGTATCAGCAACAGACCGTTATTGGTTTTGGTGGCATGCATCAGCTCATATTGCAAGGAGAGATTCTATAAAGTGCTTTAAACAGGTTCAATGTCCCATAGAGGAAAGTGAGCCCAAGAGAATGCCACCTAGATTGATTCTGTTGGTGTGTGTGAATAAGGAAGTTTGAGGTGGATCTGTTCAAGGCAAAACTCGTAAAATCTTGGCACACATGCAAGAGGACGAAGGCCTTAGTGTGCATATTTGTGGATATGCAGATGTGAACAAAGATGGAACTCATGGTGCTATAAAAAAATAAAAGAAAAAGAGAACGACATGAATGAAAGAAAAGCCAACAATTGATGGTTCTTATCTACCAGAAAGTCTTACATTTTTCTGAATCCTCGAGTCGGATAATGGTTTCCTCTATTTACATACTAGGCTCTTGTAGAAGATGGATTTTGATTTGCTCTGCGTATGGAAAGGGCTGAGGCCTGTGCAATTCAACTTGAAGGTTAATTCGGAGACCACAAAAACGCCTCTGTGCAACGCAGATTGATAATAGTGCAGCAAGAAGGGAATTGAATAAACATCACTGGTCACCTGTTTCTCAAGAACACATTGTGCCCCAGTGGATGATGCTGCAAATGCATTTTATGAGGATGTTAAGCTGGGTCCAAATAATAAGAAGATGGTGAGCTCCTTCAGTGTCGAAAATTCTGAGTTCATATGACCCTGAAGAGAATTCGGAACCTATTCATATGAAGCCAAAGGTATGCCACAGTTGAAGTTCTAGTGCATAAGAGAGTTGTATAAGGAGATTTATATTAGTTCTTTTTCCCTCTCAAATTGTTTTACGATTGTAAACTAAAGATGGAGCGGAAAATTTCAGTACTGAAGTGCATGTATAAATATGATGTACAGTTATGCATCTCTCTATTGATCTATATAACACCCAAGAAATTTCTCCTCATCTTGAAGTTTAGTTGAATACATTGAATAGATTTGTAGCTATAAAAGCTTTTTGTTTATTCATGTCAAAGTTCTTTCTTGGCACCCCGTGTGCACCCCTAAGTGCACAAGAACCCGACCACAATGCCTTTGGAGATGAATCATAAACTTAGTGTTTATGAAGATATCTTGATATATGCTACTCATACAAAGGCAGAAATCTCATATAGTGTCAGAGTGCTTAGTCAATTCTTGCACTCACGAAGGAGACCACACATGGATGCGGCGAACAGAGTACTTAAGTATCTCAAAGGTACAATCAATAAAGGTATATCCTATCCTTAATCTTTAGATTTGGATATCAAAATCTATTCAGATGCAGATTGGGCAAGAGCTAAGGATGATCGAAGAACTACTTCTCGTTACTTAGCATTTGCAGGTTCAAAGCTAGTTTCATGGAGTTCCAAGAAGCAACTGACAGTTGCTTTATGCTCGATTGAAGCAAAGTACATAGGTTTGACCAAACCAACTCACGAGGCAATATGGTTAAAGGCATTGTATATAGATCTGGGACTTGTGAGTTCCAAACCTCACATATTTGGAGGTAATGTAAGTTCCATGCATCTAGCAACAAATCATATTTTCCATGTGAGAATGAAACACATAGAGGTGCATTACCACTTCATCAGGGAGGAGTTCATGGCAAAGGAGATTGGCATTTCTTTTGTTCCAACTGAAAAGCAAGTAGCACATATGATGACGAAGGCACTTTTGGAATAAAGCTTTGTAGAGTCAAAGCTATAGCAGGCATTCAACCTATCAGAGAATGAAGAATCAAGCATACTTTAGCTTGAGGGGAAGCTATTGGATCATCAAGGTTACAATATGCTTTAGGTGGATTTGATCTACACCAAAGGCTACAGTGTCAAAAGTATATCTGTTGGAGAGTTCTTTTTCTTATGCTCACTTATTGTATTAAAAAAAAACGATTTTTCATGGATCTTTGACCATTGTAAAAGCTTTGAGCTTTACACATGTAAAAGTGGAAATATGGAGCCCAAATACCACGAATTTGTGGTGCTTGAGTCGCATTTAATCAAGCAATCAATCACATAGAAGTAGCTCAAACTAGATCTTCACTTTTCTTAGATTGTAGGAAAGGGAATTTATTCCCTCGAACAACCATTCCCACCTTCATTTGAATTCAAACTCCACGTTTAGAAGTCAAGGAGAACTTTTAGATTCTATATAAAGACTTGAAATCACTTGTACAATACATGGAAGCAATATACATACACTTGTGACCATCATTGTCTTGCTCCTTCAATTTTCTGCATTATCTTCTTCACCAATAGTAATCGTGAAAAGGCTTCTGCTCTCGCTAAAGAGGTCCAAATTTGATGCGACATGGCTCATTTGAAAGACAGTAGTGTCTAGTTTATGCCTATCAATGTTCATAACATTTTCTTGAGTAGATTGGGAGACATCTCAGGTTCTCTCTCTCAGGGTCAATCTCTACGTATTCCTGAAAATACGAAGTACCATCATTGACCGTTTGAGTCATTCCTATAGCATATTTTGCTTATTCCTTATACTATTGTGCATTCTATACACTCAACCCTATGTGTATCTCTCCCATAAAAGGATGTTTTCTAATTGTCATCATGCTAGTCGCTATGGGCATTTGAAGTTCATTGTCTATTGCATAGATAGTAAGTTTTTTGAGCTAGTCGATGCGCCAACCTATGTTTTTTGTATCGACTCCTTATCCTTGATGCTCCAAAGTACATAGTGCATTTTGTTGTACTTATCACATGCCTATATGGTCTTTTTGAGTCTCCATAAGCGCAAGGGTTGTTCTTGAGCTGGCTGGCTGGATCAAACCTCCTCACTTTGAAATGCACTTTTCTATCTCCTACAAGCTTCTCCAAGTTTCTTTCAGTATATGTGTCTCAACCACGAGGGTTTGAGGCTCCCCATTTTGAGAACAAGGTATGCAAGCTAAAGAAGGCATTATATGGGTTGAAACAAGCCCTTGTACCCATAGATAGATAAGTATCTCTTGGATCTCGATTTCAAACGATATGCTAATTCTGATGCTAACTTGTATGTTCTAAAGAGAGGAAGAAGGACAATTGTGATTGTACTCTATGTAGATGACCTTGTGATTATAAGAAACGATGATGATTTTCTTGAACAAATGAAAGATGCCTTGAGTTCAAAACTGAGAATGATAGACTTGGGCTTAATGCATTAGTGCTTAGGCCTTGAAGTTGAACATGAACTAGGGAAGATTTTCATCTCTCAACAAAAGTATGCAAAACAGATAGTAAAGGCATTCAACATGGAGGATTTCAAGGAAATTTCTACACCTATGGAGGTCAACACAAAATTGTCTATTGAAAATACTTCATCTCTAGTGGATATTGGAAGAGATAGGAAACTAGTTGGAATTCTCATCTACTTGTGCAATAGTAGACCAAATATTTCTTATGTTGTTGGAGTATAAGCAGATTCTCTAATAAGCCTTGCCAAACTCATCGGAAGGCAAGCATGCGGATACTCGAGTATGTGAAAGGAACCACTCCTTATGGTATTCTTTATGAAGAGGGATCATCTCTCGTCAGATACTGTGAATTAGATTGGGTAGGAGATATTGATACCAGAAAATCAGTTTCTACAGATTGCTTTTCTTTTAGGATCACAAATTTTCTCTTGGATCAGTACGAAGAAACCCACTATAGCATTATCTTCTACTAAAGCTTAGTACAAAAGTGCATGTGTTGCAGCATGTGAAGCAGTATGGTTGATGAGGATCTTATGGAACATAGGAATACAAGGACAAGAGCCTACAAAATTGAAGCATGAGAACTAAAGTTTCATGGCCATTGCTAAGAGTCCTATTTTCCATGGATATACCAAGCACATAGAAATTCAGTATCATTATGTGCATGAGTTGAATGAGGAGGGTGTTGTGGAGATAAGTTATTATGCAACTAAAGAGAATGGAGTAGACATCTTCACCAAGGCTCTTGGGAGAGAGCAACTTCTTTGACACTTTCCAAAGCTTGGGATTAGACCAAGGGGGTAGTTCACCAAAGGATGGACATGGAGGCAGCTCCCTCAATTCTCTTAACTAGTCTATTCCATTGTGCTTTTATTTAATTGTGCTATTATTTCGTCGTGTTGTGCAGAAAAAGATAGATGTGGACTAAGAGATAGAGAACTCAAATTCTTAGATTGCCAAGGGTAATGTAGTTAAAATGATGGTGTTGTCTACTCATGCACTCCTAGTTTGGAGCATAGATGGAAATCTAGAGAAACTGTCGATAAGGGGCTTACTTGTGTACAATGCTATGTAAAGATCCACCTAGCCCATCCTTATATAGCTTTTACAATGGGAGTCGGTATCGATAAACAGAGTTGGGAGATACACAATAGTCGGGAAAATAGAGAATTCGAAAATGTCTCCACGACAAAAAATCCTATCATCTCGGCCCCATGGGCTGAGGGGATAGGCGCACTAAACCCCATAGAAGGGGGCAAGCCCCCTCCCCCCTACACTCCCCCATTGAGGTTCTATGAGGAACCCATGCGAATCCAGAAGGCCTTTATTTTCACCTTGATTCACAACCCAATGGCCTAGAAGTTTATGTCCTACCTAATCTGATGGATAGGCTCACAAAGAGTATCTATAACCATCAATGGTCACACATAAACCTCATCTAACTTAGAAATTAGGGTTCCTCAAATGTCTGGTTCTCACAATGGCTTCTCCTCATAATGGGGACCTTACAAAGATTACCATGGATCATTTGTCGTTAGTTGAGGGTGGAGTATTGAGCATATCTAACACCCGCCCACAATGTGCACCCTACAGTGAACTACCTCCTTGGTCCAATCCCAAGCTTGGGAAAGTTTCAAAGAACTTGCTCTCTCCCAACACTACAAGAAATAGGGGGGCATAGCAATGCCCCCGAATTGAAAAAAAAATGGGTACCGTCGCTTATGCGATGTCGTCGCATAAGCAATAGTACAATTTTCGATTTTTTTTCGACATTCGTCGCATAAGCGATGCTAGCGTCGCTTATGCAACGCTAAATAAAAGCGTCACAAATATCGTTGCTGACTAGCGACGGGATTAGCGAGTTGGCAAACTGAAGAGCATCGCATATGCGACACTCTGAAATGTAAAAAAAAAAAATCGATTTCTCCTGGCACATTTGTGCCAGGATTTGGACGCGAGAGTAAGAAGAGACCGAGAGAGAGAGAGAGAGAGAGAGAGAGAGAGAGAGAGAGAGAGAGAGAGAGAGAGAGAGAGAGAGAGAGAGAGAGAGAGAGACAGAGAGAGAGATGCATCTACTTGAAGCAAGGTATGCGCACACACACACACTTACACACACATACATATGGATACACACACACATATACACACATAGACACACACACACACATACACATAGACACACACACACATACACACATATACACATATACACAAATAATGTTGCATACACACATGCACACATAATGCATACACATGCACACACATAAATACATACATATACACACACAGACACACATACACACATACACACATACACACATACACACATACACACATACACACATACACAAATACACACATACACACATACACACATACACACATACACACATACACACACATACACACACACATACACACACACATACACACACATATATGCATACGCACACATGGAGAGACATGCACACACATACACATACATGCATACATAATGCATATGCATATGCGTACATCCATACGTACTTACATGCATACACACACATATGCATACATAATGCATATGCATATGCGTACATACATACATACTTACATGCATACACACACATGCATGCATAATGCACATGCATACATACACATACATAATGCATATGCATACATAATGCACATGCATACATACACATACATAATGCATACACACGCATATGCATACATAATGCATACACACACATATGCATACATACATGCATACACATACACACAGACACATACACACACATAGACACATACACACGCATAAACACATACACACTCATAGACACACACACATACACATAGACGTGCACACACATACACACACATATACACACACACATACACACAGACACATACACACATAAGGATGCATTCACACACATACACATGCATACACACATAGACACATACACACATAATGATGCATTCACACATACACATGCATACACACATAGACACACATATACACACACACATACACACATACACACATACACACACACATATGCATACATACAGACATAGAGAGACATACACACACATACACATACATGCATACATATGCATACATAATGCATATGCATACATACATACTTACATGCATACATACACATACATAATGCATACACACACATATTCATACATAATGCATACACACACATACACACACCTATGCATACATACATGCATACACATACACACATAGAAACATACACACATAGACACATACACACACATAGACACATACACACACAAACACATACACACTCATAGATGCATAGCGACACATACACGTAGACACACACACATACACACACATATACACAAACACATACACACATAGACACATACACACATAATGATGCATACACACATATACACATGCATACACATACATATGCATACATACATGCATACACATAGACACATAGACACATCCACACACATAGACACATAAACACATACACACTCATAGATACACACACATACACATAGAAACACACACATACACACACATATACACACACACATGCACACATAGACACATACACACATATACATGCATACACACACATACACATGCATACACACATACAGAAACATATACACACACATACACACACATACACACACATATATGCATACACACACACATAGAGAGACATACACACATACACATACATGCATACATATGCATACATAATGCATATGCATATGCATACATACACACTTACATATATACATAATGCACATGCTTAAATACACATACATAATGCATACACACACATATGCATACATAATGCATACACACACACATACACACATATGCATACATAATGCATATGCATATGCATACATACATACTTACATGCATACATAATGCACATGCTTACATACACATACATAATGCATACACACAGATATGCATACATAATGCATACACACACATACACACATATGCATACATACATGCATACACATACACACAAAGACACATACACACACAGACACATACACACATATAAACACATACACACTCATAGACGCATAGCGACACATACACATAAACACATACACATACAGACACACATATACACACACGCAAACATACACACATAGACACATACACACATAATGATGCATACACACACATACATATGCATACACACACATATGCATAGATACATGCATACACATAGACACATACACACACATAGATACATACACATAAATACATACACACTCATAGACACACACACACATACACATAGACACACACACACATATACACACACATACACACACACATACACACATACACACATACACACATAATGATGCATACACACACATACAGAAGCATACATAAATGCATACACATACACACATAGACACATACACACACATAGATACATACATACACATAAACACATACACACTCATAGACACACACACATACACATAGACACACACACACATATATACACACACACAAACACACATAGACACATACACACCATAATGATGCATATACACACATATACATGCATACACACATACAAACACATATACACACACACATACACACATACACACATATATGCATACATACACACATATATGCATACACACACATACAAAGACATACTCACACATACACATACATGCATATATATACAAACATAATGCATATGCATATGCATACATACATACATGCATACATACACATACATAATGCATACACACACATATGCATACATAATGCATATGCATACATACATGCATACACATACACACAGACACATACACACACATAGGCACAAACACACACATAGACACATACACACTCATAGACACATAGCGACACATACACATAGACACATACACTTACACATACACATACACACGACACAAACATACACACATAGACACATGCACACATAATGATGCATACACACATACATATGCATACACACACATATGCATACATACATGCATACACATACACACATAGACAAATACACACACATAGATACATACATACACATAAACACATACACACTCATATACACACACACACATACACATAGACACACACACACACATATGCACACACACATACACATGCATACACACACATATGCATACATACATGCATACATATACACACATAGACACATACACACACATAGATACATACATACACATAAACACATACACACACATAGACACACACATTTACACATAGACACACACACACACACACATATACACACACAAGCAAACATAGAAACTTACACACATAATGATGCATACACACACATACACATGCATACACACATACAAACACATATACACACACATACACACATATATGCATGCACACACATAGAGAGACATACTCACACATACACATACATGCATATATATACATACATAATGCATATGCATATGCATACATACATACATACATACATGCATACATACACATACATACACACACATATACACACACATACACACACATATACATACACACATATACACACACATATACATACACACATACAGACATAGACACATACACACATAATGATGCATACACACACATACACATGCATACACACATACACACACACATACACGCACATACATACACACACACATGCATACATACACATACTTAATGCATACACACTTACATATTGTTAACAGAGAAGTCGTGCCTCCCTGCAACAGTGAAAGAGAGAGAGAGGGGAGGAGAGAAGGAGCGTCGCCATAGCTACGTTCAGCAAATAAACAAAACTACTCGTCATGCAACCCTAGACAAGAACAAGAACATTAACAAGAACAAGAAAGATACACATCGAAAGCCATGGAAGTGGCGACGAAGCAAGAGAGAGCTTTCATTAAAAAACTGCCATATTTATACAAATGAAGGTGGCCTTTAAGACTCTTCCCACTCAACCTTTTCTTAACCCCCAAATGAACCTTACAAATATAATCTCAACTCTAGAATAGCCAAAAGGGTAGCAAGATACACTGTGATACAATGTGCCCTTAACAGTGGCATGCACGGTGGACTCGAACCCACACCGTGCTTACCCATGTCCTAGGTTTTCTAAATGCTTCTACCCTATGAAACATTATCAACCAACCAAAGTGCATGGCCCAAATCCATGGTATGGAAGGTAAGATAATCTCATAACAGTCCAGAACTATGAAAAATGTGTAATGCAAAGCAAAGTGCCTGGAACTGGATCCAAAATATGCAAGTACATTACACACAACCGATAGTTTGCCCTTCTATATGCTTTGGCATGCAGTACAAAAAATGGCATAATTACATAGCTCAGCAATTACATAATTTTCATATGTTCTTACATTACCTCATTATCATGGACAATCTGTGTAAATTTGCAAGAGGGATGAATCAGTCAATCAACGCATTATCAGCAAGCTTTACTTCAGTTTGGCATATTCCGCTATCCATAAGTACTTCAACATAAATCAACAAATACAACATCAAATATCCATAGATGAAGACTCAAATCAACATGAAGGTATGTATCCCATATCCGACATCATACATCACTCAGAACATGCACACACACAAAAAAGAAAATCAGTGAATGCTTCTGCCAAATCAATGTTACCTCACATTCACAATCCACATGGAGTGTTTTTGCCGACTTAACGCTACCTCACACTCTCTCATTACCGAAAACAACACAAAGGAGTGCTTCTGCCGAGTTAACGCTACCTCGCACTCACATCATACTTCCTCATTCAGACTCATCTCACGTGCCTCCCTGCAACAAGACAAACTCTAGGATACAAATTTAAATGTGATAGGGTTTCCATAACTCATGCCTTCCCCTCAAAGGAACAACTATCCCGAATCCTGATATGTAATTCGTAAAAAAAACATTCCTCAAAACCAATAGATCCCGCACACTCATAACATAGATGATCACCAAATATAGGGGAAAATAATTTTTGTTAAACATAATCATAGGGCACCGGAAAGAATAAATATTTCACACCGGAATTATACGGTTATCACCGGACTGAAAAATCTGAAATTCAGTCAGCATAGGACCGAAATATGGGCAGTTCATGCACATGGAGTCCAAAACAATCTTGGCACCATGGCCATCCGTCACTATGTCTGATACTGTTCTATGGCTGTCATCCAAACATTCATCTTCAAAACTTTTGTATAACGATATGTTTATATCATCTAATGCACATATCCTAACATCATCCATTCATCATCGCTTGGGATAAGTGTCATCCAAGCTTACCCCTTTTGCAGAATCCTTTCCAATCTTTCTCGTTCAGCACTAGTGCCAGTTACTTATGTGTGCGGCCGGTCAAGAGAGTGCATTCGACAATACTGTACCGCTGCCCCATCGTGATGAAGGAAGTCCTCAGTAGTTATCGGTGTACTTGGCGTCTCCGAGATAATCGAGACATCTGGCATGTGGCGTTCTTCGAGTTAGGAGCACCGTAAACGCACCATAACGGCGCCGGAAACACTTGATCAACACCATAATGAACCGTAGATGTTACCGGAGAATGATCGTAGAACCAAAAGAATGCAGGGAACAAATTACGCATGATCCAAAAAACACGGAATGAGGTAGATAACACCGGAACAATGCCCAGCTAGCACCGTAGTGTCATCACTGACCGTAATCAACATATTAACACCGGAATGATGAATGAAAACCGGAATTAACACCGAATGGTGGATGAAGCAACCGTCGACGAAAAAAAAACACACCAGAAGGGCACTGTATGATCATCGTAATATCACCGTAAGCGCGTGCATTATAGAATTAAGAATCCTGGAAACCGATTTCGTTTCGTTCATGCGTTTCATTTGATTGTTTACAGCAGTGCTACTCCTGATCCGGGATCACAGGTGCAGGTGGACCCCTTGTAGGTTTGTCTGTGCTCCTTGACGAGCAGGGAGCTCACACTACGAGCGCTGCAGTACTGGGTTGTGTGCGTGACACGTACAAAAGCGATTCAATTGACACGACATTGAACTATATCTTTGATGTAAACTCAGGACAATAAGCAAGTTTCAGTGTAGACGGCGAGCGAAATTGCGCTCATGCATTTATGCAACAGATCTTTAAAGTTCGCTTCTATGTAAAAAATGGTAGAATGTAATACGACAGCCAAGCATAGATTTCAATGTGCAGAAGATACAAGGTCATCCACAGACGTCCAAGCCGGTAGAGTTAAGGGGGGTAAGTCCTGACGCCGCCAAGTGTTAACAGAGAAGTCATGCCTCCCTGCAACAGTGAAAGAGAGAGAGAGGGGAAAAAAGCATCGCACGAATAGGAATCTCTAGAATATCATTATCTTCGACACCATCTCCCTTAGCTCAAGCACTTGTATTTGTAGTACTTGTATTCGCAGGTGTAATCAGACATCTTTCAACACCATGCACAATATTCCACAGTCCTTTTGCAACCGATACATGTCGCATCCTATAAGCCCATAATGGGTAGTTGGTACCATCCAATTTATCCTCAACAACAAACATACGGAATACATCAGTGCTTTCAACCATGGCCGATGTCTAAAATACCTTGATGCAAAAAATTGACTATGTCTCAACAACTTGAATAAAATTGCCCAGATGAATTCCACTGAACTTGTAGCACACTTCGAGATGGTTATACTTGCAAACCAAAACAAGTATATACCTTTGGCACAAAAAGATCAAATAGCCTACATAAGTGCTGCGATAGTGTGTTTGGAGGTCAAAACGAGCTTAGATCGCAATTTCGACATCACATAGCGAAGTTGTTTTGATTTTTGAAACACCTTAATTATGTTCACCAAATTTCATGCAACTTTGAGACTGCAACTAGAGAGGTGATGAGGATGCCCGAGATGAAGCGGCGATCTGCTGTGATACCAATTGTTGGAGTTAGATGTCTACGGAAGCACACAAACAACACAAGGAAGAAGAAGAAGCTTGGAGCACAACACACAATACTGAATGTATTACCACTAGAATGTACAAGGATAAGTAGCCCCTTAGGGCAATAGGTGTATATACAAGCCAAGGGAAAAAAACCTCATGAAGAGGGCAAAAAGTGCCATGGCGGTGTCAGGATGAAATCCCTCAAGGAAGTGTGCATTGTTTTTTTCCAAAGTTCATTCATTTTCTAGGTTTTATGTGATGTTTTGACTAAGAGAGGGGTATAATATGTGCATGTTTTGGTCGATTTGATTAATTAAGAAATATGAAATCATGTTAGAGATGAACATTAGACCTGTGTGTGTAAATAGCTAGGCTTTGACCCATAAACCCTTAGGTTTGACCCTTGAAGTTGATTGAAAACCTGAGTTTATCCCATGAAAACCAAACATGAATCCTTTGAGAACCCTAGGAATTTTGGCCGTAACTGTAAATAAACGCTTGAATTGACATGCTTGATGTAATTGTAGGCAAACCACTGTTCTTCCCGACCAAAAACCCTAACTTGGATCCTTGGAATCAATGTTTACCCTAGGTCAAACCCTTAGAAATAATTAATTTATGTACATAAAGTGTGAAACCCAAAACCATAGTCCAAGAAAAATAAAAAGAGAAAAAGAAAAAGAACCAAAACATGAAAAAGAAAAATTAAAAGATTAAAAAGACAAAAATCCAAAAATAGAAATAAAGATGTGACTTTCTAGGAATAGTAAAAGAACATGCAAGATGGCTCTAAAAATAGAAAGTTATCTAAGGAGGTTAGAAGATTCTAGAGAAGTCCTAGAGAGGGGGAACCTATAAATAGGTGTCCAAACATCATTTGTTTCTCCCTGTCGAACTTCTTTGTTGATCTTTCCTCTAGGTATGCTCTTTGTCTTGACTGCTTCATTCATGTTTTGCTTTCCTATTCATATTGCCATGGGGATGTGCCGAGATGGAGGTAGTCTTCGTGTATGACCACTTAGCTTGTGAGTTTTTTCATGATTGTATACTTATGGTTATCGGGATTAGAGGTGGTCATGCACTACACGAAGAGAGGGAGAAGAGGGAGACGTCATCAGAGAGGCCCACGGATGGGTGTTGTAGCATAGACAGAGAGAAGTCGGCATCATAGTGAAGACCTCTTGCAGATCTTCTCTGTGCCACCATGTCTATGTCCGAGAAGAAGGCTTTAATCCTATGCGGGAGATCACAGTACATAAGTTTGTGGTGAATGTTTCAGATGGTAGAGAGAGATGATAGAGGGACAATGCTCGACAGACAGATTCAGCATAGAGAGAGGAGAGAGAAAAGGCCAATTGGTAGATTGCAAGGCTCCTCACATGTTGAGAAGGGGGAGAAAATTCGGCACTACCTAGGAGATAATGAGGTGAAGAGAGAGAACATCGCTCTAGATCGACTGGAGATGCACGTGGAGGAGAAGTATATGCCTGTTGACGTGCGCCACTACCAATAGAGAAAGCACAAGCTTCTTGCACGCTAGAAATGATAGGTGGTTGGTGGCTGAATTACGATAGAGAGAGAGAGAGACATAGAAGCACTATTGTCGGCCTCTTGTGAATAGAGAGGTTCAACTTTTCCTACTGCTGACACACACCGATATGAAGAGAGATACATGTAGTATGTAGATAGCTCTGGTCCATCACATGGAAGAGAGAGACTTGCGTGGACTTGTTGGCGATGGTTCCGACAAAGAGAGAGATAGAGAGAGAGAGAGAGAGAGAGAGAGAGAGAGAGAAGTGGGCAGCGATAGAGATTAGTGGATGCTTGGCTGTCCACATAGAGGGGAGAGAGAGAGAGCGAGAGCGAGAGAGAGAGAGAGAGAGAGAGAGAGAGAGAGAGAGAGAGAGAGAGAGAGAGAGAAAGAGAGAGATGGATAGGAACATGGCAGAGAGAGGATTCCACCGAGAGAAATATGGTAGATTGCTATACAGAAAATGTGTTGTGGAGGAGAGAAAATGGGAAGAGAGAGAAAGGGTAGCGACCCTACCAGGTATCCAGCTATTGCACAAAAGAGAGTCACATTTGGCAGCGCAGAACTCTAAGACGAGAGAGAGCGAAATATATATATATATATATATATATATATATATATATATATATATATATATATATATATATATATATATATATATATATATAGATATATATATATATATATATATATATATATATATATATATATATATATATAGAGAGAGAGAGAGAGAGAGAGAGAGAGATGGTTGTTCACCAAATACAGAAATAAAGAAGAAAGAAATAAAGAAAGAGAAATTGAAGAAAGAAACATAGGAAAATAAAGAGAAAAGAGAAAGAAGAATAAAAGAAAAAGAAGAAGAGAAGAAAAGAAAGAAAGTGAAGATGGGAAAGAAAGAAGGAAGAAGAAAGGAGGGAAGAGGAAAGGAAGAAAGGAGAAGAGGAAGAAAGAAGGGAAAAACAAGGAAGAAAGAAGAAAAGAAAAAACAAGGGAGTGATTGAGGAGTCAAAATTGTTCACACTCCTTCATTTGCAAGACTTTAGGCACATGTATGACATATTTGATAGGTATTATTGTTAGTTTTTCATGCTCTTCTTTACTAGATTGATTGATACTAACCTTTCAAATAATCACGAAGCCACATGTATTGCCATTTTTGAAGTCATAACACTAGTTTTGGGCCAAAGATAGGGAAATGCTTTGCTTTGTATGGTTCATAAATTGCAAAATATTTTTGACTGTTTTATGTATTTTTGAAATGGTACTAATGATGATTTACCTATATCCCCCCCCCCCGTCGAACTTCTTTGTGGATCGTTCCTCCAGGTTGTGGTTGATGATTTCAGAGATTATATGAAGGGAAGAAAGTGATTGAAGATCCAAGTAAAGAGTACCCCATGAATCTCTGGTGGAACGCTTCTCTAGGTTATTGCGTGACTGGAAGTAAAGTGAAGAAAAAGTGCTTGCCGAGAAGTTTTTGAGTAGAGCTTGGACAAGAAAGACCAAAGCCGAGACTCATGGGCATCTTCTCGCACTGTTGCGGGAGCTCTATGTTATATTTGGTAGATCTGCACTATACCAGTAGCATATTTGTATTCACCCATCTGCACCGTAGCAACTTTTTGTATCACCGACTTGCATTGTAGGAGGAATCATTGTATTACATAGATTTTATTGGATGACTTCACCTACATTTATATTGTATCATTGAGCTTTGTATGCCAACAATCCCGTGACTTCCCTGTTTTAGTGTGGTATCTGGATTCTTTCGCTCTCGACGCCTACGGTGTTACGCCACACCAGAGAGAAGGCGAGGCGTCGAGCATGCAGATGCCACTCAGCGGACATGGGAACGCCGCACACCAGGGTCCTGATCCAACCCTGTGTTGGCTCTTCCCATCACCTGACTCCTTTGCGACACCTGAACTGGACGTGAAGCGAGGCTGTTGCCCGGTGATCCTTGACACGCCACCCACTCTTAAGAAGAGAATACAGGAATCTCGGCATTAGACAGATATTCCATGTACCAACATTTCAGGTTCTGTGTTTTTTTGCGTTGCTTCACATACACAATTTGAACAGAAAGACTGTCTTGCTCCCTGAGTTTGAGCATCTACACTCTCCATTAGCTTAGTCCATATGCTTGTGCACTTTTTTTTCCTGCTGAGAATAGGGATTTGCTCATTTTCTAGCTTAGACAGAATGTTAGAAAAAAAAGATAGAAAATTATCATAGAAAGGAGGGAAATAACATTGAATTTTTGGGAATTAAAGAGAGAACAGTTAGACCCGATTTGGCCTAGAAGAGAGCAATTAGGCTGACTGCTACCTCCTGGCTCATGACCCGTTGAGTTTCTTCTTTGATCTCTACTTTGAGATAAGAGAGATAGTAGAGCCACTCAAACTAGACATCGTTTTGAGCTCTAGGACACACCAGAGAAGAGAGATGGAGGAAGTCTTCAAGGAATTAGTGATAGAGAAACAAGGGGCTCATGTAGTCCAAGCAGTTTTGAGAGAGAAAGGCAAGTTTACGGGTTTGAATGTGACCGAATACCTGGATGTATTTGAGGAACATGAATGGATCTATGGTCTACTTGAAGAAGTGTTTGCACATTACTTCACACGGGTAGTTTTAGGGTCTATCCTAGCATATATTTCAATGCACATAGCAAAGCCTTGGGCTGAATTCAGAAAAGAGTTACATAACCTGTTTTATCTAGAAGATTTTTCACAACATAGCAGAGAAGGATTCTTGCGATGGGTAAACTCTCCAAAACCCAATGCTGATGGAGAGTGTTAATCTCCAAAAGAATAACCTACTCTTGTGATTAGAACACCTCTATACCAAGAGTAAGTCAAAAACTTCACAACACAAAAGTCTGCTGCACAATTTCTTCAAATTAATCTGACAAACATGTAAAGTTTTTTATGAAACTTTGTATGGAGTGTCGCCTAGAGATTGCGCACCTCCTTCAAGTTAAAATTCTTCAAAAGGTTTAGTATAACTTGAGAAATCACCTTCACAAGTTACCTATGTCTGAAACTGTCATTCTGAACAGTCGACTTCACACCTGTAACTTCTAAGACTTGGTTCTCCTTGAATAGAACCCGTTTAAGCAAATGCTTCTGGTTACGAGTAGCTTATCTTCTAACTTAAAGATTAAGCTCTCACTCATGCAAAACTTTAAAGTATGTACTGAGAAATAATCAAAACATTGATCACTGGAAATGCGCCTGTTTCAGTAAACTTTGAACACTCAACACATATGAATGTTCCTACTGACAATTCTCGGTTTCTGTTTACAATTAAACTCTGAAACTTAAGCTATAGATTGATTAACTATAGACTTAGATATCCTCAAAAGGATTTCACAAATCATCTATCACAGATGAAGAACACACAGAAATTTCGGCGCAGTATTTCTTCGATTACTCAGAAAGTTACAGTTGAGTGATGAGAGGAAAAAACTCAACTAACTTTTCATATGTCTCATGACATCTAACTTCTCATCATCTATGCCTCTCACTCATACTCTCGTATATGCCTCTCATACTTTTCCCTCTCTCTCATATCTGCCCCGACACTTTCTCAGGTATTTATAGATAAATTTGTACAAGCTTACAACGCTGACTATACTACTGTACATATGTGTACAACTTTTTCCGGTTCTTCTTCCAAGCTTCAAAATTTGTTCTTTTCTTCCTCCTTTCATCCTTCAACTCTTCATGAACTGAAAACTGTAAAAATGATCATTTCCGGTAACATTCCGGTAACTTTACTGTGACCTTCCGGTACTGTTCCGGTGACCTTCCGGTGACCTTTTTAAGGAAATTTTTTCTGAAGTTTCTGCGGACTTAAAGACCTTCAATTGTTGATTGTCTTGCACCAACAGCTCCCCCTCAATCATCAATTGAGGTTTTCTCTGTCTTCTTTATTCCTGCCATATCTTTAAACCTTTGTAACTTAGGTCCATCCAAACTTTTTGTAAGCATATCAGCTATCTGATCTTTCGTTGAAGTATGAATTACTTCAATCTCTTTATCCATCACCTTCTCTCTTAGAAAGTGATACTGAATCTCAATGTGTTTAGTCCTGGCATGAAAAACAGGATTAGCAGCTAAATATAATGAACTCATATTATCTCCAAATATAATTGGTGTCCTCTGTATAGTGTCAAAATTCTTCATTAAAGTCTTTAGCCAAATCACTTCCTTTGCGGCTTCAACCATGCCTTTGTACTCAGCTTCGGTAGAAGACAAAGCAACTGTATGTTGCTTCTTGGAACACCATGAGATTAGCTTATCTCCCACATAACACATGTATCCATAGGTTGACCTTCTGTCATCTGGATTACCTGCCCAATCTGCATCACTGTATACTTTGATATTTGTATCTGATGTAAAACCATAATACAAACCTTCTTTGAGTGTACCCTTAATGTACCTCAACACCCTTTGTCCTACAATCCAATGTTCTTTCCTTAGACAGTGCATGAATTGAGACAATACTCCTACTGCATATGATAAATCAGGTCTGGTTAAAGTAGCATAGATAAGACTACCAACCAAACTCTGATATTGTCTCACGTCCTTGAATTCTTCACCTCCAAACTTACTCAATTTGTGATTCACCTCCATTGGAGTAGGTGCTATCCGGCAATCATTCATTTTAAACTTGATTAACAAGTTCTTTAAATATCTTTCTTGGGTCACGAATACTCCATGCTGAGTATATGTGATCTCCATACCCAAGAAGTAAGATAAGTCTCCCAAGTCACTTATCTTGAACTCTTTTTCCATTTGCTTCTTGAGTCTTTGTATACCTGACTCATCTGTTCCTGTAAGAATTATATCATCAACATATATGCACATGTATATGAAACCATTATCACTTGCTTTTATAAGCAGACTACTATCTGCTTCAGACACCTGAAAACGCACTGAACCATTGTTAACCATATCTTTAATACCTCTTTCATTGAAATGTCCAAGCCTCTTGTGCCAAAGATCTAACTCAGAAATTTTATGTCCTTCATATGTAAACATGGCCTGACCAATGTTTCCTTGAATCTTCAGTGTAAACAGTCTTCCTTCTTTCTTTCCTAAAACAATCTGTTTATACCCTTGACTGGGATCTTCCACGTATACTCCTTCACTAGTGAATCTTACTTCATATCCCTTTTCAACAATTTGTCCTACACTTATCAAATTCTTAGGAATTGTAGGAACATACAGAACCTTACCCAATAAGGTACTACCGTCTTTGGCTTTTACTGATCCAATCGACTTCACTTTATGCTTTGTGTTGTCACCTGTTTGAACAACATGATTAGAAACTTTATTCTCCAAATCAGTCATCAATGATATGTTTCCACTCAGGTGATTGCTACATCCTGAGTCAATGTAGAAGACTCTTTGATCTTCACTCTGACTTTCACAAGTAGCATTCAATATCAATGTTGAATCTTCCTTCTGTTCTGAAGCGTAATTGTAGTAGGTATTGTTATATTGTTGACTTTGGAATCCTCTACCTGTATTTCTTCCAAAGTAACTCCTACCACCTCTACCTCTGAAATTTCCTCTTTGATTTCTGCCACCTCTTCCTCTTGCATTGTAACTTTGACTATATCCATTATTACTTTGAGTCTTATGCCAACAATCATTAGCTAAATGATTTGTCTTACCACAAATCCAGCAAGCTTTGCTTCCATCTTTGTTGTTTCTGCCTCTTCCTCTACCTTTGCCACCTCCTCTTCCTCTTAGGAAGTTGGCTTGGCTAGTTGTTCCTTCATCTTCATTTGCTTGTTGCTTTCCTTTGCTATTCTTCTTTTTATCTTTTGAATACATTGCATGACCTGCACTCTTATCACCATCTCCTTTAACATCATTCTCAAATGTTAGCATATGACCTAGCAACTGATTTAAATCTGGAGTGAAATGATCAAGTGGTAACTCTGTAGACAAAATAAACGGCTTCCATTTGTCATCACCTCTTAAGCCTGTAAGAATTTGCCTTACCAATTTATCCTCCTCAATGTCTTCATCAACAGCTCCTAATGCATCTGCAATGTCTTTCATCCTTGTCACATAGTCTGAAATGGACTGAGAAGCCTTCTTCTTGAAGGTTGTAAACTCTGCCCATAAGGATGCCTTCCTTGACTTAGTAGTATTCTGGAAATGCTCCTCCAAAGCATTCCAAATGTCAGTTGCACTTTCAAGACCTCGAATATGAGGTAACAAGTAATCATTTACTGCCATATAGATAATGCTTCTAGCTTGAGCATCTTTCTTCATCCAGTTTTTCAAATCTGCTAACTCTTCCCTAGTCGGAACACTAGGATCTCTGAACTGTGGCTTTTCTTCTTCTCCTGTGATATAAGCTATCAAATCTTTGCTCATAAGATGAGCTTCCATCCTCATTGACCACGCAGGATAGTTTTCTCTATCCAGTTTCTCTATCTGCAGAGAATCTCCCATCTTGTGTCTTCCTGTGTATTGAAATCTTCAACCTTTATGAATAATATATGTACCTTTGCTTCAAATTAGACTCCGTTTGTCTTTCTTGATATCGTATGATCTCTTCCTCAGGTTTTGCCTTCAAGCTTTCACCTTTTAGTTCTTCAGTTGTTGAATTCTTTGTAACCGCAGCAATCGGGATCCTCCTTTCTTTGATTTTGATGTCTCCTGCTCTGATACCACTGATGGAGAGTGTTAATCTCCAAAAGAATAACCTACTCTTGCGATTAGAACACCTCTATACCAAGAGTAAGTCAAAAACTTCACAACACAAAAGTCTGCTGCACAATTTCTTCAAATTAATCTGACAAACATGTAAAGTTTTTTATGAAACTTTGTATGGAGTGTCGCCTAGAGATTGCGCACCTCCTTCAAGTTAAAATTCTTCAAAAGGTTTAGTATAACTTGAGAAATCACCTTCACAAGTTACCTATGTCTGAAACTGTCATTCTGAACAGCCGACTTCACACCTGTAACTTCTAAGACTTAGTTCTCCTTGAATAGAACCCGTTTAAGCAAATGCTTCTGGTTACGAGTAGCTTATCTTCTAACTTAAAGATTAAGCTCTCACTCATGCAAAACTTTAAAGTATGTACTGAGAAATAATCAAAACATTGATCACTGGAAATGCGCCTGTTTCAGTAAACTTTGAACACTCAACACATATGAATGTTCCTACTGACAATTCTCGGTTTTTGTTTACAATTAAACTCTGAAACTTAAGCTATAGATTGATTAACTATAGACTTAGATATCCTCAAAAGGATTTCACAAATCATCTATCACAGATGAAGAACACACAGAAATTTTGGCGCAATATTTCTTCGATTACTCAGAAAGTTACAGTTGAGTGATGAGAGGAAAAAACTCAACTAACTTTTCATATGTCTCATGACATCTAACTTCTCATCATCTATGCCTCTCACTCATACTCTCGTATATGCCTCTCATACTTTTCCCTCTCTCTCATATCTGCCCCGACACTTTCTCAGGTATTTATAAATAAATTTGTACAAGCTTACAACGCTGACTATACAACTGTACATATGTGTACAACTTTTTCCGGTTCTTCTTCCAAGCTTCAAAATTTGTTCTTTTCTTCCTCCTTTCATCCTTCAACTCTTCATGAACTGAAAACTGTAAAAATGATCATTTCCGGTAACATTCCGGTAACTTTACTGTGACCTTCCGGTACTGTTCCGGTGACCTTCCGGTGACCTTTTTAAGGAATTTTTTTCTGAAGTTTCTGCGGACTTAAAGACCTTCAATTGTTGATTGTCTTGCACCAACAAATGCTTCCCTGACTCATCTATTAAATGAATTCTTGAGTAGACATGCACAGCTTGCACAGGCTGATTTGGATGCTTTGAAGGCTCACTAGTCATTTCCTTCCTTAAGATCTTAAGTCCTAAAGACAAGACTGAGGTCGAGAGGAGGATAGAAGAACCTAGCAAGAGGTTTGGGTTGACAAAAGACTGGGTCATAGGGAAGAGAGAAGTGGAAGCGGTTACCGAGATGAGGCAAGCTACGAGGTATTATATGATAGACCTGTAGTACTAGCTCCACAACCACTTAGGGAGGCTCCGCTTTGAGCGATTCCGAATGTGCCTACAACATCAGCTTCTCCTAATGTTGCATCCACTTTACGATCACCAATGGCGCTATAACTTGAGATTCTTAGCCGACAAATAGAAAATCTAATGATGATGCAAGTGTCTATGTCAAAACAAATGACTAGCATTCATAATAAAGTCTATTCTATGGGATATCAGGACCCCACTCCTCCTCACGCAAGTACTAGTTATGCAGATGCAATATAGAGAGGTACTATGCCCATTCGGAATATGCAAGGTTATGTGATGCCTCAGCCTGCACCTCCAATGCAACTTGTTGCCCAACAGACACCTGCACCACCAGTGCAGCCTATATTTCAAAGAAACACTCGACCTTTTGAGAGACGAGCGATTGGTGGGTTTGGAGGGGCAAAGAGACGTGTATGGTGCGATGTATAAGAACATTTCTCATATGCATGTGAAGAGCTTAAGCTAGCAAAGGAGCATCAATTGATAATAGATATAGACAAGAAGCTCTGTGATTTTATGACCAGTCTTCCTCTCCCTGTGAATTGGGCAAAGAGGGGAGTGAAGAAAATTTATTAGATCTATCTGGCAATAATGCAAGAACATCAGCTGCACAGTTAGAGCCCGTAGAGGAGGGAGATGAAAATGAGCCTAGACCTTGACCTCAAAGAAACTACTCTATAGAGGCTTTAGTGAAAGCCAAGGATGTGCTTATGCAGAAGATTGCATGGAAGTCTCCTGTTGATCAATTCTCAATCTATTTGCATATAGCCAATGTGGAAGAAAAGAGGTAGAGAGATGAGACTCAAGAAGAGACAGAGCCAGAGAGGAGAGTAACAAGGAAGCAAAGTCAAGAGGCTAATGAAGAGAAGGCTAAAGAGCCTAAAAAGAAAGTATAATTTAACGAGCCTACTGCTTCTCAAGCAGAGGTAAAGAAGAAGGAGATAAGAGGGGGAAAGAGGTCAGCTGGGCCAATTAAGATTCAAGAGTCAACAAAAGAGAAAGAGAAAGAAAAAGAGCCCATTCAAAAGAGTTATGAAACTCAAGGGAAACATTCAAGAGACAGATAAAGAGAAGAAGAAGAAAAAGAAAAGACCCCAAAAGCTATTTTGATCTCTGAGTTGGAAAAGAAGAATGATGCAAGAGAGATACTAAATGATATTCTGTTGAAGAGCCAAGTGACCATGTCCTTGGAGCAGGTCTTCTCCATAGCGAAGCCTGAATTCAAGGACAGCTTTATAAAGTTGATAAAGAGGAAAGGGTTCCAATTACTTGATGATGTGGAGATGGAAGAGGCGTCTGAAGATACCCAAGTGACAAATGAAGCAACAGCCTTAAGTGATACTTCTAATGATGAGGATGATGAGGTTTAAAGATGCCATAAGAATTCCTTAGGTCCTATTACACCTCATGACGAGATAAGAAGGACAGAAAGTGAGTATACCAAGACTTTTGGGCTAGAGGAACATCTGAAATGAAGGTGAAATTAGGAAGAAATAAAGAGTAGTGTTTTGCAAATGCATCGAGGTATTCTGTAATATTTAAGCCAGTGAATTTTCCTTTTTCTCTCAAAATGGCTTGGACTGTGCGTGTTCCTTGCTTCTCAATCATCATAATTTTTAACATCTCCTCCATTTTGCATTCTTGATAACGCTTTGAATGGAGTAGAAGATCCCTAATAGCAGGTTTTAATTGTTCCCTAAACTGCCTAAACCTATCGCTAGTTGATAAAGCTAGGAATGTTGGCTTTACCTAACCCTAGGCTTTACTATTACTACTATATTTGCTTAATCCAAAACTTATACTTATCTCTTAACTTGATCTTTTTGAATTTATAAGTAGATTTCTCTTTTATTTTATAAGTTTTTAATTATTTTTTTATAAATTTGTTTAGAACTTAAATTTCTTAAACCTTTGAATATTTAATTTTAAAGGTTTCTCTAATACAGTAGATAAATTTTATAAAATATATTTCCTTGATTTAGATCTTTTGGTTTTTTAACAAAAATTACTATTAATTTCCTTAATAATATTTTTTTTATTTTGGATAAAACAAGAAAGAAATAAAATCAATAACTCTAAATAGAAAAAACTTAAATTTAAATTTTTTTTATGCTATAAAATTCTTTTTGTGCAATGAAATAAATATAAAGCAAACAAACAATCTTTTTGTTTAAAAATAAAATCTTTCTTTTTGGTGTTGCAAAAACAATCTTTTTATAAAACTTCGCTAAGATCTAATATGAACATGTTTAAGTGCTTTAAACAAAAGCTATCTTTCCTAAAAAAAAATTTAATGCTTTTTCCAATGTGAGTATAATGTGCCTAATTTTTAGTGCAAATGGAATCAACCTTCTTTTTTTGGTGATGTGAATGAAATAAAAGGAACTTGAAAAAAACCTTACTTGAAGTTTGCTTGATGTAGAGGTTCTAATGTGCACGTCATATGTATTTACAAACTTTTATTTAGTAATTTAAATCTAAGCACAAAGATAAAAGTGAATGTGAAAAATTCTTGATCTTCTTGTATGTTGATGGGGGGAAGTGAAGTGACGAATCTCCTCCGGTTAGATATTCTTCTTCTCGTGGAGGTGCTTAGGTCATAAGACCAGTCCTCAATGCCCAAAGAAAAAGTAAGTAGCAAAATCTTCACGTTGTGTTGCAACTTCTTTCTTCACTTTCCTGCATACAAGAAGAAGATAAAGTTAATTATTAGAAAACTCAAAATACAATGCAAACCCTAAGCACACTATCGTCACGTTTCACGTCAGGATCACCAAGTTGTCGTAGAGGGGTGTGAAGGGAGGCAAATGCTCATCCAACAGATTCATGCTAACCTCATCGTGTGACTACACGCAAGGTGTTTCTTAGAATGCTTCAGGATTTGGGTTGAGTTCTCAGTTTTTGGGTGATAAAAGCAAGAGTTTTATAATCTATTTAAGTTTAATTTAAGAACTAAGATTCATATGAAAGTATATTTCTAGCGTTTTGATATGCTGTAAAGATCAGTTCCTCTTCAATAATTCGATTAGAACTCTCTTCAATAATATAATTTTTAATAATAGTTATCTCGTCATTTTCATATTGATTTTTCCTTTTAGGGGAAGGTGGAAATAAGATCTCTTTTTCGTCAGATTGAGGAAAAGCAATTGAACAAAAAGTTCTAAATCTCGAAACTCTATAATTGTCAGGTGAAGAGTATAAAGTTTCTATTACAATATGATCTTTCACTTATTCTACTTCTTCTATATTATCCGTACTTTTGTTGATTCGTGTAGTATTATTTTCTAATGGAGTAGGTAAAAGCGTATTTAGAATGAAAGAGCTATTTATTTTCTTTTTAATTGGAGTCTTACTTGTGGATGCAATATTCCTATTCATGAAAAGTAGGACACTATGGTCCGTATGGAAGTGCGTTTCTATACCTAGATAAAGCGTCTGAATATGAAGGAAAAATTAATTCTTCACTAGTTATTATATCTTTAATTATATCAAGTACGACGTTTTTTTTTTGTTGTGGAATAGTATATCTTTTTAAGTTTGGTGGAAACAAATCTTCTCTATTCTGTAGTTTAGGTAAGACAATTGAAAGTAAAGGCAAAACTATAGATACGTTACGATTGTATTCTACAGAGTGTGAAGTCTCATCTACTATTTGATCTTTAATTATTTCTATTCCTTCACTTTCGTTACTAATCTCGTTTTCATTAATTTGAATAAATGTATTTTCAATAGTGGGGGTAAAAGTGTTCCTAAAACAAAAGAACTATCTAATTCTTTATTTTTAGTAACAGATTTGCTTGTTGATGCTAAATTCTTAGACGTAAGAAAGTAGAATATATAGAACTTAATTAAAACGTAAAGTGGAAGTACGGAAAAACTTAGGATCAATTCTATACCTATACAAATGCTTATAATAAGTTCTAATACAACTCTTAGAAAATATTCCTATACATATTTATATTTCACACACTCATATGCATATTTATCTCACACACTCACATGCATATGCATTAGCTCACACTACATATGTATATGCACACATGCATACATTCACATGCATACACATGCATATGGCATATACTTCTAATGTATATGCATACACTCATGCATACATATACTTCTAACATACATGCACTCATGCACTCCTAACTTCCTAAGTTACATGCATATGCATACATCTACTTGCATACATGCAAACATACATTTGTTTACATGCAAATATGCATTCATACACTTATGCATGCATCTTAACATATATGCACATGCGTACATTCATTACACACTAACATACATGTACGCATCACTCATGTATATGTACTTGTCAGTTACATACATGCACATATGCATACCTACATATGCATCTTACTCAAATAGATATGCACATGTGTACATTTTAGTTCATATGTATACATACATTCAAACTTACATGCATACACTCATGCATACATTTACTTCTAACATACATGCATACATTTCTCATGCACACATGCATCACATAACATGCATACATATGCATACTACACATGCATATATGTATCATTACACACTCATGCACATGCATAAACACATATGCATACCTATCTTAACATGCATAAACAAACTTCTCACGCATACATGCATACTCATATGCACATGCATAAACACACAAGCATACCTACACATGCAAACATGCATCATACAACACTTCAACATCTCTCATGCATACATGCACATCTCACTCATGCACATATGCATCACATCACATGCATAAATACATATGCATTCTCTCTCTCTCTCTCTCTCTCTCTCGCTATGTGATCTCTCTCTTCACGTTCTCCATTGACTTAGCATGTGTGTGGCACCTATTCTACCTTGCGATCTTCGAGAACTCTCTCTCACTCTCTCTAGCGTGCACACATAGTGCTCTACAGCCGACTGGAGAAGTGTGGAAAGAGCATTGATCCTCTCTCCAATCTGTGCAATGGGCGTATCGAAATTTTGTGTCTCAGCACCATGGCATATAGCATCCAAAAAGTGAGGAAAAAAAGATAACCTACATTATCCTTCCCTCTTCTCTATTACCGCGTGATCTCAAGAGCCTCACCGGGGTCCTCAGCTTCCTCTCATTCTCTCTCTTGGAACATCCGCTTTGTTATGATGCCTTCAACACCTTTTTGATCCTTTCCTCTCTCTCTCTCTCTCTCTCTCTCTCTCTCTCTCGTCTCATCTGTGCGTGCGCCTGCTAAGGATGGAGGGGAAAAAAAGCAGAGTGATGCACCTCGATGGAAGAGGGGAGGGAAAACTGAAGGTCTCTTCTCTCCTTTCCCTCTCTCTCTCTCCTCATAATGCATGCCCCATCTTCTGCAATTCACCGATCTGCGTGCATAATAGTCTCTCTTACGTCTGTAAAGTGCCTTATCAGAAAACATATTGGCCATAGGACATATCAATAACATTAATGCTTCTCTTTCGAATTCCAGCAACCTGCGTGCACTATCTACCATTTCCATTTCTCTGCGCAAAATCATCAGATTTGCCCCTGCCCATTTGTTCCTCATCAGCAGTCTCTCATCTCTCTCTCTCTCTCACTCTCTCTCTCTCTCTCCCCCCCTCTCTCTCTCTCTCTCTTTCTCTGACTTGTGTCCCGCCTGAATCTATCGATGGAAGAAGGAGGGGAAAAGAAGGTGGGTCTACTCTCTCTCTCTCTCTCTCTCTCTCTCTCTCTCTCTCTCTCGCTATGCCTATCTCTAGCTCTTTCTCTCCGTGTATCAACTTGCAATCGAAAGAGCATCGTCTAGTCAATTAGTAGCAATCAGAATGGAGGAGGGAGAAGCATTTCTCTCTCTATGCCTCTCTCTCTCTGCCATCAGCTCGAGCTTGCATGAATGTTCAGTCATGCTCTGGAGCAGTCAGATTCTCCGAGAGAAGGAACATCAGAGTAAAAACTCTTTTCTTCTCTCCTCTCTCTTTCTCTGACTTGCGTCCGCCTAAATCTATCGATGGAAGAAGGAGGGGAAAAGAAGCTGGGTCTACTCTCTCTCTCGGTCTCTCGGTTGGATCAGTACCTGCAGGAGAATCATTAGGAGAAACTTCTGAGTTATCTTAAGTTATTTATAGGTAGATGTTCTTTTTCGTGCATTCCTACATAGTTCATCTTAACTAAAACATTGACTTGCACTTATTCATTGCATTCCATACGCTTGGACACTTTCTTATCTACTCTAATGCACACTACTAGTTAAGTGCTACATATTATTTTAGCGCACAACTCACATATAACTGATTTATTATATGTATTTAATATTTATTAGTTAAATGATTTATGATCTAATATATATTGTAATTAATAGACAGTAATGCGCATATAATGACACTAATATATATTTAAATAAATCCGCTTATTAGTACATACCTATAAATATATTTTTTTTAGGTTAATAGGAACAACTTTTATACACAAAACATCTATTCATAAGGTTTTTTAACATAATAAAACTTTATGGATTTATATATATTAATTTCTATTTATTGTTTCTATGAAAGTTAACATATCCTATACCTAGTCACATGCTTACATCGATACAAAATCACTTTCACATGCCTTTACACTTAAACTTGCATGGGTAGATACTTAGGGTTAATACACATGCACTTATAATGAAGATGCACTTTTTTAATGTTATGGATCTATTCACATGGTACACAAATATTAAACCTCATAGACCAATCATAGGCACACATACAACATATTATCACACATGCATATATATGTTGAGTTATGGAAAACTAAACAATTCATGGGCTTAAATGTACCCATGTACATTTATGGAACCCCATGTTTACACTCATGCTTATGTAGGTAAAAATTCATAAACACTTAGACATATGCATGTGTACTTTGCCACAGGCAACGACGAATTCTATGGCTCACATGATGAATGCCATGAATCTAGTTTTACGAGACTCTATACCATCAATGGCTATGCCATTCATTGATGATGTTCCAATAAAGGGATGTGAGGAAAGAGTAAAAGATGTGAGTTTAGATGCTTTAGGATGTAGAAAGTTTGTTAGTGATCATATTTCTAACTGTGAGAAAATATCTAAGAGATTTGAAGGGATGGGGCTAACACTTTCTTTAGAGAAATCTATTCTTGGCATTGATGAGGTCCTCATCCTAGGACATCTGTGTGGACACTGTGGCCGCAAGCCATACCCACAGAAAGTTGAGGACATTAGAAGGATCTCTGAAGTATGTCACAATGTTAGTGAGATGAGGAGGTTTCTGGGAGCCTGTGTGTTCTCTGTGAAATGAATTCTTCACTTTGCTCACATTTCAAACCGCATTATGACCTTCTGAGAAAGAGAAAGAAGTTTGTATGGACAAAGAAACACTCGAGAGCAATGCATAGACTGAAGCAACTGCTAATTGAAGCCCCGATTCTGAAGCGTTTTGACTATTCAGGTCAAAGGCCTATCATTTAGACCGTTGATACCAGTCCTATTGGTATAGGCTGGGTCATAAGGCAAGATGATGATGAGGGGTAGAGATATGCAATGCACTTTGGTGCAAAGATTCTTCACGATACTCAAAGAAAATATCCGCAAATAAAGAGAGAGCTATGGAAGCTAGTGACTGCTTTAAAGATCGATAAAGAGTATTTCATTGGGGCGAATGTGGTAGTTGAGACCGATTGTCTTCCAGTGATTGGCATGATAGCAAACTATTCATCTCCGGACATTGCTATGCTTAGATGGATCTCTTATGTAAAGTTTATAAATCCTGCATTGGTGCACATAACTAGAAAGTTGAATATAGTGGCTGATATGTTTTCATGAGCAAAATTCAATGATGAGTCTGATGATCCATTGGTATATGTATATGAGTAGTTCCGTGAGAGTGAGTATGATGGCGAGTGGAGAGATATAGGAAGATATGTGAGTACACTAAAACCTTACTCAGGTTGGCCCCAAATAAGTATAGAACCGTCAAGAAAAATTCGTACAACTTTTTCTTGAAGGATGGGATTATTTGGCGACATGCTAAGGGAAAGGTAAAGAGTCCAGAGAGAGTACTGCATTCGAGAATTCTTCAGAGCAAGGTGATAAGAGAGATACACAAGACCTTGTGGGCAAGTCACAAAGGATTCTATGCTACATATGAGAAGATTAGGAAAGCCTACTGGTGACCAGGGATTTATGTGAGTGTGAGAGGTTCTGTAGATACTTGTGCTAAATGCAAGGTGCATTCATGAGTTAGGGACAGAGACCCATTACATACGACTTATCCTCATTGTATCCATTACAAGTGGGTGGTCGATCTTGTAACCATGACCAAAGGGATAGATGTGATGAGATATATTGTACTTTCTAGAGAGGACTTAACCATCCATGTGGAAGGTCAAGCTCTCCGTACAAAGATGAATTATAATGTATGCAAATTCCTTCTAGAAGAAGTCATTTCAAGATTCGGTTATGGTGAGAAAGTGGTTGCCGATAGCGGAGAGTTGGATGCAAGAGAGGCAAAAGAGTTCTTTGATATTCATGAGTTCGATTGTCTCTCACTACTGCCTATAATAGAGAGGCAAATGGAAAGATTGAGAGAGGTCACCCTTCCATTGTGAAGGCAATCTCTAAGGCTTGCAGCGATGATATCAAGCAGTGGCCTATATTTATTCCATTCGCGTTATGGGCTGATAGGATGACTTACACTCGGTCCACGAGTTTCATGCGTGCGGAATTGATGTATAGCCAGAAGCTAGTCTTTCCCATCAAGACTCAGATACTGACATTGTTGACGCTCCCGTGGAATGATGGTATGATGAGGGAAGAACTTATCATTAAGAATCAAGCAGTTAGAACAAGGAAATGAAAAATTTAAAGAAGTAGTCCAAAAGTTAAAGGAGTCAAGGTTAAAGAACAAGATTTATTTTGACAAAACTGATCGGCTTAGATCACGTAGGATTGAGGTAGATGATTGGGTCTTGGTGTACGATAGTACATTCGATACTCAATATGATGCTAGGAAGAAATTGACTAGATGATGGTTTGGGCCGTATGTGGTGATGTCTGTGTTTGAAAATGGAACATATGTGCTTTGCAAATTAGATGGTACTCCTTTGAAGTCTTTGATGCACGAAAGAGGATAATGTTGTTCAAGAAAATAATGTTGTTCAAGGATAATCAGATTATGAGATTGAGCAGGAAATTATGGAGGATGCTGATGATACTGATGTTGATCCTGATGAAGAATGATAGATCATTAAGTTGAAGAAAAGTTGGATTGATCAATGATGAAGATGAACCGAATGATCAAATGAAATATTTTCAATTTGAAATCTATTCCTTTTTGAAAGAGCATATGCATTGCATTGCTGTGTGTGATAAAGATATATATGAATTTAAGAAAATCGTGTAGAATGAAGATAGCAAATATCTATTATGGGTTTGCATGAAGCATGAGTGACTAAAAATTATATGAACAAAATCAGTTATTGCAATAGAGAGTTTTGAAAGTGAAAGCTTGGGAATGTGATGGCATGCTTAGACTGAGTGCATGTATATGCTGATTGATTTGAATACTTAGTAAGTGGGATTCTTTGGGTCCTCATCCTCCATATAGATCATGATTTATGAAATACCTTCATCCTCAAGCCAGATTATATGTGTGTGTATGTTGTAAGTGCACTACGATGGGCTAGTAAGCGGGTGGAACCACCTTGGTTGGGTGATCAAGACCACGAGCCATAGCTAGTTTCATCGTAGGCTTGACCTATCTATTGTCATGCGCCTGCATGGGTCGATAGGAGAGTGGAGTCACTCTCGCAAGGTGGTCAAAGCCACGAGCTAACATCGATTTCATGTAGGAGTGACTTTGTGTATGGCATGCGCTATGTCGGGTTGACAGACAGGTGGGGTAAACTTGACCGGGTGGACAAGTCCATGAGTCGTACCCGATTTTGACATAGGCCAATTTGTGAAATAAAGAATAAATGCTGAGCTGAGATGAAGTCAAAGAAAAAGAGAAGAGAAAAAGAAAAACGAAAAGGAAAAAGAAAAGAAAAGAGATCTAATGGAGAGTTGGATAGTAGGAGATAAATAGAGTAAACAAGGCATGTTCTACAAACTGAGTTAGTAGAAACTTAGTATATGCTGGTACTTAGAATGAGTTTTTGGACTTGAACTAGTTGAACAAACAGAAGATCTAGAAAGCCAAGGGTTTCTTCATATGGTTACTTGTCAGATTGCAGAAGCAGAAACATAGTATGATGTTTGTGAAGCTTGCATCTTCTTAATTTTCTAAAATTTGTACTAATCTTTATAGAGCTGCATGGACTGCATGAGCTCCCGTTTTGACTTTTGAAAACAAAAACATAAAAAGTAAAAGAAATTATCAAAAGAACCCCAATACGCTTCTGTTGGATTCTGTAGATTAGCCCATCGGGATGATGTGTAGGTTTAATTGGGATGAATGTCAGGATCAAATCCCTTAGGGAAGTGTGCATTGTTTTTTTCCAAAGTTCATTCATTTTCTGGGTTTTAAGTGATATTTTGACTGAGAGAGGGGTATAATATGTGCATGTTTTGGCCGATTTGATTAGTTAAGAAAAATAAAATCATGTTAGATATGTACATTAGACTTGTGTGTGTAAATAGCTAGCTTTTGACCCATAAACCCTTAGGTTTGATGATGACACAGTGAGAGAGAGGGAGAGGAGGGAGGGAGGGAGGGAGGAGGGAGAGAGAGAGAGAGAGAGAGAGAGAGAGAGAGAGAGAGAGAGAGAGAGAGAGAGAGAGAGAGAAGGAAGAAAAGGATAGAGGATTTTACACACACAAGGGCGGAGAGAGAGAGAGAGAGAGATGGTTCTTCACCAAATAAAGAAATAAAGAAGAAAGAAATAAGGAAAGAAAAATTAAAGAAAGAAACATAGGAAAATAAAGAGAAAAGAGAAAGAAGAATAAAAGAAAACGAAGAAGACAAGAAAAGAAAGAAAGAGAAGATGGGAAAGAAAGAAGGAAGAAGAGAGGAGGGAAGAGGAAAGCAAGAAAGGAGAAGAGGAAGAAACAAGCGAAAAAGAAGGAAGAAAGAAGAAAAGAGAAAAGAAGGGAGTGGTTGAGGAGTCAAAATTGTTCACACTCCTTCATTTGCAGGACTTTAGGCACATGTATGACATATTTGATAGGTATTATTGTTAGTTTTTCATGCTCTTCTTTACTAGATTGATTGATACTAACCTTTCAAATAGTCATGAAGCCACATCTATTGCCATTTTTGAAGTCATAACACTAGTTTTGCACCAAGGGTTGGGAAATGCATTGCTTTGTATGGTTCATATATTGCAAACTATTTTTGACTGTTTTATGTATTTTTGAAATGGTACTAATGATGATTTATCTAACCCCCCCCCTCCTCGAGCTTCTTTGTGGATCCTTCCTCCAAGTTTTGGGTGATGGTTTTAGAGATTATATGAAGGGAAGAAAGTGATTGAAGACTGAAGTAAAGAGTACCCCATGGATCTCTGGTGGAACGCTTCTCTAGGTTATTGCGTGATTGGAAGTAAAGTGAAGAAAAAGTGCTTGCCGAGAAGTTTTGGAGTAGAGCTTGGACCACAAAGACCGAAGCCGAAACTCGTGGGTTTCTTCTCGCACTATAGCGGGAGGTCTACATTATATTTGGCCGATCCACACTGTAGCGGTTGCATATTTGTATTTGCCCATCTGCACTGTAGCCGCTTTCAGTATCCCCGACCCGCACTATAGCAGGAATCATTGTATTACCGAGATTTTATTGGAGGACTTCAGATACATTTACATTGTATCTTTGAGCTTTGTTTGCACACCAATCCTGTGACTTCCACGTTTTAGCGTGGTATCTGGATTCTTTCACTCCCGATGGCTAAGGTCTTATGCGTACATACATTCCTTGTTCCCTTCCAAGAGGGTAAGGACCTTACGAAGATCGCCACACTAGAGAGAGGGCGAGGCACCCAGCATAGAGATGTTTCTCACTAGACGTGCGAATGGCCCACACTAGGGGCCTGATCCAACCCCGTGCCGGCCCTTCCCATCACCTAACTCCTTCCTGACCGTGGTCCTAGTGTGTTCACACACTCACTACCTAAATATATCAATAGAAGCAATGCCATTTTCTAGAAAATTTAACATTTCCTCATACCAAGTAGGAGAAGCCTAAGGAGCATTCTCAATTTCAGCCATTGTAAAGGCTTTTGCATCGGAGAGAGTATCATCAATAGCTTTGGGGGGTTCTCCATGGTCAATGTAAGATAAGAAATTTGCAATAGCATGACTATCGCCGGGGTAATGAACAATGTCGTACTCAAATTTTTCCAACAATAGGACTCACCTGGCAAGACGTCCAACCAAAATTTGCTGCTTTACCAAATAAAGTAGAGCACTATGATCTACATGGAAGTTGAACGCTCGACCAACAAATAATGTTGAAACTTCTTTAGCAAATAGATAAGATCAAAGCATTCTTGTTCCGTATTCGAGTAATTTTGCTCAGCTACTGTTAATCTCCGGTTAGCATAATAAACAGGGCAGAACCAGCTACGGTCTTTCTTCTACATAAGGACACTTCCAATATAGCTTTGTCTGAAGCATCCACAAACACATGAAAAGGCCCATCTAGAGCTTTCAAAATAGGTGTTGTAGCTAACATTTTACGTAATCGCTTAAAGGCAATTTGGGCATCATCCATACACACAAATTCTACCAATCAGACATGTGCTAGCTTGTTCAATGGAATGACAATATGTGCTAGCTCTCCTAGATGTCGGTCATGCCATCCAACCTGCCTAAGGACTCATAAGACTTATTTTGGATTTTGGGGTGCTAGGGTCTCCATTAAAACTTTAACTTTATCCGTCTCAATTGTAATAGCTTTTCTAAAAATAACATGGCCCAACAATTTTTCACAGTTTACTACAAAAGTAAATTTATTCGAATTCAAAAAAAGATGTACTTGCCCGCAAGAATCAAAGCAAGCACGTAAATAGTCTGTGTGTGTGGCCATTGTGTTAGAAATTTGGAAGTCATCCAAGAAAAGGGCATAAATGATGTAAGGTAAGAGCAAGTATTTATTTCATATAACTCTAGAAAGTGCTTGGCATGTTTTGCAATTCAAACAACATGATTGAAGAGACAAATACTCCCGAGTGCATAATAAATGTTGTTTTGGGTATGTCTGCTTCCACCATTTGAACTTGGTTGTATCCACTAAGGCCATCGAGGAACCAATACATTTCTCGACCCGCTACCTCATAAGGCGTGCTATCCAAGAATGCCATTTGGAAAGAATTGAGTATGGTTGTTGCATTTAATTTTTTGTAATCTACATAGATTCGTAATTGCTTATTCATTTTCGAAATAATAACAATGGGAGAGACCCATTCTGGGTTCTCAATAGGTAGAATGCATCCCACTTTGATTAATCGATCCACCTCATGATTCAAGTACTCTCCAAAGTTGTGGTTAATCCTCTATCATTGCTGCATGGTTGGGGTAGCATCCGGCTTAAGCAAAATGCAATTGATACAGCTTCGGATCAAGACTTTTCATGTTAGTGTAAGTCCATACAAAAATATCTTTATATTGTTGTAGTAGAATTATCCGCGCCATCCAAAATTTCGGAGCAAGCTCCGAACATATTCAGAAAGTCTTTGCGTCTTCTTCATTATCGAGACTCACTACTTCCAAAGAATCCTCTCACCCAAATTTTTCCAATCTCCATGGGATCTTTCATCACTGGGTCCATAACATCCTCTATAGTTAGTTCCAAGGGTTCTCTGCAAGCAGTGGCTGTTATGTTGTCCCAAGCTCGGTTGATTATTAAATTCATATCCACAACCCAAAAAGATAATAGATCTCTATTTACTTCCAAAAAGTTTTGCTCCTCATCTTTCTTGAGCACACCCAGCATATGTGGAGGTTCTGCTAACGGCGGTTTATGGTCGGGGAGGCAATGTTGCTCTTCTTCTAATGGGATGGAAAATCTTGCATGTCCTCTTCTGCATGTGATAGTACTTTCATCCCACTTCTATCGGACTTTAGCATTTCATAACCAAGGTCGTCCCAACAAAAAATTATAATCCAGTTTATGCCCTTTAAGATCCAGTACAACAAATGGAATACTGATTACTATGTGCAAAATGCGGATGGGGATGTCCTTAATTAGCCACACTGTCTGCACCCGTGATTGATCCGCCATCCGGATGAAGATTGGAGCAAGGTCTATTCTGTTCTAGCCCATTTGTTTACATGTGGTGGTAGAGGTGATGTTAGTGCTTAACCTGCCATCAATCAAAACCTTGGGTATGGCGTTATTTTTATACCTAACTGTAATCATAGGAACTGCATTGTGTACTATTCTGTCTGGGACATCACTTACCATCAAGATCAAAGGTTCTGGACTTAGAGATGGCGAATATTTTTCATGTAATTTCTATAACAACTAGTTTGAGAAAGTTGGGATGAGCTCTAGTAAAGCCCCCAATGATAGTTTAATCTCTGAATCCTGCAAGAACTGGCAATATGCACCATCTATTGGTGTCTCAAGGTTTGAATTCCCTTGCTTCTATTCTGCCCCGAACTTATGGCTCCGAATCCAGCTAGTAGTCTCTTGATCAGTAGACCGTGCCTGCAACACTTCAGATACTATTGAATCGATTGGTGGTCTGGAATTCTCCATATCACTTTTTGTTCCCTTTGTCTCCTGAGTAGATTCATCAGCTTTCTTAGCGAATTTTCCATGTTGCTCTTTTCCAAAAAGTTCTATTCAAACTAGCGGAGGCTTTAGAGAATGCGGTGGATTCTCCATAGCCCACTTAATTGCTTTCTTGAGTTTTTTCTTCTGTTCCACAAGTGCTAGATAATCTGGTTTCTCACCACTCTAATACTCATTCTCCGACCTAGTGACCACCAATGCTAAGGGTTCTAAATGCTCTAAGGTCACCACATTGGCCATGGATGCCATAAGATTAGCTTCCTATTTCCCTTCATCATATTCCTTGGCCTCTTCACATTCCTATCTTCTGTGGTTGTATTGCAAGAAGAATTGGGACTTGATTGGTCAATTTCCTAAAGTACCTAGCCCGGTTTTTTGAAACCTCTGACCTCTACTGAAATCTTGCAAATTTTGCCACAAACCTTGCTGCATCTCTGAAAATTGATATGGACCAGAATACTACAATGGTCTTGAGAATTCAACATCTTGACTATCCTGTCATTGTCCAGAGGAGGCTTCCGGCTTATATCCTATTGGATTTCCTTTCCACAAAGGAACTTCCACTTGTGCAGTAGACACTCGTGTGTTCACATTAAATCGGCATTCCTCCAAGCTATGATTAGTCTTATTACAAAATGGACAGAATACCTGCTTCAATGCATAGTTAGTCGTGATGTGGCCCGCATTCTTGGACCCTAAACAATACAACTACTACATTGGAGTGGTACCTTTCTTGAACGTTAGATTGGTCTTTTTGAAGCCCAAGTTGGAAAATCGTATTTTTTGGTCCATCCTTGTCACTAAGAAATTATTTGATCAAGTGTACAAGATTGATCCAGCGGGTACATGTAGATCTTTCCTTTTATAGATGGTTGAAGTCCGTCGACGAAAAATTCCTTTAACATTTGCTCTAAAGAACATTTGTTTGTCAAAAATTCCTACATCATGGATCTGGACTCTGACACATATTGTTCTATCGTTCCTTTTTGCATCATATACTAGAGTGAAGCATAGAGCTCCAAAATGCTCTGTGCGGTCTAGAATCGCACTAAGAAGGCCTCTTTCAACTCATCATAGGCTGAAAAATAATCTAAAGGGTACTTGATAAGCCATTTCATTGCATCGCCTGCTAGCGTGGCTTGGAATACCTAAAACTTATGCCTATCATTGTGTAAGTTAGGATGATTACAAATATATTGATTTTCGAATGTGCGTGCATGCACGTCTTGGTCTTCATCTATTCTCCCATAAAAATGAGTGTAATTTAGCCCTGGCAATTGATTTTTTTGCACCATCAAGTTTTCAAGTGTGTGTAAGGTACCAAAGGAGTTAAGAACTAGGGCTAACTCCAACTTTGGTAGAGGTTTGCTACTATTGCTTTGGCCTGGTTTTGTAGGGTATATTTCTTCTTGCTGGTTAGTTCTGCTTGATTCCCCTTGCCAAAAGACTTTGATTGGCTTGCCATCCCTCCACTCAAAAGAGCAAGTCCTTCAAAAGCCTCGGAGAAAAAAACTCTAATTTCCACCCAATACAACACTTCTTTTGGAATGTTTATTGCATCCTCGAGGCCAATATCTTCATGTTTTAGTGTTGCTAGGGTCTGCTGAACGGATTCGTCTAAATACTGGTGATGACAGGTCTTTTTCAAGTACTCCTTACCGCTTTGCAATGGCATCAATCCACCCTGTGTTCTGATTTGCTACCCCATCCGATCGTGGTCGCCAAAATGTTTGGTTGTTACTGTTCGGTACAATCTAAATATCCAAGTATGGGATTCAAGAGTGGGGATTTACAAATACAGTAGTACTCATAAACATGCGGTTTTATTCCTTACAGTGTGCGTAATACAAACTTCACACAATAGCACTTTGTTACACTAGTAAGATATAGATAGAATCAAATTATGACGACGGAAAGTAGTTCTATAATTAATAAAGATACATATCAATGAGATGCATCATCTTCTCATAGATAATACTCTCAATAGCATCTAACAAACTTCACAAAATTTAGCATTCTATGTATCTTTGTCCTCCATGCCCTCCTCTCTATCATAATGTGTACCATAATAAATGACACCGAACTTTTTCATAATCTTCACACTGTTTTGTATATTTGAGATACAATAAAATCATTGAATTCATATATCTAAAAATTCTTATGATCTCCATAAAAACCCAATTTCCCATTACATAAGAAATACATTTTACAAATAAAGTGGTCTTGCACACCGGCTGCTAACACTCCAAAGACATGTATGATACTTTGCTGCCTCTTTTTATAGGTGGATAGTCTAGTGATGGTACTAGTGAGGCAACCTCTCAACCCTTGCAGGTTTCATGTGATGATGCAGATCATTTCATTGCTGATGCAGATATACATGATGCAGTTGTTAATGAGAGAGCTGATATTGAGGAGGCAAAAACTATGCCAAAAAGATTGGTGCAAACTTGTATGACAGAAAATTAGATGCATTTATCTCGTACCATACTTGTTCAAGCTCTCATAGTGCCTCTTTTGCCTCAGATTGCTATACTATGGCTACCTCTGGTCTCTATGATAAGAATGGGGCTATTTTCTATGATTAAGCACAAAATTATGAAAACTTGATGGCTCCTATGCAATCAGAGTATGAGGTTACCATGAAAAATGGTACCTAGTCTTTAGGTGACTTGCCTTTTAGCAAGAAGGCCAATGGCACTAAGGGGGTATACAAGCTGAAGCATAAGCCTGATGGAAGAGTGGATAGGTATAAGGTTAGGCTTGTTGCAGACGGTTATGCAGAGGAAAGAGGCATTGATTTTCATGAGACCTTTGTTCCTACATGCTAAATGACTACTTTTGGTAGTATCTATGCACTTGCAACTCATCATGGTTGAAATGTACATAAGTTGGACATTAAAACTACATTTCTAAATGGTGACTTGCATGATGAAGCCTAAGTTTTTCTGCCCCATGGCTTTTTGCAGAAAGGACACAGAAACCAAGTGTGGAGCTTGATGATGGCATTTTATGGTTTAAAGCAAGCACCACATGCTTGGTATGAAATGATACATGCCTATCTAATTGCACATGGTTTTGAAAACAGTCCAACTGCAAACACCTTATATGTTAAGCATGCTAATGATGTGCTTCTGATCATTGTTGTGTATGTTGATGACATGCTGCTCATTGGTCCTCATGACAAGCATGGCTGATTTGAATGCCTCATTTGAGATGTATGATTTGGGGCATTTCCATTATTGATTTGGCATTCATTCTATGCAAGTTTATGGTGGAATGGCTTCGTGTCAAATGAAATATATTGACACATTATTGTAGCATTTTAGCCTTGAAGACTATAAACCTATTGCCACTCCTATGGAGATGGGTTTATGATTGAGCCTTCATGATGCTGGAGATGCATTTGATGGTGTTCTCTATCAGCAGGGAGTTGAATGCTTGAATTACTTATGCATTACTAGGCCAAATATTCAGTTTTCTATTTCTCAAATGAGCAATTTTAATAATTTCCCAGGGGTCAAGCATTGGTAGGGAGTTAAGCACATCTTTCACCACTTGAGTGGTACCCGAATCCTTGAATTGTTTAATCCCAAGGGGGGATCACTACTGCTAGATTTACATGCTTTTTTTGACTCTCACTCGGCTGGTTGCTATGAAACTTGTGTGTCCAGTAGTGGCTTTTGCTTCATGCTTGGTAGCTCATGTATATCTTGGTTGAGCATGAAGTATCCTACGATGGCCACATCCCTAGGGCACATGTATATAAGTCACTTTGTGACTCTTGTAAAGAAACTTTTTGGCATTGTGAAGAAGTGAGAAGAATTTTCAAATTTGCTTCGTTCCTCCTGATTTTCTCCTTCTCCATACTCTTTTGTGTGTGTGTAATGCTTGGAATGTTTGTGTAGGATTGTTACCTATCCCTTCCAATCACTTTTCAACAGATGTAATGTGTGTATGAGCCATTACGAGTTGTGAAGCGAGTGTTGGTTGTTTCCCACCATTCACTATTTTGCTTATCACGTGAAGAGCCTTTCTCAAATTTGAGTATTTTCCACCAATGTATGTTTCTCATCGAGAGCTTTGAAATGAACCCCCTATTGGCCATATTCGGAGTTCGGAGCTAGGAAAAAAGTTTGAACTTGTGCTTACTACTATAAATGGTATCGCGGCAAGCATTTTTTGAGGATTAGTGAGTTAAAGAGGTAGTTATGTCTTCTCACTGGATTGTAGCTTAGCCACTTGACTTTCCATCATGTGCACACATGTCCTCATACACTTGGTTCATATGGTTCCTCGGATTGATAATTAAATGTGTATCAATCCAGACTTTATGAACTTGTGGGGCGATTGAGATTTAGTCTCATCGACACAAGTCCCTAAGGCTTCATGACTTTGGTGCACATGGTTTTGGCGTTGTTGCCAGGGAAGAAACTTAAACAAGGTGCCTTCGTGATGGTTATAGATCTAGAGTGAAGGAATCGTACTTGTAGAGGTGAATTCATTCAGTGGCAAGTAGTCAAGCACTTCAGCAAATGTTTGGTATCAAGAACACAATATGAACACACACGAGCGTGATTAAAAGCTTTTTTGGTATCATGGGGTACAACAGAGAGTTTTTTTTTTTAATGTCCATTAGGTGATAGCAGGGGTCAAAATTGAAGAGGTGAGGTAAAGAAACACTGTGCACCAAAAAACCTTAAGTTTAGACAAAATTTGGCTGAAGTATCACGGTGGTTGAGTTTTGGTATTGTCATACCAAACTCCCTAGTATCGTGATACTCGCGTGGTATCGTATCATTGCATACCTACTTGAGGTATCGTGATTTCATTTTAGTATCATGTCCTCAAGTGCTGGTATCGCGATCACGGATTGGTTAGTGGTATCGTATCCTGATCCAATCGGGATTGTATCATCCCAGTCATAGTATCATATCGTCAATCGAGCAATAACATATCGTGCCTATTTTTAGTATCGTATCATGCAGAAAGTGGTATCGTATCATCCGACCTCTTTGGTATCATATTATGCATAGTTCTAGTATCGTGTCATATGACTTGCTTGTTTCATATCATGCAAATTGGTATCATATTGCCTGCAACCTTGGTATCATATCGTGAGCAATCCAATATCGTATCGCGTGAAATCCGGTATCATATTGTGCAATGGTCACGTATCGTATCATCCACTAACTTGGTATTGTATCATTGAATGCAGAGGTATCGTATCTTGTAACTTCTGGTATCGTATCGTGTCACTCGGTGGTATCGTATCAGTGGAGGTTTCTGGTATCGTATTGTGGTAAAATCGGTATCCTATCATCTGGGTGGTATCGCCAAGAGTGGTATCATCCAGAACCACTTAAGCCATTTGAGGGAAATATTGGAGGTGATTGAGGAACAAACTGAGGGGAAGTGGGAATCCAATATAAGCCCAAAGCGATGCATGAACTTAAGATCAAGATGGGTGCTAAGTAGCCGGAGGAGTGTCATTTCATCGATAGGAAGTGCAACCCAAGCAAGTCATCACTCTATCTATAGGAACTCCTCAAGTGATTCTAGAGGAGGAGCTGCCCATGGCCTCAGAAGACATGTATGGTTCTGCCCGTAGGGAGAACTTTATGTCAAGTGTAGAGGGTGAATACCGCACCTCTCTGTAATATGTGTCCACCAATCCGCAAGGGATACCTATTTACCTTGATGGTTTAAATAGGTCTATTGCAAGGATGGTAAATTCTAATAAATCAACAATAATGCCCAGACCCACAGTCAAGTATGAGGGAGGAGTGTACATGGATAAATTAGGTTACATTCACGTGGCAACTGAAAATCCAGATCAGATCAACGAGAGAGGAGAATTGGAAGGACAAGGAAACTCGAGGAGACTTGACTCTCAAGAATTAGTAACTACACCAAGAGCTAAGTCAATGGTGACTCGAGTCTTGAGAGGGGATTTGATACCTCAAGATGACTACCCGTTGGATGTATACCTGATCCATGAGTCAGACCTACTATTACAAACTGATTCACCCATACAAGGATAGGTAGTAAGGCCAATGACTTTCTATGAGTTGAAGGATCCCAAAAATTAGTCTAGAGTCACATACCTAGACCAGAACCAAAGAAGGTATTTGCCGTTAGATGCAGTTGATAGATCTCAATTAAAGTATATGGGGTTGCCAGTATTCCCTCCTCGAGAATAGGCAACCACCTCTCACAGTCCTTTTGGAACACATTAAGAGCCAGAGAATATAATGTTAGGACAAACGAGTGAATGAAGTGTTCCGAATCGAACTCATGTGCAATTCACAATGCCAGGAGTGCACTCTCACAACTAAACCTACTGAGGAATAGGTAACATGAATGACCTACCCCTTAGACCAAGGCCACAACGAGGAGTGCAACCTAGAATACCTCCATTTAGACCAGCAATTCCTATTTTGCCTAGACCACCAAAACCAATAAGAAGGCTGAGACAAATTCAAGTTGCCAAATGTATGAGAAATCACTATGATGGGATGGGAGAACCATATGATCACATAGCAAAGTTTAAACAAGTATTACAAGCCAAGCAAGTGGATGACATCTTTGTGCATTACGAATCCTTTGGACTTACCCTCACAATGACAGCTTTGACTTGGTTCCAACCATTGGATCCAAATCAATTTACAAATATTGAGCAATTTTTTCAAGAGTTCATTGGAGAATTCACCAAGAGAGGGATTAAACACAACTCATCATCCCTAATCCATAGTTTCAAACAGAACCCAAATGAAACCGTGAAAACAACTACCCAAAGATTTAATCAAAATGTTGATAGATGCCCAGTAACAGAAAGAACCTGCAAGCAAAAAACGATATCACTATTCTTTGACAGATTGACTAATGGGACATTGATAACCCTAGTTTACGTGAAATGACTCCAGACAGTGAGCGAGTGTCTTCAAGAATGTATTGACCTAGAGGGTAACCTAGCTAACAATCTCAAAAGTACACCAAGCCCTAGTAAATCAGAAGATACTAGAAGTATAGTGACATCTAAATCGAGTAATGTAGAGGAGCTAGCAGAACTGGTAGCCAAGAAGTTAGGAGTACACAGACAGAGGAATTACCAGCATCCTACAATGAGGATTCCCATGTTACAACGATGCACTCATGTGGTGGAGATCACCCATCTCACATGTGCGCAAGAGGAGGAATACGCATGCCTCAAGCGTATCCATACAATAGGCAGCCACCTCAAGGAACCAACCTATAGTGTCATATAGAGTAGAAATACACTAAGCATACTACAAAAAACTACCCATTTAATAGGCAGTCAAGGCCCATGATTCAAGCTAAGTATAGGCCCTATGGATGTCCTCCTAGAGAGCTAGGAAGAGAAATCCTAAGATATAACCCATATCCAGGCCCACAAGGAGCACCTTGAGCATATGAACAAGGGCAATATGGAGAACCTCAGCAAGTGTTAGGACAACAACCACCCCTTCCATAGAACGTAGTGCCAGTTAAATACACTCAACTAGAGGAGAACATGGAGAGAGCCATGGTACCAACTACACCTTTAGCTAGCACAAAAGCAACCACTCAAGGATATGAACAAACCTTGGGAGAATACTACCCCTATGACACGAGTTTGGCAGTGTGACCAAACTTCTAACCAACAATACTATGGTTATGGGGGATATGACAACACCTATGGGCCAGAGTTTGCAACCCTAATGTACACTGCACCCAAGGCACCATCACCCATGAGACCTCCCATTAGACTACCTATGCCAAAATGACCATGCTATAGATGTGGAGGAGATCACTTCATAAGAGAATGCAATCTGCCATATAATCCACCACCTCCCAGGGCTTGGGAAGGATATAGCAATGAATGTGGAAAGCAACATCTATTTAGAGATTGTGTGAATAATCCCGATAAGACTCATAATACATCACAAATTTATGTGATCGAGGTAATTGAATCCTCTAGAAGTGATAAAGAGTACACCGTACCATTAAAAGCTATCACATGAACGCAAGCCAAAGGACAAGAGAGACAAAAGTAGGCTCTGAACAAGAAAAGGAAAGCCTTAGAACCCAAGGTACAAGTAGTGGAAGATTTAGAAGACCCATGTGAGAGTACCAAAATGAAGAAGACCCAATAAAACTTAGAAACAAGAAGAATAGTAAGAAACCCGCGAAACCAGAAGTACAAGAGAATACACCATTTATGTCTCGTACACAGGAACTAAATGAGCCACGAACAATCTTAGCAGACCCAAGACCAGATGACCTCATGTGGCTGAAAGCTTACCAAGCTAGACTCACAATTGGACCTAACATAGAGCAGCATGAGAAACTCTACCCACAAGGGGAGTAAGAAAACGAGAGAGTCGCAATATGTAGGAAGCTCATAGAGGTAGCTCAAGCCACTCTAGAAAAGACTATCCCAGTCCTCCTAGAGACAAGAATATCTGAGAATCAATATGATAAGTGTTTTAAAGAGAATGATTAGAAACCAAAAGAGAAAGATCGTGAAGAAGAGCAACGGAGCCCTCAAGGCAATTTAACTTCTATAGTCCCCAATCTAGAAGCCGATTGGCCAAGAGAGTTGTGGGCTATGATTCAAGAAGACCGATGGAAAAAGATTTAGAATTCAAGACCACCATTCGAGGAATTAGATGTTGAGGACGACCAACCAACCCCAAATTTGGATGAAGTATATGAAGAGGTTTCCATTTTAGACCAAACAGGGAGGAAGTATAGAACATTTCTACCCTACTGAACTACATGGGATAATATGAGAAAGGATCAATAATCTTCCATGCTCCCATAGTGGGAGGAAAGGAAAATGAGTCTTTAGGTAAGACCTCTCACAATCTAGCAGAACTCAAGAAGACCAAGGTACAGTTTCAGTTGCCCATGGAAGAGTTACTACGAGCCAAACCGCAAATATGGAAATAATCAGCGAGACAAATGAAGTTAGAGAATCAGGAGAATAAAAAGGAAAATAAAGAAAGAGAAGCCCCTTCTACTATACAAATTCCTATGGATAAAGTGGCAAAATTTAGTGAAGGACATGAGGGTTACACATGTTTACCCATCACATAAAATGAATACATGACTAAATCCATTCTTGACACAGCAGGTGTAGGCATAGCCACCAAAGAGATTTCAGAGAAAGAGGGAAAGCCAGCCGTGCGACCAACACATATGAAGCTTCAATTAGCAGATGGCCATGTAGAGGGACCCCTCGAAATATTGGAGAAAATTAATTTAATTACTTGCGGAGTGGAGTTTGAGCACACATTAGCTGTATGTCAATTCGGAAAAGCGAATAACTATGAAATGATATTAGGATGACCATTCATGAGACAACTTAGGGGAGTGCAAGATTGGGGAACATATGCCTTATACCTACAACATTAAGGAACTACTACCAAGATAAATTTGATGCATTCTCATATAGGGATGTACCACCACTACAATGGAATACCATACACAAGGAAGCGGATGACTTGTCAATTCATAGTGCCGGTTCAAGCGACCAATCATGGATGCACGAAGATGCTCAACTATAGATGTGTAAGGAAGCAAAGAGAGAAGAGAAAAAAACTCAAATATGGCCTATCAGACATCAAAATTACCTAGCCATAGAGGATCCTATGTATATGCCTCTAATTTTCCCAGATGAAGCATTCGAACCATATGGCTGGATGGAGATTCTAGCCACCTTGGATGTGTGCATAAAAGTAATTCTATAGCTTCCTTGATGGATTCTCTAGATACAAACAAGTAGTTACCGCTACTAAGGACCAACATAAGACCGCATTCCCACCTGAATAGGGAGTCTTTGCTTTTTGGGTAATGGCTTTTGGACTCAAGAATGCTGGTGCTATTTCTAGAGCCTGATGTGTCACGTCTTCAGAGAGTTTCTAAGGAAGAGTATGGAAGTATACATAGATGACTTATGCATGTCTTGAGGTCAGAGACAAGAGCACATTCTAGATTTGGGAAGGATATTTGGGAAGTGTTGTCAAGATAGAGTGTGCCGAAATCCTGAGAAATGCGTCTTCATGGTGAGACAAGGAAAAATCGTAGGACACATCATATCCACAAATGTAATTTCCACTAAGGAAGATAAGATTAAAGTAGTCCTAGAGCTTCCAAGACTGAAAAATGTGAAGGAAGTGCAAGCATTTATGGGACATTTTAGGTACTATCATAGATTTATTCACATATATGCCATAATTGCCAAGCCACCCTATGGATTATTAACCCAATTCATGTGGACAGACGAGTGTGAGAAATCATTTAATGAACTAAAGAAACAACTCAGCACAACACCTATTTTGAAACACCCAACTAGAATAAGCCTTTTCATATCCATGTAGATGCCTCCAAGTATGCAATAGGATGCATTCTAGGTCAACCTATAGATAAAGGAAAATTGGACCACCCTATTGCCTATGCTAGCAAACAACTAAACCAAGCTTAAAGAAAATATACAACTACGGAACGAGAAAGCATAGGAATGATATACACAGTAAAAAAATTTAGACACTACCTTCTAGCCAACAAGTTCAAGTTCTTCATAGACCATGAGGCCTTAATTTACTTATTCAATAAGCCATGTAACATGGGAAGGCTAGTAAGATGGTTTCTGTTACTAATGGAGTTCGACTTTGAAGTGAAAGTAAATAAAGGAAATATCCATGTAAGAGCTGATCATTTATCTAGGTTAATGCATGGAGAACAACATAATGGAGTAGCAGATGATCTACTAGACACTTATCTGTTCAATTTGGAAGTATGTCCTAAGTGAGCAGAGAACGTAATTCCAATACTCACCCATGGACCACAACATCAAATTAACAAGGATGTTAGAAAAGGATTTTTGCAATCGCGCAACTTACACATCGTAGCAGGAAGTGTGTACCATAAAGAACCTAACAATGTATTGTCAAGATGTGTAAAGGAAGGTGAACAGAAGAACTTGATTGAACAAGCTCACATGAATAGATGTAGAATATATGAGGGAACTCATGGAACACTCGGGGAATTAAAACGAATGGGAGTGTATTGGCCTAATATGCCTAAGGACATTCATGATTATGCTGGTAGTTGCTCGAAATGTCAAGAAAATAATCAAGAAGACCATACATCATTACCATTTTCTACAATAGCAGTAGACTAGAGTAGGATATTGGTAAGATTCTTAAAGACATGAGAGCATGAGGAAGGAGCAAGTCTAGCTAGAAAACGATCCCTAGAAGAAATGAGTAAGGACTATGTTATATTGGGGAGGCAATTATTCAAAAGAGGAAAAAAAAAAATCAGCTACGACTATGTGTGCATGAAGGAGAGTACTTATCCGTATTAGAAATGGTGCATGCAAGTGCCACATGAGGACGTTTCTCAGCCAAAAGAACTGTCAAAATGATTCTCTTTGTAGGCTTGTAGTGGCCGACTCTACACATGGATGCAAACACTTATGTAAGAAGTTGTGAGGTGTGCCAAAGAGCTAAGTACCCTATTAGAAGAGACGGCATGCCTCTAAGACCCATGGTTTCTGCAAGAGCCTTTTTGAAATGGGGTATTGATTTCATAGGACCAATTCATCCACCAGCCAAAGGATCACATGCTGATTACATAAGAGTGGCAATAAATTATCTAACCAAATGGTTAGAAGCAAAAGCAACTAAAAAGAATGATGCTCAGACCACCGCTAAGTTCCTCTTTGAGAACATCTTTACTTGCTTTGGACTACCTATAGAGATAGTAAGTGATAGAGGAACACACTTCATTAACGAAGTGATAGAGTCCTTGATGAATGAATTCCTTGTGATTCATAAAAAATCAGCCCCTTATCACCCTCAAGCCAATAGTCAAACACAAAGTTCCAATAAAGTGTTGTGTACAATGTTGATGAAGATAGTCAATAGTGGAAGGTCAGATTGGGACAAACAATTGCATCATGCAATTTGGGCCTTTCATGTGGCTTACAAGACAACCATTAGAACTACTCCTTTTAACCTAGTTAATGGACAAAATGCAATCTTGCCCATCGAATTTTTGGTACCTACTTTATGAGTAGCACAATAGTATGAGTAGACCGGACATGAGCTATCCAAGTACCTCGAGAACATTGAGAAGTTACACGAAACAAGACTACAACCAGTTGCAGGAATTTATGCCGCTAAAAGGAGACAGAAAGCCTATTACCATGCACATATCAAAGATAAAGGCTTGAAAGATGGAGATTTAGTCCTGGTGTATACATTGAAGCAACATGCAAAGAAACTACAAAAACGTGGATACGGACCCTTACTGATTAATAGGATATCAACTAGCAGAGCAGTGAATCTCACCATATTAGATGGAGATATAAATCCTAACTAGATAAGTGGTTGTTGAGTAAAATCATATATGGAGCCATTGACAAATCAGATGTTAGCAGGACTCGTAGGAGCTCAAAATCGAAAGAAAGAAGACGAGAGAATTCAAGAAGAAGCACGCCAAGAAGCCCTAGAGCATATGAAGAAATGGAAGGAGTGGATAAAACAAAGGGATGAATGATATCTACAAGGAGAGTGAACCCATACCCATGGCCAATTACCAAGTCCATAAAGCCGACAAGGAGAGCCTTAGGATATCCCAACCAGATTTAAACCTAGGGATCAGAACCATCGAATACCAATTATTAGATGCTCTAATTGACTCAAGAGAAGCCCTAAGTTGTGTACAAAAGACGTTAATCACACAACTTTAAACAACCATAAGTCCGACTAAAGCAAGCATGATAGGCATTAGAGGCCAAGTTATAGAGTGTGTTGGAGAAGCCCTAATATTCCTCCACCTAGGAAACTCTTTGATGGAGCAAAGAGTTTTGGTATGTAATGACAAAGACCTAATAGAAAATATGATCCTAGGGCAAGATTGGATCATTGAGAATGAAGTGAGCATTCATCTAGCACAAGGATACATATCAGCCAAAATAGGACATAGGGAAGTCTTTAGCCTATTAGAAAAAAGACCTCCTCACGTTCATGAACTTATCACGCTTGAGAAAGAGACCCCAGAAAAGGAGTCAGAAGATGAATCAATCAAGGGCAGACCCAAAAAATGCCCTAGTCTAGAATTGCTTACAAATGAGGATGTGTTGCATGATGATATAATCACCTTTCCCATGAGAGATGAATCCAAGAGAGGAAGTGAGGATAATGCTTCTAAACTAACCCACTCAAAGAGAAAAACATCCACTTGGAAGTCTACTACTCGAGCATCACATCCATGTAATACTCCTCTGCAATGCGTACGAAAGGATCGAATGATGGAACTAGAGAAGTCAACACAAAAGCAAATCAGGCACCCAATGAAGGCAAGGAGAGACAACCATTCCTCGTCATTGCAATCAGAACCACAAAGGCTCCTAAGTGTATGGCTTCCAAAGTCACTCGTAGCAGCCCAAAAAACACAACCATGTATGTGGATCCCAAGGAAGGTCAAACAGACTGCTAACCAAGAGCTAGACAAGCTTGAGGAGATATTATGCTGGCAAAGCAAAAGAAGGAGGGAACAAAGGAATTGACAAAGGTACAAAACAAACACGACATCAAGCAATCAGACTTCAAGAAAGAAGGCGGCAAGGACTAGAGGACGACAAGACAGACATAACCAAATATCTGAAACACCCTTTAGGGCCGCATTACAAGGCCATGCATTCGGCACATTATGTGTTCAACAAAATTAGTGGTGCACATTTCCATTATTGGAATAGGTCTTAGTCTCTACTAGCATAGGAATGACCTTCAATGTAAATAAATAAATGCCTCCACTAGAACTAACCTTTGTTTTCTTTCAGGAATATAAATCAAAAGAAGTGTGGTAAGAGGCCTTACTTACTTAAGCAAGGGGGAACGGAGTAATTTAGGAAACAAAATAACACCAAGCCACACGTAACACATGATTTGATTTCCTCTAGAAGCTTACTCTCTCTATTACAAGTGCACATGGCTTCTGAGGATTCCAAAGCAATTGTGCAAGAAGAGGTGCTCGAGTTTCCATTAAAGAGTGTGACCAAAGCCAAAGGTCATTGGTTTCACGAGGATCAACTTGCTGGGGATTATCTTTTCTTAGTGGGAATAAAGATTATGGACACTAACCATTAGTTCCCAGTCATGTCTCAAGATTTCAAAGTCATACATGAACTCCTGTCAACCATAGACATAATGACTAAGGCAGGTACTCATAAATACTTTGAACTACCTATCTACAAACCAAACTTCCAAAGATGTACTCAGGTGATGAATACCCTCCAACCGACTTTACATGACCCATTAGTGCCAGAAGCAAGAGTTCTAGATGCGGCAGGAGAATGGGTCATCATCCAATTCACTCATGACCTAATCAAAGAAGCTTTTGGATGGGAAAAGGATGGCAACACCATTTTGAAAGATGAAAGCTGAGGAACCAAGACAGGGATGTTCATAGATATCAATCATATAGATATAAAGCAAGGAGTCTATCTAATTCATCAACATTTTTGATTTCCAAATATGCATCGTTACACTCCACCGCAGAAAATCATAGTGCAAATGCTATCTCATGCTATCAAACAGATCGCTAATCAAGTGCACATGATGCCATACATTCAAGAGCACCTTTTTGAAGCTAAGAAGCAATGGAACCATAAAACGTTCTTGAATGGAAGTGTCGCACCAACAATAGTTATCCACCATGCATTAGGTATCCAGGAACATTTGAAAGAGATGCCATAGTATGCTAAGTAACCCACGCTCCCAAGGAAGAGAAAAGGAGTAAAAGTAATGGAAGAAGCCAAGACCACCTTGCAAACGAGAATAAGAGGCACCAAAAGACTCCGAGAAATGATGAAGGTAGAAGAACCACTTCCAGCTTCAAAATGGATACATATACTTCGAAGGACTAAGATCGAGGATCCCAAACCAATTACTGAATAGGAGCTAAACGAAGCAATGGTGGCTACCCACCACTACATGGAAGTTCAAGTGAACTTGATAGTACAAGGGCATCATTACCATTAGTCTCATGAAGACACTGAGCAAAAAAAGCAGCTGACTAACGTTCATAGATATAGAGAGTTGCCATTGACCAACTCTAGTTCATCTTTCGAGACGCAAGAAGAGCAAGAACCTTCTAATTATGAGCTATACTCAGGATTTGCAAATGCCTACTACAAGATGATGTAATTTGGTGTGTATGCATCAAATTATTAGAGATGATGAGAAATAGCAAGAAGTTGAGTTGATTGAAGAGCAAAAGGATGTCTAGGAAGAAAATTCAAGAGATTCATATGATGAGTCAAACTTGAGTGATGTTGCGAGTCTTAGTGACTTGTGTTTTGAAGAAGTTAGTGAAGCAGGTGTCAAGGCTTTCCACAAAGAGGACGATGGGGCACTGGTCGCTGACTCTTCACGAGTAAAGGATATTCTCACTAGAAATCCTCAGGAAGTAGGAGGGGGTGAGAGAGGTGAGATTGAGAATGAAAATCTTGATGAATTTTCTCCCAAGCATAATCTTTTGCATGATTCTAGTGACATTGAAGATGAGAGCTTTCTTGATTATGAAAATATGGATTTCCTTTATGTTGAAGGAGAACTAGTTTGGGATCATAGAGTTTCTGGATAGATTGGAAGAAGAAGAAAATCTCATAATCTCTGGAACTCCGGAAGAAGGAAACGGTCTCTGTCTGAATTGGGTGAACACTTCCATTTGAAGTGGGATTCAAATGAATCAATTCAAGAAACCCATTCTAATAAAGATGGGAATATAAAAGAAGATGATGAGAAGGATGAAAGTCCTTCAAATGAGTTCAAACATGAAATAAAAGAAAATACATGTTTGCAAGAAACTTCTGATAGTGAAACAAATATGTTTAATTTGAGAACTTCATATACACATCTTTTTGATTCCAGATATGATGAAATTGGAAGAACCATGAATAAAGAAGTCTATGTCCAAGCAATGGAAGCTTGGATTTCTAAATTTTCCAAGAGCTATATATTCCAGACAAGCCACCAATAGATAGACAAGCAAATAAGGTGGCTTGTGTACAAATCTACCATATTTATAAATGTTATGTTGATCGATGTGATTCAAAGATGGCTCGTTTTTAAACATAGCTTCTTTGGTGAGCATGTATCAGAGAAGGTGGGGTTGAAGGGAGAGTCTTGTTCAATAAAACTCCATAAATCTTAAAAAAGTTTTTGTAAATAAAAATATATATAACTGATGTTTTTTGGTTGATTTTAAGAAAGAAACAGGAAATCCAGATCAGCAAGTAAAGATTGATGATTCAAAATGAAGAAACAAAGATGATCCAAAATGAAGATTCAAAGGGAATTTCGACACTATAAAGCTTCGAAAACAGGTTTAAAGAGAATTGAGCAAAGTGTTGTGAAAAATACAATGAAATGTCTAATGGTTTTATCAAGTTTTTTTAAGTAACAGGAATTGGATTAGCAAATGAAGAGTGACGACTCGAATGGTGATCTTCTTCAACAAAATTTCATTGATAAAGGATTTGATTGTTTTTTGAGTTAATTTGTATATATGTATATAATGCTATTTGGTTGAAATATTTCTTATTTCTTGCCTAGATTTTATGAATACAGGGAATGATCTAGGTAAAGACGCTGGGAATGGAAGTCAAAGCAAAAAATTCAGAATTCTTTTCATTAGTTTCCTCCTATAACCTTGATCTTTTTGCACCAATATTGGACTGCATTGCATATAAAGTATGCATTTCTTTTAAGATGAGAAGAGCACATGTTTTAATTCCCATAGGTGCACTCTCATTTGCACAATAAAACTGATATGTAAAATTGATTTGAGAAGAGTTATGAGTGAAAAAGACAGGAGTTGAGAGTGATTTCAAGACTGATTGCATTTAAGAGTAGATCTATGAGTGAAGAATAATTTCTTCCTGATTTGCACCATCATTGAAAACGATTGCACTTAGAGTATGCATGTTTGAAAATGTAAGTGCACATGTGCTTTCAAATTAATAGATGCACGTCCAATTGCACGTTAAATAAGCTGTAAATACATCAAGAAAATTTGAGTTTTCGAATGAGTGAGAAGCCTCATCATCGAATGCTAATTACCTCTTTTATTTCACCATTATGTTTTTGATACACTTAGAGTATGCATGTATAGGGCCCATTACATGGCCGTGCATAGACACAATGATTTTGTATACCCATGCACTTGATTTCTGTCATCCTACTTGACTTGTAGATGTAGATATGGAGCTTGATGGTGGTGTGTCCAGAGGCCACACAGGTTTGGAGGGGGTGGATGTCGTGGAGATTCTTTCTCCACGATTGCATTGACATGACTTATCATTTTCTTTCATATGAAAAAAAGACATGTTTGGAAGATGACCACGAAAAAAGAAAGGGCTTTATTTTGCTCCTCCATTTTTGCTCTTGATTGGACAGGTGAAGAGGGGCAGGTTTTTAGCACTTTTGGAGGAAAGAAGGACACGCATTCAAGGCGGTAGAAGAGTACGGATTAATTAAAAAAGGAAAGGTAGGTTTTTTTGGAGGCTTGTGGCGCGGAGGTCTGAGGGAGGAGATGACTATTTTGGGAAGAACGGTTCGAGGCAGACTAAGGTAGGGGGAGCTCTCTCACAGAGGATTCAACCGATTCAGGAGGTGTTTGCCGTCTGGTAGGAGAAGAAAGAATGTATGCTTTAGGATCGGAAGAGGCAGCATGAGGGAAACGAAGATTCATGTTATGAGAGAAAGGATGCACTATTAATTGTTTTCTGCGCTGAGAAAGGCGAAAACACAAGATTTCTTTTGGGGTCATTGGTCAATTGAACGATTGCAGAGGAGGGAATCGGAAGGCCAATTGTTGATCATTAGGTGAGAACAACCATAATCTGATGATGTATCTGAGGAAGAAGTCCACCATATCGTACCATGTTACAAGGATTCAGCTGGAAAGCAAACGAGCAATCGAAGCGACAAGTTGGCTCAACAGTAGAGTGGAGAGGCCGATGAAAAGAGGTGGACAATCTCTGTAGCAGACAATGCTTAAGATACAAATCGATCTGATAAAGGATGAATTACTATCATCTCGTATTTGAATTTAATGCGCAAGATTTCAAGGGTCAATCTGGAAGGATGATCTGACATGCGACGAAGAAGGATCGAGCCGTCAATTTACGTACAATGGCTGTTCTTGATTGAAAAACTTTACAACAGAGAAAACACAATAGATATTCGGAATAGATTCAAAAGTGTTCATGTACGAAAATGATCTTCAATTTTTGACTCCAAACTACGATGGCAATCTCGACTCATCTTCTGGGAGCGCTCTTGTCTATGTTTGCGATAAGTTTGTAAGCATATTTGTCTATTGTTGCAATATTTATGAATTTGTGACCTGCGCCATCCATGATTTTCCACGTAGAATTATCTGCGAATGTTTAATGAATTGAATATCTCTCTGCGCTTAGAAGCGACAATCTTGGGGTATATTGCTTCATTGTGGCTCAATAAGTTTATGTGTGTACGTTTAGAAAGGTTAAGGTAGAAAGAGAATGTGGATGAGGAAGCATAAGCAAAGTTTGGAAATCGGAGAGATGGTGGACGCTGTGGCCGTGCAGGTATACAAAAACAACATTATTTGGTCCTAAATCTATTGATTTGTTACTTGTATGAAGGAAGCTTTTAGTCACCACGTTTAGGAAGAAGCCCTGTGGCGAGGAGCAAGAAAGCAAAGATCACGCTAAGAGATGACGCTAAAAAGCTTTTTCATCACATTGAAAGCACACGAAAAGCTGACATTCGGAGATTTTCTCGATATAGTTCTTGAGTCAAAGATGAGCGTTGAGGTGAGGTTCAGTTAGAGACGAAAAATGAAGGATTTTTCTCTGACATAAGGGATTCGTACAGTAGAGGAGCGAAAGCCTAATTTTTCATTTTGTTAAGATGTTGGAGATTCTTCACAGTTGAGCAGATTAAGTGTGTGAGCGAACGAAAGTGCTTCGTTATTTTTTCTAAATCTCTTCTTCAATTTTACAGAGATAAATAGATGTTAGTTTTGTCACGAGTTGATTTGAATTCTATTGTGCAACATTTTTACCAGAGATAATATTATGCATAGCAAGGAAAATTGAGTCAGCCGAAATATTGCGGTCTTGAAATATGCATAATATTCCGAGGACCTCAGATTGTAGGAGAAGAGAATTTCACATGAGTCTTTGTTGAATAAGATGGATTGGTGCGGATGAACAGTTATGCATGATTTTGTTGAAGGAGGAGGATTAAACGCTGGGTATATATATACAGTTAAAGGTAAATGAGTGATATCAGATTTCAATTCTAACAACTTCTGATAGTGGAAGGCGAGCAATTGCCTCTCAGATTCTCATAAAGGATTTATATGTCTTACAGAGATTTTGCGTGCGAACTCATTCATTTTTTTCTTATGACTTGTGCATAGTATATGATTATACAGGCAATTGCGATCGCTCATGGCTGAGCATTTTCATCTCAAATAAAGCAACAGAAATATCGGTCAAATTTATGTTCCATTAACATCATAAAGGAAAAGCGTTTGATATGCAATTATTTTTTGTGCTTAATCTTGATATTGCAAGACGTCGGTGCATAAAAGTCTGCATCATCTATTAATAGATTCAGAAGCTTTCATCAGTTTAGAGAATATCATTACGTTATAAGTGAAACTTTCAACGTGAACTTATGATATGAATTCTATTTAATTATGATGGTTAACACTAAGTGTTTTATTTCTCTTATCATTAAACCTCCTTCAAACGCGACTATTTAGCTTCTTGATCTACATAAACATTCTGTTCGAATCATGCTATTCGATCTAAAGGTCAAGTCTAATATAAGCAAACTTGGAGTATGGTTCTTTGAAAGAAACTGGATGCGAGGAAATTTTACCTCATAAAGCAATCGTTTATATTAGTTCTAAAAGTTTGTTCTTGCTAATGAATTTGTGAAGAATGGGTTAAAGCTTATGTTTTATTTGCATTTTCGGTTAATGAAGTGGCCCATAAAGAATACATGAAATTGAAACTGCACAGGTACAGTTTTGTCTAACTTCATATGTGTTTCAACGCTTCAAGGTATAGTTGTAAGGAGTAATCGATTCACGTTAAGACATGTACAAGTGATGTTGCAATCAAAGTACATATGAAAGAACTTTCATACTAAAGCTTTGAACAAAAGTCTAAATTCATATTTGCTATTTTGAGTCTTCAATTACCTGAGGTTGCTCCAAGCACCTCGACGTGCGCCGTATTATTGGCGATTGCCCTAATCCACCAAGGTCACTTTCTGGGCACCTTGTGTGCACCCGTAAGCGTGCAAGAACCCGACCACATGAGTGAACCTGACGTGAAACACATAGGGGGATGAATTTGTGCTTTGAGTTTAGTTTGAGCTTACTTTGAGATTGAGTTTGAGATGACTTGAGTTGACCATTAGAGTGAGAGACTTGAGGATGAGGGTTTGATGGCTTGAGTATTGAGCTTGCCTAGGACTTTGATTTTGACCAAGATTTGACAACGATGGAGGCCTTCGGCTTAGATCGGAGAACCTTGACCACTTTACTTCAAGTATTGACTGAATCCCAAAGGATTGCCACAAATAGTGATGGAGTGATGAGAGCCTTAGAGGCAATCTCGAAAGAGTGTGGATTCTTCAATGGTCGTGACTTAACCAAGTTCTTGCAAATATATGATACCAAAATGGACTTTTATGGAGTGTCAGCTTCTATGAAGCTTAGTGAATTTGCAAGGATGGTAATGCACGATGTCAAACCTAGCATTTATGCTCTTCAAGAGCCATCCCACACATGGAGTGAATTTAAGAATCTTCTTAGAGAAGAGTATTACCTAGAGGACTTGGCCATGCCCACACGACATGAGTTTAGAAAGTGGGTGGCTATTCCAAATAATGGCCTTGAGATCACAGAGCTACTTCGAGAATTTGAAGATCGATTTGACCTATTGAGTGATAAGGATCAAGATGCTTTGGAACATGAGAAGGTAGAGCTCGTCATTAAGAGCATGGACCCTGAAATGGCCTTAGAGCTAAGTGACATGTTAGAAGACTTGAGTGAGCCTTTAGGATTGACTAGAGAATGGAGTAGAGTGCAGAAGGCTGTATCAATGCTCTTGAGGCGCAAGAGATGGAGGTCACATGTAGTGCAAGCTAGAGTCGAGTATACTCAGGATTTGCAAATGCCTACTACAAGACTTTGTATGAATGAGATTCTGAAGGATGAAAATGAATATGGAGTCAACTTTGTGTTCCTTAACCAATCTCATCAATCTAAAGTGGATTTAGAGTATACAAGAGCTGAGGATGAGAAGATAAGAGAGGATTTGAAGGATGAAAATGAATATGGAGTCAACTTTGTGTTCCTTAACCAATCTCATCAATCTAAAGTGGATTTAGGGTATACAAGAGCTGAGGATGGGAAGATAAGAGAGGATTTGAGTGAGAAGTTGTGTGAAGAGACCATCTCCATCTCTAGAAATGAAGAGATAGGTGAAGATAAGACTAGTGAAGGTGATGAGAAATTAGAAAGTGATTTTGATGATGAAATTTTGGTGTGTATGCATCAAATTATTGGAGATGATGAGAAAGAGCAAGAAGTTGAGTTGATTGAAGAGCAAAAGGATGTCTCGGAAGAAAAGTGTACAAATCTACCATATTTATAAATGTTATGTTGATCGATGTGATTCAAAGATGGCTCGTTTTTAAACATAGCTTCTTTGGTGAGCATGTATCATAGAAGGTGGGGTTGAAGGGAGAGTCTTATTCAATAAAACTCCATAAATCTTAAAAAAGTTTTTGTAAATAAAAATATATATAACTGATGTTTTTTGGTTGATTTTAAGAAAGAAACAGGAAATCCAAATCAGCAAGTAAATATTGATGATTCAAAATGAAGAAACAAAGATGATCCAGAATGAAGGATTCAAATTGAAGAAACAAAGATGATCCAGAATGAAGATTCAAAGGGGATTTCGACACTATAAAGCTTCGAAAAGAGGTTTAAAGAGAATTGAGCAAAGTGTTGTAAAAAATACAATGAAATGTCTAATGGTTTTATCAAGTTTTTTTAAGTAACAGGAATTGGATTAGCAAATGAAGAGTCACGACTCGAATGGTGATCTTATTCAGCAAAATTTCATCTATAAAGGGTTTGATTGTTTTTTGAGTTAATTTGTATATATGTATATAATGCTATTTGGTTGAAATATTTCTTATTACTTGCCTAGATTTTATGAATACAGGGAATGATCCAGGTAAAGACACTGGGAATGGAAGTCAAAGCAAAAAATTCATAATTCTTTTCATTAGTTTCCTCCTATAACCTTGATCTTTTTGCACCAATATTGGACTGCATTGCATATAAAGTATGCATTTCTTTTAAGATGAGAGGAGCACATTGTTGGTGCAAACAAGCCTACACACATTGGCTTGGACCCTTGGACTTATGGAAGATTAGCATGGATAAAGGTTTATCAAGGCTTCATTCAAAGCAAGGCTCATGTGAACATATGCTTATATGTTTTTACTACTTTACCCCTTGTAAAAGTCTAAGTGACTTATCATTTGTTTGTAAACACTTTAAGTCATCCACCTACCACTAGAGTCGTGGAAATATGAATGTTGAGATGGAGAGAATATCTCCCTACTTTTAGAGGAGAAATCCAAGGGAGCCTAAGTTTGAATTTCAAATTCAAATGAAGAACAAACTCCTATAAATGATGTAGTGAAAAAGTCGCGGGTTACTCTCTCACTCTAGCTCACTCCCCGAGGCAAAACTTTATTGTAACTCATTGTGTGTGAAGGTTATTCCATAGCCAACACCACAATACCTCATATAGCTCTGCTTGGCAAGCTAATGAGATTGTGCAAACACATACATTAATAGAAGTATACATTCATCATCTCTGTTTTGTCTGAGTCACCTATTCCAAGTCTGTCAACTTCAAAGAGGCATTGCTCTGGATCTACTGAACCAAATCAAGAGTTCTATAGCTCATTGGAACCAGCTCAAAGTCTACTACAAGCATACAAAATCTCAAAGGATTTCATTCAGCCATTTGGGAGAAAATCGAATCGAGGTGCACACTGGTATTTGTCTGCAGAGTTCCTGAAAAGTCGGGGGTGATTATAATTTTGCTAAACTTATTTCTCAGTGCATAGTTTATCAATTGAAGTGATTCCACTTGTGATTGGTAGCTTACTAAGGTACATTAATACTCCCAAAAGGAATTGTTCCAATTTTAAGTGTACTGGACACACTGAGTAAAAGTCTGAGCAGGTATCATTACAGGAATAGAAGGTTTTGCTCAATTTGTGAAGTACCAAGTTATCTGTTTTGATTTGGTCATTACCCAAATCATTTCCAAAGCACATATATGGTTTCTTTATGTCATTAGGAAGCTAAGCTTGTGTACTAAGCATATCTGAAAAGAAAAGAGGGCAGGTGTGAAGCAGGATTTGCAGCACCAACTGATTTCCTGAGTGCATCCATCCATCACTCTCAACAGTGGTATCAGAGCAAAAGAAGGTAATCATGGGTGATGGTTTCCCTTCATTCATTGACAAATTGGACAGAAACAACTATCAAGCTTGGTCATTGAGAATGAAGACCTATCTACAAGGGAGAAGTCTATTTGGATACATATCAGGAGATGAGGAGTTGCCCTCATTCAAGACTAGAGGACTACCTACAAAGGATGAGCATGAAAGACTTAACCAATGGTGTGCAAAGGATGCTTTGGCAAGGTCTTATCTCTTAAACTCTATATCTGACTTTCTTTTACCTCATGTAAGGAACTGTAAGACTTCCCAAGAAACTTGGGAAACCTTGTCAAATTACTTTTCTTCCAACACAAGGGCTAGGAAGAATCAATTATGGATAGAGTTCACAACACTTAGGAAGCAGCCCAAGCAATCAGTCTCAGATTATGTGACAAAGATCAAAGATGTGGCAGATCAACTAGCAAGCATTGGAGAGGAAATTGAAGAGGAGCAAATAGTCAGGCAAGTGACAAATGGACTCAAGGCAGATGATAAGTGGGAAAGTTTCACCACTGCAATGGACCTCTACATGGACATGCATACTCCTGATCTCACAACACTCATGGGCCAACTATTTACACATGAAGCAAAGTTCACCAAGGCTGGAGATCAATCAAAAGGTAATAACCCCTCTGCTCTCTTTACTGATAAGAAAGTTAAAGATAAAGGCAAGAAGAAACAGGATGAAGAAGGCTCTACCTCTCAAGCCAATTATGCAGGGAGAGGTAGGTCATCTAGAGGAAGAGGCAGAGGAGGTAAGTCAGGTAGGGGGAGACCCTACAACTCATCACCTTGCAACATCTGTGGGTTGTCAAATCATACCACAGATGAATGCTACAAGAACTATAAAAACCAGAGAGGAAGAGGCTACTCAAGAGGTGGATACTCTCAAGGAAGAGGCAGATTCAATCAACATCAAAGCTACAATGGGTACAACAACCAATACAACAACAATTACAACAACAACCACAATGGAAGCTACCAAGGTGGATTCAGAAATAGAAGAGACTACAACAACTACACAGAGGAGCAAGATGACTCCTTATTGATCATGAATATGACCTCAAAAATAGGTACAAATGATGATCATTTATTTTACATTGACTCAGGATGTTCTAACCATGTAGCTGGCAATGTGGCATTGCTTTCTGATTTGGAAGAGCCCAAGGGCAAACATCAGGTACAAACAGGTGATGACACTAAACACTCTGTGGTCAAAATTGGAAATGTGAAGACATGTGATGGTAATCAGAACCTATTAAGCAGGGTACTCTATGTACCAACAATAACTAAGAATCTGATGAGTGTTGGTCAGATTGTTGAGAAAGGTTTGCAGGTCAGATTCACACAACATGGAGCATATGTGGAGGACCCAAAACAAGGATTCAGAAGGATAGCAAAAGGGGAGAAATCAGGTAGATTATTTACATTTGAGCTAGAAGATACAAAAAACATTGCTTTGTATAATTACAAGGATCAGACACTTTCAGAGTTAGAGATATGGCATAAAAGATTAGGGCACATAGGTGAAAGGACTATCAAGCAAATGTGCAGGGATCAATGTGTGCTTGGGATACCTAATGTATCCAAGCAACATATGATTTACAAATGTGGATCATGTCAGTTTGGTAAGTCTCACAGATTACCCTACTCAAGAAAAGGTTTCATGCATGAAGACTACCTAGACTTGGTACACACAGATGTTTGGGGACCTAGCAAGGACCCTTCCATTTCTGGTTCAAGGTATTATGTGTCCTTCATTGATGACTATAGCAGATGGACCATTTTATACTTTATGAAGCATAAAGATGAAGTGTTTAATTGTTTCAAGAGGTATCTTGCACTTGTTGAGAATCAAACAGGTAGAAGCTTGAAGAGGCTAAGGTCAGATGGTGGAGGAGAGTACTTCTCCAATGAGTTTGAAGATTTCTTGCAGGAAAGAGGTATCAAGAGGGAGATCACTACCAGATACTCACCTGAACAAAATGGGGTAGCAGAAAGAAGGAATAGACTTATAGTGGAAACAGCTAGGTCTATGCTCAATGAGAAAAAGTTGCCAAATTACCTATGGGCAGAGAGTGTGTCCACTGCCACTTACCTCATCAATAGGTTGCCATCCAAATCACTTGATGGCATGACACCATATGAAGCTTGGCATGGTAAGAGACCCTCTCTGGATCATTGCAAAATTTTTGGATGTGTAGCATATGTGCATATTCCCTCACAGGTAAGAGGAAAGCTAGACCCAAAGGCAGAGAAATGTATCTTCATTGGTTATGATTTGATCCAAAAAGGATACAGATTCTACAACCCCACAAACAAAGGCTTCAAGGTAAGCAGAGATGTCATATTTGATGAGAATGACTCATGGTATGAGAATGAATGCAGGAAAGTGAGTCTACCCTATGACATGGAGGAAGATTTTCCAAAACTTACCAAGGAAGAGCCAACTCAGCAAGAAGATTCAAGCTCAGATGATGATACCATCAATCTTGAAGAGTTCAAGGCTTGGAAGTCCAAAGGAAAGATGAAGATGAAGCAATTGGAGGACAAGGCACAGACTTCTACTCAGGCTATGAGAAGATCTCAGAGAGAGAAGAAGAAACCTATCAGATTTGGGTATGACACATCACTTGTAACTAAACATTCTGTGTATCTTGCAAAAGATTTGTTGAATGAAGAACCAGGTACCTATGAAGAAGCAATTACAAAGCCAGAATGGAGAGAAGCCATGGATGAGGAGATAGAAGCCCTCCAAGAGAGTGATACTTGGGACTTGGTACCCAAGAAGGATACTATGAAGGTAATAGGATCCAGATGGATCTACAAATTGAAGAAGAATTCAGATGGAACAATTAACAGGTACAAAGCTAGGTTGGTAGCCAAGGGTTTTGCACAAACCCAAGGCATTGATTATGAGGAGACATTTTCTCCTGTGGCCAAGATGCCAACTATCAGAGTTTTGGTGAGTGTAGCTGCATCCAAGAATTGGAACATGTACCAATTGGATGTGAAGAATGCATTCCTAAATGGATGGATATCTGAAGAAGTCTACATGTCACAACCACCTGGCTATGAAGATCCAAAAAAGGTACATTATGTTTGTAAATTGAAGAAGGCTCTGTATGGTTTGAAGCAGGCACCTAGAGCATGGAACTACAGATTGACCACCTACCTCCAAGACCAAGGATTTGTGATGAGCAAAGCAGATACTTCTCTATTCATAAAGAGAAGTAGTACAGAGGTAATCTACTTATGTGTCTATGTTGATGACATTATCATTACAGGGAATGATGTCAATGGGATTAGACACATCAAAGGACAAATGATGAAAGAATTCAAGATTAGTGATCTTGGATTACTAAAATTCTTTCTAGGTCTTGAAGTGATCTACACAAACTCAGGTATCTACATTACTCAAAAGAAGTATGTACAGGATATGGTCAAGAAGTTTGGTTTGCAGGATGCTAAGGTATCTACTACTCCAATGGAGGTTAACCAAAAGCTAAGTGCTCATGAAGGAGAAGATATCAAAGACATTACAGGATACCAAAGTATAGTGGGTAGTTTGAATTATGCTACCTTGACTAGAATTGACATAGCATATGGAGTAAGTGTGCTTAGTCAATTCATGCACAAACCTAGAGTACCTCATCTAGAGGCAGCAAAGAAGATCTTGAAGTACGTCAAGGGAACTCAAAGTCATGGTTTGTATTTCCCCTATACATCAGATATTGACATTAAGGTTTACTCAGATGCAGATTGGGCAGGATGCAAGGATGATAGGAGAAGCACCTCAGGTTATATTTGTTTTGCAGGAGATAAGCCTATCTCTTGGTCAGCTAAAAAGCAACCTACAGTGGCATTGTCATCCACTGAAGCAGAGTATAGAGGACTTGCAAATGCTACTCAAGAAGCTATCTGGTTGAAGCTTCTATATACAGAGTTAGGTCTATTCACAAGACCACCTATCATATTTGGAGATAACACTAGCTCTCTTCATCTTGCAGCAAACCCAATTTATCATGCCAGAACAAAACACATAGAGGTTCACTACCACTATGTGAGAGAGAAATTGCTAAGTAAAGATATACAATTGACATATGTTTCTACTATTATGCAATGTGCAGATTTACTTACCAAGGCATTGGATGGAAACAAGCTAGGAAGATTCAAATCTATGATTGGATTGCAGGAAGTGATTGAAGAATGAAAAAGAAGACTTAAGCCAAAGTGTTTGGCTTGAGGGGGAGCTGTTGGTGCAAACAAGCCTACACACATTGGCTTGGACCCTTGGACTTATGGAAGATTAGCATGGATAAAGGTTTATCAAGGCTTCATTCAAAGCAAGGCTCATGTGAACATATGCTTATATGTTTTTACTACTTTACCCCTTGTAAAAGTCTAAGTGACTTATCATTTGTTTGTAAACACTTTAAGTCATCCACCTACCACTAGAGTCGTGGAAATATGAATGTTGAGATGGAGAGAATATCTCCCTACTTTTAGAGGAGAAATTCAAGGGAGCCTAAGTTTGAATTTCAAATTCAAATGAAGAACAAACTCCTATAAATGATGTAGTGAAAAAGTCGCGGGTTACTCTCTCACTCTAGCTCACTCCCCGAGGCAAAACTTTATTGTAACTCATTGTGTGTGAAGGTTATTCCATAGCCAACACCACAATACCTCATCTAGCTCTGCTTGGCAAGCTAATGAGTTTGTACAAACACATACATTAATAGAAGTATACATTCATCATCTCTGTTTTGTCTGAGTCACCTATTCCAAGTCTGTCAACTTCAAAGAGGCATTGCTCTGGATCTACTGAACCAAATCAAGAGTTCTATAGCTCATTGGAACCAGCTCAAAGTCTACTACAAGCATACAAAATCTCAAAGGATTTCATTCAGCCATTTGGGAGAAAATCGAATCGAGGTGCACACTGGTATTTGTCTGCAGAGTTCCTGAAAAGTCGGGGGTGATTATAATTTTGCTAAACTTATTTCTCAGTGCATAGTTTATCAATTGAAGTGATTCCACTTGTGATTGGTAGCTTACTAAGGTACAATAATACTCCCAAAAGGAATTGTTCCAATTTTAAGTGTACTGGACACACTGAGTAAAAGTCTGAGCAGGTATCATTACAGGAATAGAAGGTTTTGCTCAATTTGTGAAGTACCAAGTTATCTGTTTTGATTTGGTCATTACCCAAATCATTTCCAAAGCACATATATGGTTTCTTTATGTCATTAGGAAGCTAAGCTTGTGTACTAAGCATATCTGAAAAGAAAAGAGGGCAGGTGTGAAGCAGGATTTGCAGCACCAACTGATTTCCTGAGTGCATCCATCCATCACTCTCAACACACATCTTTTAATTGCCATAGGTGCACTCTCATTTGCACAATAAAACTGATATGTAAAACTGATTTGAGAAGAGTTATGAGTGAAAAAGAAAGGAGTTGAGAGTGATTTCAAGAGTGATTGCATTTGAGAGTAGAGCTATGAGTGAAGAATAATTTCTTCCTGATTTGCACCATCATTGAAAAGGATTGCACTTAGAGTATGCATGTTTGAAAATGTAAGTGCACATGTGCTTTCAAATTAGTAGATGCACGTCCAATTGCACGTTAAATAAGCTCTAAATACAGCAAGAAAATTTGAGTTTTAGAATGAGTGAGAAGCCTCGTCATCGAATGCTAATTACCTCTTCTATTTCACCATTATATTTTTGATGCACTTAGAGTATGCATGTATAGGGCCCATTACATGGCCGTGCATAGACACAGTGATTTTGTATATCCATGCACTTGATTTCTGTCATCCTACTTGACTTGTAGATGCAGATATGGAGCTTGATGGTGGTGTGTCTAGAGGCCACACAGGTTTGGAGGGGGTGGATGTCATGGAGATTCTTTCTCCACGATTGCATTGACATGACTTATCATTTTCTTTCATATGAAAAGAAAAGACATGTTTGGAAGATGGCCACGAAAAAAGAAAGGGCTTTACTTTGCTCCTCCATTTTTGCTCTTGATTGGAGAAAATGTGTTCATGTACAAAAATGATCTTCAATTTCTGACTCCAGACTACGATGGCAATCTCGACTAATCTTCTGGGAGCGCTCTCGTCTATGTTTGCGATAAGTCTGTAAGCATATTTGTCTATTGTTACAATATTTATGAATTTGTGACCTGCATCATCATTGATTTTCCACGTAGAATGATCTACGAATGTTTAATGAATTGAATATCTCTCTGCGCTTAGAAGCGATGTCGGGAAGATTTGCATCTTCCAATAGATGACCCGAAAAATTAAAATATTTATTGGTGAATTCTAAACCTCTTTTATATCACTGTTGATCAGTTGTGTTAATTGGATTAACTATTTTGAAAGTGTTTTCAGGTATGAAGGATGAAGCAGGACATATGTTCATGTTAGGGTTTACCCTAATTACTCATTTAATGAGAATTTCCTATTTTTACATTCAAGAATTATGGGTATTCAGCCTAGGGTTTCTTGAATTCATGTGTTGTTTATAAGATTTGGTTAATTTTAAGGGTTTAGATGATTTTAATGGATTAAAGCTAGGCTTCAGAAGGATTTTAATGCTCTAACCCAAGGGGGTTTATGGGTTTCCAATAGGTTTTCTAGGGTTTTACTATATTTAAAAGGTTAACATAGATGTTATTCAAAAACATTAATATCTAAATTACATATTTATTAAACATTAAATTATGTCATTAAAAATTACTTTAATTAAATATGTGTATTTAAATACTAAGGTCCTAATTAATTAAACCCTTAAACTAAGTTTAAATTAATTGATTTATTTAAATAAGAAATGTAGGCTAATTAGATTAAAATGATTAATTAAATGGATAAATAACTAGTGGACTATATGAGTGCTAGGGAAAAGAATGGCTTATATAAGTTGTGTAACTAAAGAGATTTAAGGAGTGGTCTCAATAGAAGATGCACTTAAAGTGAAAAAAGTTGGTTAAGAGAAAGAGTGGAGAGAATTAGTGAAGATGAAAAGAAAGGAGTAGAAATTAAGTGTAAGTAAAGTAGAAAAGTTAAACTGGAAAGTGTGGTGGAAGTAAGGAGATTAAAGTGTGGTTGTAGATTAAAAGTTAAAACTAAAAAGAGTGGTTTAGAAATGACTTGTGTATGTATTTAAATGAGTGTTGAGCTCAAGTTTCTCATAATGTTTCTTTGCAGGTACTTTCTCCTGCTCTTTACTTTCTTCTGTTTTTCCTTCTTTCTCATTAGACCCTCCTCGTGCTCGAGATATTAAGCCATCATGTACTGCTGTGCATGATGATCTTGATGTTGATTGTCCGGCTGGAAGCATGCCCATGCCTATTCCATGGCTTGGTCTGGGTCCCTGCAGCAGTATGTGTATGTGATGTGTGTGTATGTGATGTGTGTGTGTATGTGATGTGTGTGTGTATGTGATGTGTGAGTGTGTATGTGATGTGTGTGTATGTGTATGATGTGATGTGTGTATGTGTGTATGTGATATGTGTGTGTGTGCATGTATGATGTGATGTGTGAGTGTGTATGTGATGTGTGCGTGTATGATGTGATGTGTGTATGTGATGTGATGTGTGTGTGTATGTGATGTGTATGTGTATGTGATGTGTGTGTGTGTGTGATGTGTGAGTGTGTATGTGATGTGTGTGTATGTGTATGATGTGATGTGTGTATGTGTGTATGTGTGTATGTGATATGTGTATGTGTGTGCGTGTATGATGTGACGTGTGTGTGTGTGTGATGTATGTGTGTGAGAGAGACTCTCCCCCCCCTCCTCAGCACTGCGCACGGCAGCACGCAGAGAGAGAGAGAGAGAGAGAGAGAGAGAGAGAGAGAGAGAGAGAGAGAGAGAGAGAGAGAGAGAGAGAGAGAGAGAGAGAATGAATCTCTCCCTCGCCTCCTCTGCTGCAGCGCGACAGCGCGCACAGAGAAGGAGAGAGAGAGAGAGAGAGAGAGAGAGAGAGAGAGAGAGAGAGAGAGAGAGAGAGAGAGAGAGAGAGAGAGAGAGAGAGAGAGAGAGAGAGAGAGAGAGAGAGAGAGAATGAATCTCTCCCTCCCCTCCTCTGCTGCAGCGTGCGCAGTGCGCACAGAGAAGGAGAGAGAGAGAGAGAGAGAGAGAGAGAGAGAGAGAGAGAGAGAGAGAGAGAGAGAGAGAGAGAGAGAGAGAGAGAGAGAGAGAGAGAGAGAGAGAGAGAGAGAGAGAGAGAGAGAGAGAGAGAGAGAGAGAGAGAGAGAGAGAGAGAGAGAGAGAGAGAGAGTGCATTATTGTGTTCATTTGCATAGGTTTAAGTGCTTGAGTGCATATTAGGATGTCTAAATTAAAAGTAAGCATGTGTATGAATGCATATGGTTGAATGAGTAATGTGTAAGTGTAGTGGTTTATGAATGCATTTAATGAGATGAGGTACATATAATCGTGTATGAGCATATGTTAGCATCTTTATATATGTGAATGAAAGTATTAACTAGAGAATGTATGAATAGGAATGTATGTCTAACTAAGTTTAAGTCTATATAAGTAAGGTTATAGGAACATGTTTAGATATGGTAAAGATACATGGTTTAGAGTACATGTGTGTATGTATTAAACATATGTATGTGCATTAAGTTAAATACATGAATCATGATAGAGCTGATGCATAGTGTGGATATGCAAAGATGCATGTGTTGTTGCATAAAATTAGATGTTTGCATTTGCATAAGAACATGTGCATGAATGTATGTTAGCATGCATGAACATGTGTATGCTTTAATGTATATAAAGTATGTGTTTAATATTTCTCATTAATTTCTTGTAATATTACTAATAGCATAATGTTTCTTTGCAGAAACATTGATGAATTCAAGCTATTGAAGTGAAGTAAAGAGAAGCAGCAAGATTGAAGATTCATTTAAATCTTATTTTCCAATTAGTCAGCTATCCAATTGATTAGACATTCATCCCTTTATTTAGACCTTCCATTTGTATTAGAATTATTGATTTGAACCATTAGCTTATCAATTAATTTATTCAAGCAGTTTTGCAACAATATTGTTTCTCATTACTTTCTTTGATGTCTTCTAAGTTAGTTCACGAGTCTAAGCACAGTACTATTGAAAATATAGAAAATGTTCCGCCAACTCTAGACAGACCAGAAACCTCTAGCTTACCTGATAGTTTAGTAGAAGAAACCATGATGGAACGTGTAACGAAAGAGTCACTAGTTTTAATCTCATATCAGGAAGCTGTTGCTAGGTACGAGGCTGCCCGTCCTTACAGTCCATAGCTATTTAAACTATTTAAAGACCTTAGTTTCAGTCATAGAAATAGGTAATTTAAATTGTTTTGTCATTAGAACCCTTATTTTCATAAGCCTGAGTTTGCTACAGACACCCCGCGTGTGCCGAACGATTTAGGCGGATGACTTGATCCACCATCCGAGCATCTCTCACGACCCGACATTGGTGAACCCGACGTGAACAGACGGCGTTGCAGCTCAGGTATAAATTTTAAATTTTGCATTGCATATACATTCATACGATTTTACATCAGTGCAGCTGCATCTTCATCCCTGGAAGCTGTGGCATTTACGTGAGCTTGCAATCTTCTTGGTGTCGAGGGCTGGTCTGGTGACCTGAGCGCCTCCACGAAGATTGGCAAGTAGGAGAACCTCGTCGCGCCACCCCTTTCATCAACAATTGAAGCACAAAACGTTTGCACCCATTTTTAGCAAACTATGTATTTAGGTTTTGATTCAAATCAATAAATGTATTGAATTTCACAGAAAGCACTGTTTTGAGCCTCATCTTCGAGCAGTTGGTATAATTTCTTTACTCTTACATTCTTGGGTGCAAAATTTTATTTAAGGTTGAATTATTGGTATAGGTTAAAGGCAACTGTTTGTTAATCATAAGTTAAGCGTTAATCATAGCTTTACTTGAAGCATATTGGGATAGTAAAAACTTATCAAGCTGGACTCTAACGGAATTTCAGAATTAGTAGCTGAACATAAGGAAAGAGTAACAAAAGAAGTTCAGGATATAGTTAGAATTGTTCAAGCTAGATCAAAACAAACTTCAAAAATGGACGAACTATTTCAAACTATGATGCACGAGATGCAAGGACAAAAAGTACTTGAAACGTTTTTAAAGGATAAAGGGAAATTTACTGGTATGAATGTTATAAATTATTTAGACACGTTTAAGGAATTAGCTAAGTTACACGGATTACCTGAAACAAAGTGGAAATCCTATCTTGGACGACTTGCTATAGGTACAGTGAAAGCTATTATGGATCTACATGACAATAAGGAATGGGATGAGTTTAGAAAAGAGCTACATAAAGAATTTTATTTAGAGGACTATAGTCAACACAGTAGAGAGGGATTTATGAAATGGATTAGTTCTCCTAAGCCTCACATTTCTTTAACTCAACTCCATGGCGAATTTATGAAAAGATTCTCTCAATTACCTGAACAGGATAGAGTTGCCCTTACCCCAGATATCATTTTATATTTCCTTAAAATCTTGACTCCAGATATAAGGGTAGAGGTTGAGCGTAGGCTTGAAGAACCGGAAAAGAAATATGGGCTTACAGATGACTGGGGTGTAGTGAAAACAGTGGTTGAAGCGGTTGCTCACATGAAGCAACGCAAAACACTTCTTTATGATTCAATGTCTCAACCATCTTCAAGTTTTCCTCCGATTCAGGCAACTAGGGATACACATATAGATTCAAAAGTTAAGCCTACGGCATCCACATCTAGAGTACCAACTGAGTTGCAATTTGAGATTTTGTTTAACAAGTTGGACAATATGATGCATATGCACAAGAATATGTCTAAAGAGGTAGCGGCTTTGCAGAATGTGGTGTATGCTTTAAACCTACAAGATAAACCTGCAATGCAAGCTCATCCGACTATTTATCCTCAAGCAGTAAATGCTCCAAATCCACCATTAGTAGCTCCGAATCATCCTTTTATACCTCCTAATCCTCGAGTTGTACCCCAACCAATTCCTCAACCAATTCCTCAAGCATTTAACCAAAGAAATTTCAATGAAAGGAGAAATGCCAATGTGAGGAGATGTATCTGGTGCGATGCCACAGATCATTTGACTTACACATGTGAAGCATTGAAAGATGCGAAAGAGAAAAGACTTGTAATTGATATTGACAAACGATTGTGTGACTATAGAACACATTTACCCTTAGCTGCCAATTGGGGAAAGGGAGGGATGCAGAAGCTGTATGAAAACCTTTCTGAGTCTTCGAAATCTGCTTTTGCTGTTAAACTAGAATATGTTGATAGTGACTCTGATTCTGAACAAACAAGGGAAACGAGGAACTACTCAATTGAAGCTTTGATAAAGGCGAGAGATGATATTATGCAGAAAACTGCGTGGAACTCTCCTGTCGATCAATTCTCGATATATTCGCATATTGCGAATGTTGAAGAGAAAAGAAAGAGGGATGATGAGCAAGATACAAATGATTCAGGTAGACGAATGACTAGAAGTAAGATGAGAGATTAGCCGAAGCCTAAGAAAGTTCAGTTTGAACAAGGAGAAAGTTCTAAAACAAATGAGGAGCGAAGAAAAGAAATTAGGGAGGGTAAACAACCTGTGTTTAGTGAGCCAATTCAAACATCAGACAAAGTAGAGCAAACTCCTAGAACTGAAACAAAACCTGAAGAGAAACCAGAAAAGAAACCAAAACGAGTACCAAAAGCTATTCTTATTTCTGAACTTGAACAAAAAATTGATTCGAAAGAAATATTGTATGACATCTTATTAAAAAGTGCAGTAACAATGACTTTAGAACAAATCTTCTCAATAGCAAAAATTGAATTTAAGGAAAATTTTATTAAACTAATTTAAAGGAAGAGATTCCCTCTGTCACAAGAGGTAGAGATGCAAGATGTTGCCGATGTAACTCACTTGATTCATGAATCTCTTTCTTTAGACTCAGAGGATGAAGAAGATAATACCTATAATGTGAACAAAAATTTCTTAGGGCCGATTGTACCAGATGACGAAACAAAAAACTCAGAGAGTGATTTTAGAAAACGTTTTTGGGCGAGAGGCACACCGGAGATTAAAGTTAACTTAGGAGATCAGAAGAGATCATATTTTGCTTTAGCCCTAATTGACTCTAGGTCTGAAATCAATGTGATTTCGAAAGGATTATATGATAAGTTTAAATGGCCTATTGATAAAAATCACGGCTGGATAATGTGAACCGCGGACAATGGTTGTGGATCACTCCTAGGAGCATGTGCCAACATACCTCTAATGATAGGTGGAATCTCCAAGACATTCCACTTTCTGTGAGTTCGGAACTTATTATGATCAAAATTTTGCCTAGATGCCAGTATTGAGGGAGACAACGATGGTTCTTGGTTTGATGTCTCGCACCCATCTGTAGATATTTTAGATAGTTTTTCTTTATATTTTCCTTCATCATATTTGCAATTCAGTCATTATAAACAAATTCCTAAAAAAATTATAAAACATTATGAAAAACTTTATAAAGAGAAAGGATTCATTTCATCTGATGAACACATTGAAACCGTAATAGAAACTTTATCTTCAAACTCATTGATTGAAGAACTTCAAAATATTTTGCATGAAAAAGAAAATTTTAGATTTGTACTTTTAAATTCTATTGAAGAATATGATTTCATTATTAAATTTGTCATGAGTAATGAAAAGGAAGCAAAGGTAAATACAAAATACAAAACCGTTGACAAAAAAATTAAACCGATTGCCCAATCGTTACCACGAGAGAGTGAAGAGAAGTTTAGGCAAGTTACCAATGATCCTTATTTAAGAGAGCGCACAAATATAGGTCATACCTTCACAGAAGAAACTTTAAAGCTAATCAAGATAGGAAATGATGAAAATTTTTTGTTACCCGAGGAACGTGAACTATTTCAAAGAGTGATTAGAAAGCATGGAAAGGCATTTTCTTTATATTCCCATGAGATAGGTTGTGCAGACCCACAAATTGTACCACCAATGATCATCTTTACAGTGCCTCACATTCCATGGAATCTTCGACCCATACCTATTCCGAAAGCCCACTTACCAGAGTTAATGCGGCTTCTTAAGGAAAAGATTCACATGCGAATTTTAGAGCCATCGTCTGCACCCTACTCGAATAGGTGGTTTACTATTCCTAAGAAAAATGGCAAGTTACGATTCATTCAAGATTTACAACCTGTTAACAAGGTTACTATTAGGAATGTAGGTACAGGGCCCATTGTAGGAGAATTCGCTGAAGCCTTCGCTGGTCATGCCATTTGCTCAATGGGAGACTTGTATTCTGGCTACGATCAATTTCAGCTTGCTATTGAAAGTAGAGACATTACCACCATGAAAACTCCTTTAGGCTTAGTTCGCATGTGCACTTTGCCGCAAGGAGCTACTAATTCAGTAGCGCATATAATGAACGCCATGAATTCAGTATTACATGAATTCATTCCTAATATAGCCATGCCATTTATTGATGATGTTCCTATTAAAGGATGTATTGAGAATGCGAAAGATGAACATTTAGATTCCTCTGGCTGCAGGAAGTTTGTAGTAGATCATATCTCTGACTGTGAAAGGATTTTCCAGAGATTTGAAGAGGTTGGTCTCACATTCTCCATTGAGAAATCTGTTTTTGGTGTCAATGAGGTACTTATAGTTGGGCATTTATGTGGACATTATGGTCGGAGGCCATATCCACCTAAAGTGGACGCTATAAACAAGATTTCTGAAACTTGTAGTAATATTAGTGAGGTAAGACGATTCCTTGGTGCTTGTGTGTTTTATGCCATCTGGATCCCACACTATGCACATGTTGCAAACTGTCTTTATGCTTTGCTAAGGAAGAATCGAAAGTTTCTTTGGAGTGAAGAACACTCAAAAGCTATGAAAAAGTTAAAGAAATTACTTCTTGAAGCTCCTATTTTAAAGCGAGTAGATTATACTGATCAAAAGCCTATCATTTTAACTGTTGATACGAGGCCTATAGGAATAGGATGGGTTATTGGTCAGGACGATGAAGAGGGCAATAGGTATGCTGTGAGATTTGGAGCAAAGATTTTACACAATATGCAAAGAAATTATCGACAAATTAAACGACAACTATGGGGTTTAGTCACGGCATTAAAATCCGATAAAGAATATTTTATAGGTGCAAATGTAATAATTGAGACAGATTTTCTACCTCTGATTGGAATGATTACAAACTGTTCATCACCTGACATTGCCATGCTTAGATGGATTTCATACATCAAGTTTATAAATCCTGTTTTGATACATATTGCAAGTAAATCTAATTCTGTGGCTGATATGCTTTCTCGAGCTAGATTTGATAATGAGAAAGAAACAAAATTAGAAATAAATGCAATTAATTATGATTCTAAAGCATACGCATATGAACAGTTTAATATTGAAGAATACGAAGGAGAGTGGCAGGATATTGGAAAGTATTTAAGTACTTTGGTTAGGGCACCTTCATGGTCTTCAAATAGATTTCGGAATATTAGGAAAAGAGCTTACAACTTTTTTCTGAAAGAAGGTTTAATTTGGAGACATGCTAGGGGAAAAATTAGATTGCCACAACGAGTACTAGGTACTAAGGATCTTCAGTTACAAGTCATGAAGAGTATGCATGATACTTTATGGGCAGGACATAAAGGTTTTGTAGCTACGTATGAAAACATTAGAGAAGGATACTGGTGGCCAGGGATTTATGTTACTGTTAAAAATTATGTAAATTCATGTGACGTATGTCAGATTCATTCCTCAGTCAAACATAGGGATCCGTTGCATCCTACCTATCCACCATGCATCCATTATAAATGGGTTGTAGACTTAGTTACCATGCCCAAAGGTATCGATAAGATGAGATATATAGTCTTGGCACGCGAAGATCTTACGAATCATGTAGAAGGCCGAGCTTTAAGATCTAAGACTACTTTTAATGTATGCAAATTTCTTCTTGAGGATGTCATTTCACGATTTGGTTATGTAGAAAAGGTAGTGGCTGATAGGGGAGAGTTAGATGCACAGGAGGCTAGAGAATTCTTTGCTAGGCATGGAATTCGCTTAGCCCTTACTACTGCTTACAACCCTGAAGCTAATGGGAAGATTGAACGAGGGCATTCTCCTATTATTAAAGCAATTTCCAAAGCTTGTAATGGAGAAATTAAGAATTGGCCAAAATATCTGCCATTTGCGTTGTGGGCTGATAGAATGACCTGCACTAGAACAACGGGGTATATGCCGGCAGAGTTGATGTATTGCCAGAAACCGATATTCCCTGTGCATATGCAAATTCTTACTTGGACTACTTTACCATGGGAAGATAATCTGTCGACAGAAGATTTATTAGCTCTGCGAATCCAACAATTAGAGCAAGGGAATGAACGTTTAGAAGAGGCTATAGTTAAACTAAAAGATTCTCGACTAAAAAATAAGAAGTATTTTGATAAATCACATAGGTTAAGGCCAAAGCCGGTTCAAGTTAATGATTGGGTTTTACTATATGATAGTACGTTTGATTCTCAGTATGATGCCCGTAGGAAACTTAAAAGACGTTGGTTTGGACCTTATGTGGTAGTCAAAACCTATGATAATGGAACGTATGCCTTACGCGAATTAGATGGCACTCCTCTTAAAAACTTAATTGCTGGCAAAAGAATTAAATTATTTAAACAAAGAGATGATGAAATGTATGAAGTAATGTTTGATGATGAGCATGATTAATTATGTATGAATGAATTTCTTTAGTGTGGGTTTCTTTTGCAGGAAAACTAAGAGAAGATTTGAATATGAAATTTAATAATTTTGTGTGTCTAGTTGTTGCTGGTTGAGTTTTTAACAGGTCTTTTGAAGAACAAATTAAGATGCATAAAGATGAAGCAGATTGAAGGTGAAGTTGATTTTAGGTCGTATTTTTCTTTGTCATACAATTTTGATTTATGTATTTTCTTTGCATTCATATAAAACTAATTGATAAAAACTGGAATGAAGAATATTAATTTATAAAGGACTCTATTTAACCATATTAGGAAAATAGACATAATTTAAATTTTTACATTTATAGATTAAGTGAGATTTGTTAAAAATAGAAGGATTTGTAGTTCATTTAGATAACGAAAGTAGTTGTATATATGTAGGAGCATATTGTTGCATGATACATGTCTGTGAAAACCTAGATCTTCCTTGTCCATGCAGCTAGATCCTTAGCTCGGATTAAGGGGTTAAGCCTTTCCCCTTTAAAACAAAAAAGTAGCGAAAAAAAAAAAAGGAATATTGACATGGAAGTTATACCTTCTTCCACCCCAAAAAGGTATTTACATTTATTATCGATATGAAGTTTACATCATATTTATATGAAGAAAGCTAGTTGTGAAAAAACACATCTAGTGATTAAAATTGGGCATACAAGGCGGCTGTCTGTCCAAGTAGATTTAGTAGATTTCTTTGGCATGCTTGACTGCTCATATGTGAATGCATATATATGACGAAACCTGCATTTGAATGAATGAAAATGAATTCTGTTTTATACTAATCTTTACATAGTTTATAAATGGAAAAAAATATAAACTAATGTCTGTTGACTGAAAAGGTTAATAGTTTACCTTTATACTTTAATATGTTTTCATTGCCAGATGTAATTGAAATAAACTTCATGGGCATGTTGAAAAGAATTAAAATTTGACAAGATTAAATATATTTAAAAAGGAATTGATGCTGTTCTATGATTTAATTTCAGGATAATCATTGAAAATGATGCTTCCCTTAATCTGCAAGTTGGCCCATCGGGACGATGTGCAGGTTTGGTGCCGGTGGATGTCGGGAAGATTTGCATCTTCCAAACGATGACCCGAAAAATTAAAATATTTATTGGTGAATTCTAAACCTCTTTTATATCACTGTTGATCAGTTGTGTTAATTGGATTAACTATTTTGAAAGTGTTTTCAGGTATGAAGGATGAAGCAGGACATATGTTCATGTTAGGGTTTACCCTAATTACTCATTTAATGAGAATTTCCTATTTTCACATTCAAGAATTATGGGTATTCAGCCTAGGGTTTCTTGAATTCATGTGTTGTTTATAAGATTTGGTTAATGTTAAGGGTTTAGATGATTTTAATGGGTTAAAGCTAGGGTTCAGAAGGATTTTAATGGTCTAACCCAAGGGGGTTTATAGGTTTCCAATAGGTTTTCTAGGGTTTTACTATATTTAAAAGGTTAACATAGATGTTATTCAAAAACATTAATATCTAAATTACATATTTATTAAACATTAAATTATGTCATTAAAAATTACTTTAATTAAATATGTGTATTTAAATACTAAGGTTCTAATTAATTAAACCCTTAAACTAAGTTTAAATTAATTGATTTATTTAAATAAGAAATGTAGGCTAATTAGATTAAAATGATTAATCAAATGGATAAATAACTAGTGGACTATATGAGTGCTAGGGAAAAGAATGGCTTATATAAGTTGTGTTACTAAAGAGATTTAAGGAGTGGTCTCAATAGAAGATGCACTTAAAGTGAAAAAAGTTGGTTAAGAGAAAGAGTGGAGAGAATTAGTGAAGATGAAAAGAAAGGAGTAGAAATTAAGTGTAATTAAAGTAGAAAAGTTAAACTGGAAAGTGTGGTGGAAGTAAGGAGATTAAAGTGTGGTTGTAGATTAAAAGTTAAAACTAAAAAGAGTGGTTTAGAAATGACTTGTGTATGTATTTAAATGAGTGTTGAGCTCAAGTCTCTCATAATGTTTCTTTGCAGGTACTTTCTCCTGCTCTTTACTTTCTTCTGTTTTTCCTTCTTTCTCATTAGACCCTCCTCGTGCTCGAGATATTAAGCCATCATGTACTGCTGTGCATGATGATCTTGATGTTGATTGTCCGGCTGGAAGCATGCCCATGCCTATTCCATGGCTTGGTCTGGGTCCCTGCAGCAGTATGTGTATGTGATGTGTGTGTATGTGATGTGTGTGTGTATGTGATGTGTGTGTGTATGTGATGTGTGAGTGTGTATGTGATGTGTGTGTATGTGTATGATGTGATGTGTGTATGTGTGTATGTGATATGTGTGTGTGTGCGTGTATGATGTGATGTGTGAGTGTGTATGTGATGTGTGCGTGTATGATGTGATGTGTGTGTGTGTGATGTGATGTGTGTGTGTATGTGATGTGTATGTGTATGTGATGTGTGTGTGTGTGATGTGTGAGTGTGTATGTGATGTGTGTGTATGTGTATGATGTGATGTTTGTATGTGATATGTGTGTGTGCGTGTATGATGTGATGTGTGTGTGTGTGTGATGTATGTGTGTGAGAGAGACTCTCCCCCCCCCTCCTCAGCGCTGCGCACGGCAGCACGCAAAGAGAGAGAGAGAGAGAGAGAGAGAGAGAGAGAGAGAGAGAGAGAGAGAGAGAGAGAGAGAGAGAGAGAGAGAGAGAGAGAGAGAGAGAGAACGAATCTCTCCCTCCCCTCCTCTGCTGCAGCGCGACAGCACGCACAGAGAAGGAGAGAGAGAGAGAGAGAGAGAGAGAGAGAGAGAGAGAGAGAGAGAGAGAGAGAGAGAGAGAGAGAGAGAGAGAGAGAGAGAGAGAGAGAGAGAGAAAATGAATCTCTCCCTCCCCTCCTCTGCTGCAGCGCGCGCAGCGCGCACAGAGAAGGAGAGAGAGAGAGAGAGAGAGTGCATTATTGTGTTCATTTGCATAGGTTTAAGTGCTTGAGAGCATATTAGGATGTCTAAATTAAAAGTAAGCATGTGTATGAATGTATATGGTTGAATGAGTAATGTGTAAGTGTAGTGGTTTATGAATGCATCTAATGAGATGAGGTACATATAATCGTGTATGAGCATATGTTAGCATCTTTATATATGTGAATGAAAGTATTAACTAGAGAATGTATGAATAGGAATGTATGTCTACCTAAGTTTAAGTCTATATAAGTAAGGTTATAGGAACATGTTTAGATATGGTAAAGATACATGGTTTAGAGTACATGTGTGTATGTATTAAACATATGTATGTGCATTAAGTTAAATACATGAATCATGATAGAGTTGATGCATAGTCTGGATATGCAAAGATGCATGTGTTGTTGCATAAAATTAGATGTTTGCATTTGCATTAGAACATGTGCATGAATGTATGTTAGCATGCATGAACATGTGTATGCTTTAATGTATATAAAGTATGTGTTTAATATTTCTCATTAATTTCTTGTAATATTACTAATAGCATAATGTTTCTTTGCAGAAACATTGATGAATTCAAGCTATTGAAGTGAAGTAAAGACAAGCAGCAAGATTGAAGATTCATTTAAATCTTATTTTCCAATTAGTCAGCTATCCAATTGATTAGACATTCATCCCTTTATTTAGACCTTCCATTTGTATTAGAATTATTGATTTGAACCATTAGCTTATCAATTAATTTATTCAAGCAGTTTTGCAACAATATTGTTTCTCATTAGTTTCTTTGATGTCTTCTAAGTTAGTTCACGAGTCTAAGCACAGTACTATTGAAAATATAGAAAATGTTCCGCCAACTCTAGACAGACCAGAAACCTCTAGCTTACCTGATAGTTTAGTAGAAGAAACCATGATGGAACGCATAACGAAAGAGTCACTAGTTTTAATCTCATATCAGGAAGCTGTTGCTAGGTACGAGGCTACCCGTCCTTACGGTCCATAGCTATTTAAACTATTTAAAGACCTTAGTTTCAGTCATAGAAATAGGTAATTTAAATTGTTTTGTCATTAGAACCCTTATTTTCATAAGCTTGAGTTTGCTACAGACACCCCGCGTGTGCCGAACGATTTAGGTGGATGACTTGATCCACCATCCGAGCATCTCTCACGAGCCGACAGCGACAATCTTGGGGTATATTGTTTCATTGTGGCTCAATACATTTATGTGTGTACGTTTAGAAAGGTTAAGGTAGAAAGATTATGTGTGTACGTTTAGAAAGGTTAAGGTAGAAAGAGAATGTGGATGAGGAAGCATAAGCAAAGTTTGGAAATCGGAGAGATGGTGGACGCTATGGCCGTGCAGGTCTACAAAAACAACATTATTTGGTCCTAACTCTATTGCTTTTTGTTACTTGTATGAAGGCAGCTTTTTATCACCATATTTAGGAAGAAGCCCTGTCGATTGGAACGTCTGTGGTGAGGAGCAAGAAAGCAAAGATCAGGCTAAGAGATGACGCTAAAAAGCTTTTTCATCACATTGAAAGCACACGAAAAGCTGACATTCAGAGATTTTCTCGATATAGTACTTGAGTCAAAGATGAATGTTGAAGTGAGGTTCAGTTAGAGACGAAAAATGAAGGCTTTTTCTCTGACATAAGGGATTCGTACAATAGAGGAGTGAAAGCCTAATTTTTCATTTTGTTAAGATGCTGGAGATTCTTCATAGTTGAGCAGATTAAGTGTGTGAGCGGAAGAAAGTGCTTCGTTTTTTTTTCTAAATCTCTTCTTCAATTTTACAGAGTTAAATAGATGTTAGTTTTTTCATGAGTTGATTTGAATTCTATTGTGCAACATTTTACCAGAGACAATATTATGCATAGCAAGGAAAATTGAGTCAGCCGAAATATTGCGGTCTTGAAATATGCATAATATTCCGAGGACCTCAAATTGCAGGAGAAGAAAATTTCACATGAGTCTTTGTTGAATAAGGTGGATTGGTGCTGATGAATAGTTATGCATGATTTTGTTGAAGGAGGAGGATTAAACGCTGGTAAATGAGTGATATCAGATTTCAATTCTAACAACTTCTGATAGTGGAAGGCCAGCAATTGCCTCTCAGATTCTCATAAAGGATTTATATGTCTTACAGAGATTTTGCGTGCGAACTCATTCATTTTTTTCCTATGACTTGTGCATAGTATATGATTATACAGGCAATTGCGATCGCTCATGGCTAAGCATTTTCATCTCAAATAAAGCAACAGAAATATCGGTCAAATTTATGTTCCATTAACATCATAAAGGAAAAGCGTTTGATATGCAATTGTTTTCTGTGCTTAAATATGATATTGCAAGATGTCGCTGCATAAAAGTCTGCATCATCTATTAATAGATTCAGAAGCTTTCATCAGTTCACAGAATATCATTACGTTATAAGTGAAACTTTCAACGTGAACTTATGATGTGAATTCTGTTGAATTATGATCGTTAATACTAAGTGTTTTATTTCTCTTATCATTAAACCTCCTTCAAACGCTACTATTTAGCTTCTTGATCTACATAAACATTATGTTCGAATCATGCTATTCGATCTAAAGGTCAAGTCAATATAAGCAAACTTGGAGTATGGTTCTTTGAAAGAAACTGGATGCGAGGAAATTTTAGCTCATAAAGCAATCGTTTATATTAGTTTTAAAAGTTTATTCTTGCTAATGAATTTGTGAAGAATGGGTTAAAGCTTATGTTTTATTTGCATTTTCGGTTAATGAAGTGGCCCATAAAGCATGCATGAAATTGAAACTGCAAAGGTACAGTTTTGTCGAACTTCATATGTGTTTCAACGCTTCAAGGTATAGTTGTAAGGAGTAATCGATTCACGTTAAGACATGTACAAGTGCTGTTGCAATCAAAGAACATATGAAAGAACTTTCATACTAAAATCTGAACAAAAGTTTAAATTCATATTTGCTATTTTGAGTCTTCAATTACCTGAGCTTGCTCCAAGCACCTCGACGTGCACCGTATTATCGGCGATTGCCCTGATCCACCAAGGTCACTTTCTGGGCATCCTTTGTGCACCCCTAAGCGTGCAAGAACCTGAGCACATGAGTGAACCTAACCTGAAACACATAAAGGGATGGATTCGTGCTTCGAGTTTAGTTTGAGCTTACTTTGAGATTGAGTTTGAGATGACTTGAGTTGACCATTAGAGTGAGAGACTTGAGGATGAGGGTTTGATGGCTTGAGTATTGAGCTTGCCTAGGACTTTGATTTTGACCAAGATTTGACAACGATGGAGGCCTTAGGCTTAGATCTGAGAACCTTGAGCACTTTACTTCAAGTATTGACTGAATCCCAAAGGATTGCCACAAATAGTGATGGAGTGATGAGAGCCTTAGAGGCAATCTCGAAAGAGTGTGGATTCTTCAATGGCCGTGACATAACCAAGTTCTTGCAAATCTATGATACCAAAATGGACTTTTATGGAGTATTAGCTTCTATGAAGCTTAGTGAATTTGCAGGGATGGTAATGCACGCTGTCAAACTTAGCATTTATGCTCTTCAAGAGCCATCCCACACATGGAGTGAATTTAAGAATCTGCTTAGAGAAGAGTATTACCTAGAGGACTTGGCCATGCCCACACGACATGAGTTTAGAAAGTGGGTGGCTATTCCAAATAAAGGCCTTGAGATCATAGAGCTACTTCGAGAATTTGAAGAGCGATTTGACCTATTGAGTGATAAGGATCAAGATGCTTTGGAACATGAGAAGGTAGAGCTCTTCATTAAGAGCATGGACCTTGAAATGGCCTTAAAGCTAGGTAACATGTTAGAAGACTTGAGTGAGCCTTTAGGATTGACTAAAGAATGGAGTAGAGTGCAGAAGGCTGTATCAATGCTCTTGAGGCGCAAGAGATGGAGGTCACATGTAGTGCAAGCTAGAGTCGAGTATACTCAGGATTTGCAAAAGCCTACTACAAGACCTCTCATTTGTATGAATGAGATTCTGAAGGATGAAAATGAATATGGAGTCAACTTTGTGTTCCTTAACCAATCTCATCAATCTAAACTAGATTTAGAGTATACAAGAGTTGAGGATGAGAAGATAAGAGAGGATTTGAGCGAGAATTTATGTGAAGACACAATTTCCATCTCTAGAAATGAAGAGATAGGTGAAGATAAGACTAGTGAAGGTGATGGGAAATTAGAAAGTGAGTTTTATGATGTAAGTTTGGTGTCTATGCATCAAATTATTAGAGATGATGAGAAAGAGCAAGAAGTTGAGTTGATTGAAGAGCAAAAGGATGTCTGGGAAGTAAATTCAAGAGATTCAAATGATGAGTCAAACTTGAGTGATGTTGCGAGTCTTAGTGACTTGTGTTTTGAAGAAGTTAGTGAAGCAGGTGTCAAGGCTTTCCACAAAGAGGAAGATGGGGCACTGGTTGCTGACTCTTCACGAGTAAAGGATATTCTCACTAGAACTCCTTAGGAAGTAGGAGTGGGTGAGAGAGGTGAGATTGAGAATGAAAATCTTGATGAATTTTCTCCCAAGCATAATCTTTTGCATGATTCTAGTGACATTGAAGATGAGAGCTTTCTTGATTATGAGAATATGGATTTTCTTTATGGTGAAGGAGAACTAGTTTGGGATCATGATAAAGATAGTGATGCAGAGTTCCTGGATAGATTGGAAGAAGAAGTAGATCTCATAATCTCTGGAACTCCGAAAGAAGGAAACGGTCTCACTAAAGATTATAAAGATGAATATGGATTATTGTATGAATTGGGTGAACACTTCCATTTGAAGTGGGATTCAAATGAATCAATTCAAGAAACCCATTCTAATAAAGATGGGAATATAAAAGAAGATGATGAGAAGGATGAAAGTCCTTCAAATGAGTTCAAACATGAAATAAAAGAAAATACATGTTTGCAAGAAACTTCTGATAATGAAACAAATATGTTTGATTTGAGAACTTCATATACACATCTTTTTGATTCCGGATATGATGAACTTGGAAGAACCATGAATAAAGAAGTCTATGTCCAAGCAATGGAAGATTGAATTTCCAAATTTTCCAAGAGCTATATATTCGAGACAAGCCGCCAAGAGATAGACAAGCAAATAAGGTGGCTTGTGTACAAATCTACCATATTTATAAATGTTATGTTGATCGATGTGATTCAAAGATGGCTCGTTTTTAAACATAGCTTCTTTGGTGAGCATGTATCAGAGAAGGTGGGGTTGAAGGGAGAGTCTTGTTCAATAAAACTCCATAAATCTTAAAAAAGGTTTTGTAAATAAAAATATATATAACTGATGTTTTTTGGTTGATTTTAAGAAAGAAACAGGAAATCTAGATCAACAAGTAAATATTGATGATTCAAAATGAAGAAACAAAGATGATCGAGAATGAAGATTGAAAGGGGATTTCGACACTATAAAGCTTCGAAAACAGGTTTAAAGAGAATTGAGCAAAGTGTTGTGAATAATACAATGAAATTTCTAATGGTTTTATCAAGTTTTTTTAAGTAACAGGAATTGGATTAGCAAATGAAGAGTGACCACTCCAATGGTGATCTTCTTCAGCAAAATTTCATCAATAAAGGGTTTGATTGTTTTTTGAGTTCTTTTGTATATATATATATAATGCTACTTGGTTGAAATATTTCTTATTACTTGCCTAGATTTTATGAATACAGGGAATGATCCAGGTAAAGACGCTGGGAATTGAAGTCAAAGCAAAAAATTCATAATTCTTTTCATTAGTTTCCTCCTATAAACTTGATCTTTTTGCACCAATATTGGACTGCATTGCATATAAAGTATGCATTTCTTTTAAGATGAGAGGAGCACATGTTTTAATTCCCATAGGTGCACTCTCATTTGCACAATAAAACTGATATGTAAAACTGATTTGAGAAGAGTTATGAGTTAAAAACAAAGAAGTTGAGAGTGATTTTAAGAGTGATTGCATTTGAGAGTAGAGCTATGAGTGAAGAATAATTTCTTCCTCATTTGCACAATCATTGAAAACGATTGCACTTAGAGTATGCATGTTTGGAAATGTAAGTGCACATGTGCTTTCAAATTAATAGATGCACGTCCAATTGAACGTTAAATAAGCTGTAAATACATCAAGGAAATTTGAGTTTGAGAATGAGTGAGAAGCCTCGTCATCCAATGCTAATTACCTCTTTTATTTCACCATTATGATTTTGATGCACTTAGAGTACGCATGTATAGGGCCCATTACATGGCCGTGCATAGACACAGTGATTTTGTGTACCCATGCACTTGATTTCTGTCATCCTACTTGACTTGTAGATGCAGATATGGAGCTTGATGGTGGTGTGTCCAGAGGCCACACAGGTTTGGAGGGGGTGGATGTCATGGAGATTCTTTCTCCATGATTGCATTGACATGACTTATCATTTTCTTTCATATGAAAAAAACAAGACATGTTTGGAAGATGGCCACGAAAAAAGAAAGGGCTTTATTTTGCTCCTCCATTTTTGCTCTTGATTGGACAGGTGAAGAGGGGTAGTTTTTAGCATTTTTGGAGGAGAGAAGGACACGCATTCAAGGCGGTAGAAGAGTACAGATTAATTAAAAAAGGAAAGGTAGGTTTCTTTGGAGCCTTCTAGCGCGGAGGTGTGAGGGAGGAGAGGACTATTTTGGGAAGAACGGTTCGAGGCAGACTGAGGTAGGGGAAGCTCTCTCACAGAGGATTCGACAGATTCAGGAGGTGGCTGCCGTCTGGTAGGAGAAAAACGAATGTATGCTTTAGGATCAGAAGAGGCAGCATGAGGGAAACGACACTTCATGTTATGAGAGAAAGGATGCACTATTAATCGTTTTCTGCACTCAGCAAGGCGAAAACACAAGATTTCTTTTGGGGTCATTGGTCAATTGAACGATTGCAGAGGAGGGAATCAGAAGGCCAATTGTTGATCATTAGGTGAGAACAACCATAATCTGATGATGTATCTGAGGAAGAAGTCCACCATATCGTACCATCTTACAAGGATTCAGCTGGAAAACAAACGAGCAATCGAAGGGACAAGTTGGCTCAACAGTAGAGTGGAGAGGCCGATGAAAAGAGGTGGACAATCTCTATAGCAAGATTTCAAGGGTCAATTTGGAAGGATGATCTGACACGCGACGAAGAAGGATCGAGCTGTCAATTTACGTACAGTGGTTGTTCTTGATTGAACAACTTTACAATAGAGAAAGCACAACAAATATTCGGAATAGATTCAAAAGTGTTCATGTACGAAAATGATCTTCAATTTCTGACTCCAAACTACGATGGCAATCTCAACTGATCTTCTGGGAGCGCTCTCGTCTATGTTTGCGATAAGTCTGTAAGCATATTTGTCTATTGTTGCAATATTTATGAATTTGTGACCTGCGCCATCGTTGATTTTCCACGTAGAATGATCTACAAATGTTTAATGAGTTGAATATCTCTCTACGCTTAGAAGCGACAATCTTGGGGTATATTGCTTCATTGTGGCTTAACAAATTTATGTGTGTACGTTTAGAAAGGTTAAGGTAGAAAGAGAATGTGGATGAGGAAGCATAAGCAAACTTTGGAAATCAGAGAGATGGTGGACACTCTGGCCGTGCAGGTCTACAAAAACAGCATGATTTGGTCCTAAATCTATTGCTTTTTGTTACTTGTATGAAGGCAGCTTTTAGTCACCACGTTAAGGAGGAAGCCCTGGCGATTGGAACGTCTGTGGCAAGGAGCAAGAAAGCAAAGATCAGGCTAAGAGATGACACTAAAAAGCTTTTTCATCACATTGAATGCACACGAAAAGCTGACATTCAGAGATTTTCTCGATATAGTACTTGAGTCAAAGATGAGCGTTGAGGTGAGGTTCAGTTAGAGACAAAAAATGAAGGCTTTTTCTCTGACATAAGGGATTCGTATAGTAGAGGAGCGAAAGCCTAATTTTTCATTTTGTTAAGATGTTGGAGATTCTTCACAGTATAGCAGATTAAGTGTGTGAGCGGACGAAAGTGCTTCGTTTTTTTTCTAAATCTCTTCTTCAATTTTATAGAGTTAAATAGATGTTAGTTTTGACACGAGTTTATTTGAATTCTATTGTGCAACATTTTACCAGAGATAATATTATGCATAGCAAGGAAAATTGAGTCAGCCTAAGTATTGCGGTCTTGAAATATGCATAATATTCTGAGGACCTCAGATTGCAGGAGAAGAAAATTTCACATGAGTCTTTGTTGAATAAGGTGGATTGGTGCTGATGAATAGTTAAGCATGATTTTGTTGAAGGAGGAGGATTAAACGATGGGTATATACATACAGTTAAAGGTAAATGACTGATATCACATTTCAATTCACACAACTTCTGATAGTGGAAGGCCAGCAATTGCCTCTCAGATTCTCATAAAGGATTTATATGTCTTACAGAGATTTTGCGTGCGAACTCATTCATTTTTTTCTTATGACTTGTGCATAGTATATGATTATAGAGGCAATTGCGATCGCTCATGGCTAAGCATTTTCATCTCAAATAAAGCAACAGAAATATCGGTCAAATTTATGTTCCATTAACATCATAAAGCAAAAGCGTTTGATATGCAATTATTTTCTATGCTTAATCTTGATATTGCAAGACGTCGCTGCATAAAAGTCTGCATCATCTATTAATAGATTCAAAAGCTTTTATCAGTTTAGAGAATATCATTACGTTATAAGTGAAACTTTCAACGTGAACTTATGATGTGAATTCTGTTGAATTATGATCGTTAATACTAAGTGTTTTATTTCTCTTATCATTAAACCTCCTTCAAACGCGACTATTTAGCCTCTTGATCTACATAAACATTATGTTCGAATCATGCTATTGGATCTAAAGGTGAAGTCTAATATAAGCAACTTGGAGTATGGTTCTTTGAAAGAAACTGGATGCGAGGAAATTTTAGCTCATAAAGCAATCGTTTATATTAGTTCTAAAAGTTTATTCTTGCTAATGAATTTGTGAAGAATGGGTTAAAGCTAATGATTTATCTGCATTTTTGGTTAATGAAGTGGCCCATAAAGAATACATGAAATTGAAACTGCAAAGGTACAGTTTTGTCTAACTTCATATGTCTTTCAATGCTTCAAGGTATAGTTGTAAGGAGTAATCCGTTCACGTTAAGACATATACAAGTGATGTTGCAATCAAAGTACATATGAAAGATCTTTCATACTAAAGCTCTGAAGAAAAGTCTAAATTCATATTTGCTATTTTGAGTCTTCAATTACCTGAGGTTGCTCCAAGCACCTCGACGTGCACCGTATTATCGGCGATTGATTGATCCACCAAGGTCACTTTCTGGGCACCCTGTGTGCACCCCTAAGCGCGCAAGAACCCGACCACATGAGTGAACCTGACGTGAAACGCATAGGCGGATGGATTCATGCTTCGAGTTTAGTTTGAGCTTACTTTGAGATTGAGTTTGAGATGACTTGAGTTGACCATTAGAGTGAGAGACTCAAATATGAGGGTTTGATGGCTTGAGTATTGAGCTTGCCTAGGACTTTGATTTTGACCAAGATTTGAAAACGATGGAGGCCTTAGGCTTAGATCCGAGAACCTTGAGCACTTTACTTCAAGAATTGACTAAATCCCAAAGGATTGCCACAAATAATGATGGAGTGATGAGAGCCCTAGAGGCAATCTCGAAAGAGTGTGGATTCTTCAATGGCCGTTACATAATCAAGTTCTTGCAAATCTATGATACCATAATGGACTTTTATGGAGTATTAGCTTCTATGAAGCTTGGTGATTTTGCAAGGATGGTAATGCACGGTGTCAAACCTAGCATTTATGCTCTTCAAGAGCCATCCCACACATGGAGTGAATTTAAGAATCTGCTTAGAGAAGAGTATTACCTAGAGGACTTGGCCATGCCCACATGACATGAGTTTAGAAAGTGGGTGGCTATTCCAAATAAAGGCCTTGAGATCACAGAGCTACTTGGAGAGTTTGAAGAGCGATTTGACCTATTGAGTGATAAGGATCAAGATGCTTTGGAACATGAGAAGGTGGAGCTCTTCATTAAGAGCGTGGACCCTGAAATGGCCTTAGAGCTATGTGACATATTAGAAGACTTGAGTGAGCCTTTAGGATCGACCAGAGAATGGACTAGAGTGCAGAAGGTTGTATCAATGCTCCTGAGGTGCAAGAGATGGAGGTCACATGTAGTGCAAGCTAGAGTCGAGTATACTCACGATTTGCAAACGCCTACTACAAGACCTCTCATTTGTATGAATGAGATTCTGAAGGATGAAAATGAATATGGAGTCAACTTTATGTTCCTTAACCAATCTCATCAATCTAAAGTGGATTTAGAGTATACAAGAGTTGAGGATGAGAAGATAAGAGAGGATTTGAGTGAGAAGTTGTGTGAAGAGACCATTTCCATCTCTAGAAATGAAGAGATAGGTGAAGATAAGACTAGTGAAGGTGATGAGAAATTAGAAAGTGAGTTTGATGATGTAATTTTGGTGTGTATGCATCAAATTACTAGAGATGATGAGAAAGAGCAAGAAGTTCAGTTGACTGAAGAGCAAAAGGATGTCTGGGAAGAAAATTCAAGAGATTCATATGATGAGCCAAACTTGAGTGATGTTGCGAGTCTTAGTGACTTGTGTTTTGAAGAAGTTAGTGAAGCAGGTGTCAAGGCTTTGCACAAAGAGGAAGATGGGACACTGGTTGCTGAATCTTGACGAGTAAAGGATATTCTCAGTACAACTCCTCAGGAAGTAGGAGGGGGTGAGAGAGGTGAGATTGAGAATGAAAATCTTGATGAATTTTCTCCCAAGCATAATTTTTTGCATGATTCTAGTGACATTGAAGATGAAAGCTTTCCTGATTATGAAAATATGGATTTTCTTTATGTTGAAGGAGAACTAGTTTGGGATCATGATAAAGAGAGTGATGCAGAGTTCCTGGATAGATTGGAAGAAGAATCTCTCGAACTACGGAAGAAGGAAACCGTCTCACTAAAGATTATAAAGATGATTATTGTTTGAATTGGGTGAACACTTCCATTTGAAGTGGGATTCAAATGAATCAATTCAAGAAACCCATTCTAATAAAGATGGGAATATAAAAGAAGATGATGAGAAGGATGAAAGTCCTTCAAATGAGTTCAAACCTGAAATGAAAGAAAACACATGTTTGCAAGAAACTTCTGATAATAAAAGAAATATGTTTAATTTTAGAACTTCATATACACATCTTTTTTATTCCGGATATGATGAACTTGGAAGAACCATGAATAAAGAAGTCTATGTCCAAGCAATGGAAGCTTGGATTTCCAAATTTTCCAAGAGCTATATATTCCAGACAAGCCGCCAAGAGATAGACAAGCAAATAAGGTGGCTTGTCTACAAATCTACCATATTTATAAATGTTATGTTGATCGATGTGATTCAAAGATGGCTCGTTTTCAAACATAGCTTCTTTGGTGAGCATGTATCAGAGAAGGTGGGGTTGAAGGGAGAGTCTTGTTCAATAAAACTCCATAAATCTTAAAAAAGGTTTTGTAAATAAAAATATATATAACTGATGTTTTTTGGTTGATTTTAAGAAAGAAACAGGAAATCCAGATCAGCAAGTAAAGATTGATGATTCAAAATGAAGAAACAAAGATGATCCAAAATGAAGATTCAAAAGGGATTTCGACACTATAAAGCTTCAAAAACAGGTTTAAAGAGAATTGAGCAAAGTGTTGTGAATAATACAATGAAATGTCTAATTGTTTTATCAAGTTTTTTTAAGTAACAAGAATTGGATTAGCAAATGAAGAGTGACGACTCGAATGGTGATCTTCTTCACCAAAATTTCATCAATAAAGGGTTTGATTGTTTTTTGAGTTAATTTGTATAAATGTTTATAATGCTATTTGGTTGAAATATTTCTTATTACTTGCCTAGATTTTATGAATATAGGGAATGATCCAGGTAAAGACGCTGGGAATGGAAGTCAAAGCAAAAAATTCAGAATTCTTTTCATTAGTTTCCTCCTATAACCTTGATATTTTTGCACCAATATTGGATTGCATTGCATATAAAGTATGCATTTCTTTTAAGATGATAGGAGCACATGTTTTAATTCCCATAGGTGCACTCTCATTTGCACAATAAAACTGCATTGCATATAAAGTATGCATTTCTTTTAAGATGAGAGGAGCACATGTTTTAATTCCCATAGGTGCACTCTCATTTGCACAATAAAACTGATATGTGAAACTGATTTGAGAAGATTTATGACTAAAAAAGAAAGGAGTTGAGAGTGATTTCAAGAGTCATTGCATTTGAGAGTAGAGCTATGAGTGAAGAATAATTTCGTCCTGATTTGTACCATCATTGAAATCGATTGCACTTAGAGTATGCATGTTTGAAAATGTAAGTGCACATGTGCTTTCAAATTAATAGATGCACGTCCAATTGCACGTTAAATAAGTTGTAAATACATCAAGAAAATTTGAGTTTTAGAATGAGTGAGAAGCCTCGTCATCGAATGCTAATTACCTCTTTTATTTCACCATTATGTTTTTGATGCACTTATAGTATGCATGTATCGGGCCCATTACATGGCCGTGCATAGACACAGTGATTTTGTATACCCATGCACTTGATTTCTGTCATCCTACTTGACTTGTAGATGCAGATATGGAGCTTGATGGTGGTGTGTCCAGAGGCCACAGGTTTGGAGGGGGTGGATGTCGATTCTTTCTCCACGATTGCATTGACATGACTTATCATTTTCTTTCATATGAAAAAAAAGACATGTTTGGAAGATGGCCACGAAAAAAGAAAGGGCTTTATTTTGCTTCTCCATTTTGGCTCTTGTTTGGACAGGTGAAGAGGGGCAGTTTTTGAGCATTTTTGGAGGAAAGAAGGACACGCATTCAAGGCGATAGAAGAGTACAAATTAATTAAAAAAGGAAAGGTAGGTTTTTTGGGAGGCTTCTAGCGCGGAGGTCTGAGGTAGGAGAGGACTATTTTGGGAAGAACGGTTCGAGGCAGACTGAGGTAGGGGGAGCTCTCTCACAGAGGATTCAACGGATTCAGGAGGTGGCTGCCGTCTGGTAGGAGAAAAAAGAATGTATGCTTTAGGATCGGAAGAGGCAGCATGAGGGAAACAAAGCTTCATGTTATGAGAGAAAGGATGCACTATTAATCGTTTTCTCTGCTAAGAAAGGCAAAAACACAAGATTTCTTTTGGGGTTATTGGTCAATTGAACGATTGCAGAGGAGGGAATCGGAAGGCCAATTGTTGATCATTAGGTGAGAACAACCATCATCTGATGATGTATCTGAGGAAGAAGTCCACCATATCGTACCATCTTACAAGGATTTAGGAGGAAAAAACACGAGCAAGTTGGCTCAACAGTAGAGTGGAGAGGCCGATGAAAAGAGGTGGACAATCTCTGTAGGAGACAATGCTGAAGATACAAATTGATCTGATAAAGGATGAATTACTATCATCTCGTATTTGAATTTAATGGGCAAGATTTCAAGGGTCAATTTGGAAGGATGATCTGACATGTGAGGAAGAAGGATCGAGCCGTCAATTTACGGACAGTGGCTGTTCTTGATTGAACAACTTTACAACAGAGAAAGCACAACAGATATTCGGAATACATTCAAAAGTATTCATGTACGAAAATGATCTTCAATTTCTGACTCGAAGCTACGATGGCAATCTCGACTGATCTTCTGGGAGCGCTCTCGTCTATGTTTGCGATACGTCTGTAAGCATATTTGTCTATTGTTGTAATATTTATGAATTTGTGACCTGCGCCATCGTTGATTTTCCACGTAGAATGATCTGCGAATGTTTAATGAATTGAATATCTCTCTGCGCTTAGAAGCGACAATCTTGGGGTATATTGATTCATTGTGGCTCAATAAGTTTATGTGTGTATGTTTAGAAAGGTTAAGGTAGAAAGAGATCGTGGATGAGGAAGCATAAGCAAAGTTTGGAAATCGAAGAGATGGTGGACGGTGTGGCCGTGCACGTCTACAAAAACAGCATTATTTGGTCCTAAATCTATTGCTTTTTGTTACTTGTATGAAGGTAGCTTTTAGTCACCATGTTTATGAACAAGCCCTCTCGATTGGAACGTCTGTGGCAAGGAGCAAGAAAGCAAAGATCAGGCTAAGAGATGACGCTAAAAAGCTTTTTCATCACATTGAAAGCACACGAAAAGTTGACATTCGGAGATTTTCTCGATATAGTACTTGAGTCAAAGATGAGCGTTGAGGTGAGCTCAGTTAGAGACGAAAAATGAAGGCTTTTTCTCTGACATAAGGGATTCGTACAGTAGAGGAGCGAAAGCCTAATTTCTCATTTTGTTAAGATGTTGGAGATTCTCCACAGTTGAGCAGATTAAGTGTGTGAGCGGACGAAAGTGCTTCGTTTTTTTTCTAAATCTCTTCTTCAATTTTACAGTGTTAAATAGATGTGACTTTTGAATTCTATTGTGCAACATTTTACCAGAGATAATATTATGCATAGGAAGGAAAATTGAGTCAGCCAAAATATTGCGGTCTTGAAATATGCATTATATTCCGAGGACCTCAGATTGCAGGAGAAGAAAATTTCACATGAGTCTTTGTTGAATAAGGTGGATTGGTGCTGATGAACAGTTATGCATGATTTTGTTGAAGGAGGAGGATTAAACGCTGGGTATATATATACAGTTAAAGGTAAATGGTTGATATCAGATTTCAATTCTAACAACTTCTGATAGTGGAAGGCGAGCAATTGCCTCTCAGATTATCATAAAGGATTTATATGTCTTACAGAGATTTTGCGTGCGAACTCATTCATTTTTTTCTTATGACTTGTGCATAGTATATGATTATACGGGCAATTGCTATCGATCATGGCTGAGCATTTTCATCTCAAATAAAGCAACAGAAATATCGGTCAAATTTATGTTCCATTAACATCATAAAGGAAAAGCGTTTGATATGCAATTATTTTCTGTGCTTAATCTTGATATTGCAAGACGTCGCTGCATAAAAGTCTGCATTCGGAAGCTTTCATCAGTTTAGAGACTATCATTACGTTATAAGTGAAACTTTCAACGTGAACTTATGATGTGAATTCTGTTGAATTATGATCGTTAATACTAAGTGTTTTATTTCTCTTATCATTAAACCTCCTTCAAACGCGACTATTTAGCTTCTTGATCTACATAAACATTATGTTCGAATCATGCTATTCGATCTAAAGGTCAAGTCTAATATACGCAAACTTGGAGTATGGTTCTTTGAAAGAAACTCGATGCGAGGAAATATTACCTCATAAAGCAATCGTTTATATTAGTTCTAAAAGTTTATTCTTGCTAATGAATTTGTGAAGAATGGGTTAAAGCTTATGTTTTATCTGCATTTTCGGTTAATGAAGTGGCCCATAAAGAATACATGAAATAGAAACTGCAAAGGTACAGTTTTGTCTAAGTTCATATGTGTTTCAACGCTTCAAGGTATAGTTGTAAGGAGTAATCGATTCACGTTATGACATGTACACGTGATGTTGCAATCAAAGTACATATGAAAGAACTTTCATACTAAAGCTCTGAACAAAAGTCTAAATTCATATTTGCTTTTTTGAGTCTTCAATTACCTTAGGTTGCTCCAAGCACCTTGACGTGCACCGTATTATCGGCGATTGCCCTAATCCACCAAGGTCACTTTCTGGGCACCCTGTGTGCACCCCTAAGCGCGCAAGAACCCGAACACATGAGTGAACCTGACGTGAAACGCATAGGGGGATGGATTCGTGCTTCGAGTTTAGTTTGAGCTTACTTTGATATTGAGTTTGAGATTACTTGAGTTGACCATTAGAGTGAGAGACTTGAGGATAAGGGTTTGATGGCTTGAGTATTGAGCTTGCCTAGGACTTTGATTTTGACCAAGATTTCACAACGATGGAGGCCTTAGGCTTAGATCCAAGAACCTTGAGCACTTTACTTCAAGTATCTGAATCCCACAGGATTGCCACAAATAGTCATAGAGTGATGAGAGCCCTAGAGGCAATCTCAAAAGAGTGTGGATTCTTCAATGGCCGTGACATAACCAAGTTCTTGCAAATCTATGATACCAAAATGGACTTTTATGGAGTATCAACTTCTATGAAGCTTAGTGAATTTGCAAGGATGGTAATGCACGATGTCAAACCTAGCATTTATGCTCTTCAAGAGCCATCCCACACATGGAGTGAATTTAAGAATCTGCTTAGAGAAGAGTATTACCTAGAGGACTTATCCATGCCCACACGACATGAGTTTAGAAAGTGGGTGGCTATTCCAAATAAAGGCCTTGAGATCATAGAGCTACTTCGAGAATTTGAAGAGCGATTTGACCTATTGAGTGAAAAGGATCCAGATGCTTTGGAACATCAGAAGAAAGAGCTCTTCATTAAGAGCGTGGACCCTAAAATAGCATTAGAGCTAGGTGACATGTTAGAAGACTTGAGTGAGCCTTTAGGATCGACTAGAGAATGGAGTAGAGTGCAAAAGGTTGTATCAATGCTCTTGAGGCGCAAGAGATGGAGGTCACATGTAGTGCAAGATAGAGTCGAGTATACTTAGGTTTTGCAAATGCCTACTACAAGACCTCTCATTTGTATGAATGAGATTCTGAAGGATGAAAATGAATATGAAGTTAACTTTGTGTTCCTTAACCAATCTCATCAATCTGAAGTGGACTTAGAGTATACAAGAGTTGAGGATGAGAAGATAAGAGAGGATTTGAGTGAGAAGTTGTGTGAAGAGACCATTTCCATCTCTAGAAATGAAGAGATAGGTGAAGATAAGACTAGTGAAGGTGATGAGAACTTAGAAAGTGAGTTTGATGATGTAATTTTGGTGTGTATGCATCAAAGGGAGCGAAAGCCTAATTTTTCATTTTGTTAAGATGTTGGAGATTCTTCACAGTTGAGCAGATTAAGTGTGTGAGCGGACGAAAGTGCTTCGTTTTTTTTTCTAAATCTCTTCTTCAATTTTACAGAGTCAAATAGATGTTAGTTTTGTCACGAGTTGATTTGAATTCTATTGTGCAACATTTTACTAGAGATAATATTATGCATAGCAAGGAAAATTGAGTCAGCCAAAATATTGCGGTCTTGAAATATGCATAATATTCCGAAGACCTCAGATTGCAGGAGAAGAAAATTTTACATGAGTCTTTGTTGAATAAGGTGGATTGGTGCTGATGAACAGTTATGCATGATTTTGTTGAAGGACGAGGATTAAACGCTGGGTATATATACACAGTTAAAGGTAAATGACTGATATCAGATTTCAATTCTAACAACTTCTGATAGTGGAAGGCCAGCAATTGCCTCTCAGATTCTCATAAAGGGTTTATATGTCTTACAGAGATTTTGCGTGCGAACTCATTCATTTTTTTCTTATGACTTGTGCATAGTATATGATTATACAGGCAATTGCGATCGCTCATGGCTGAGCATTTTCATCTCAAATAAAGCAAGAGAAATATCGGTCAAACTTATGTTCCATTAACATCATAAAGGAAAAGCGTTTGATATGCAATTATTTTCTGTGCTTAATCTTGATATTGCAAGACGTCGCTACATAAAAGTCTGCATCATCTATTAATAGATTCAGAAGCTTTCATCAGTTTAGAGAATATCATTAGGTTATAAGTGAAACTTTCAACGTGAACTTATGATGTGAATTCTGTTGAAGTATGATTGTTAATACTAAGTTTTTTATTTCTCTTATCATTAAACCTCCTTCAAACGCGACTATTTAGCTTCTTGATCTACATAAACATTATGTTCGAATCATGCTATTCGATCTAAAGGTCAAGTCTAATATAAGCAAACTTGGAGTATGGTTCTTTGAAAGAAATTGGATGCGAGGAAATTTTACCTCATAAAGCAATCGTTTATATTGTGGATTTTGTTTTTTATCTTGCAAATTGTCTTATCGCATAGCTTTTGAAGAGACAACCCACTATTGCCACTTCGTCGTGTGAAGCTGAATATCGTGTAGCATTTACAACTACTCTAGAGTCAGTTTCGTTGCAAAAGATTTTCACTTATCTTGATGTTAGAGTACATGAACCCATTCAGATATTTTCATATAGCTAGAGTGCTATAGCTATAGCAAAGAATCTAGTGCATCATGCAAGGACAAAGCATATAGAGGTACACTACCACTGTATTCAAGAGCAGATAGCTAAGAAGCACATTGAGCTGGTTTATGTTCCTTCTAGTGAGAATGTTGCAGACATATTTATCAAAGCATTGACTAGAGATAGTGATGAGAAGATTAGCAGGTTATTGAAGCTTGTACCAATATGACATTGAAGGAGGGATTGTTGGAATCAATATCAATATGCTCCAACAATATCTTCATAGGAAGCTTTCCCTTCAAGTTCAAGATGTAATAGCCTATGTATTCTTCATCAGAACATCAAACAAAAGAAACTCACGTTGGCAACATGGATAGATGGGATCACTCCCATCATAACCACCCACATTCGAATCTTGGTGGCTCCATCGCACAAGATTTGACTACTTTTCTACATAGATTTTATGAGAAGCTTGCGGGTGATGATAAGAATAAAATAACACAAACGTCATAGATTTTTTCTCATAACGATCGTGTAGCTTTTTTTTAAGTTTCTTGATATGTGTTTTTCTGTGTAGCTTTTCAAGGGACACACAATCCTATATAGGAAGAGTTTTGGCTCATTATGCATCATCACTCAAATATGTCAAGCTAGAGTTTGAAGATTATGAAGCTTTGGAGGTGAAGTTTTGATGAAGGAGAGGCTACTCTCTTGGAGCAAGAAGTCTTCTACAAGATGGTGGTAATTAACTTTTGTGAGTTAACCTTATATTTTATTTTAAGGGTTTCTCTACCCTAATCTCCAAATTAGGGTTGGTTTATTTACAATTTTGTTACACTATTTTGTGAGAATAAGGTTAGCTTCATTGGTCCTTCACTTCACACACACTTAGATTATTTCAACATAGTCTAAATTTTGTATCATCATCTTCTTGGATATTCTTCCATTAGTGAGTGCACAACTTTATACGGTTGATTAGTACTCCCATGTTGTAATTTGGACATCTATTTTTTAGTGAGTAAGCTTTGGCTTACGCTCTCTATCCTTGTCTCACTTATCATCTTAAATAATTAAGTGTGTGTCCTCAAAAGGTTTTGATTCGGAATGAAGGTTTTAGTCCGGAATGATCCTCGGCCCTAAATTCCAACACAGACAAGTGAGAACACGCAGGTGAGAAATAGATGGCTTGCGTCCATTCCAAGCCTCACATGGAGTGATAAACTGCAATGCTTGAGTGGGATACTTGTTGAGTACATATGCTGCACACATAACAACCGCAAGCCAGAAACTATGTGGCAAAGCCTGACTCTTGACCATACACCTCGCCATCACCATGAGTGACTTGTTCTTCCTTTCAACAACTCCATTCTACTGAGGTGTATAGGACATTGTACACTGATGTTATATCCCACATTCAACCAGAAATGCATTAAAGTGTGAAGATATATATCCCCCCAACCCCCCCTCCTCCCCTTAATCAGAATGGAGGGTGCCTAGTTTACATGGTGACACATTTTTAGCCAAAAGAAAAATCTGTTTGATGCACATAAACACTTCCTACTTTGCTTTCAGTGGATAAACCCTTGTATGCCTAGAGAAATTATCAATGAAATTCATGAAGTAAAGATAGTTTCCCAAAGAGGGTGTCTACATAGGAGCACCGACATCAATATGAACAAGTTGTAAATTTTTAGTAGCTCAAACTAAACCATCGTTTGGGAATGAGGAATGTTGCATTTTTCCCAAAATAGAGCCTTCACTTGCATGTTTACCAGATGCCTTAAGTTTGGGCAAAGAACACACCATTTCAGATTTCTACTGGCATAGCAAACTAGTAGATTTCTGATGACTAAAGCATGCATGCCAAAGATCTGCATCTGACATAGCCTAAGAATCAGGTACTGCACATGTTGAATCATTTTGAAATTTTTCATAGTCTATGACCTTATACAACCCACCACATAAAATGCAAGAAGCAATAATGATATCACCATCTGGTAGATCATGAACTGTACATCTGTTATCAATAGATTTCACAACCATGGGAATCTTGGCTTAAACTTAAACGGATAATAGATTCTTCTTGATCCATGGCACAAATAAAGCATCAACATTAGTCAGACTGATCTTACCAACTAATATGATAAGATAAGAAGAGTTGTTGGTGCATGTGACAATATTCCCTATAGGGGCATGTTCGAGTGAAGTGAAGAAACTACGCTGCAAGGTAATATGTTTGGTCACCCCACTATCAAAGAACCAAACATCTGAGTCTACCACAAACATACACAATTCATGAGAAGATGGATCATAACTGCAAATAGTTGTAAATGCCCATTCTTCATTCTACACAATATTTGGAGATTGTTTTCGATGTAGATGCCTCTACAAAATTCCTTCCAACCTCTTTCTTCCTTGCCTCTTTAGTAACTAATTTTGGATAGCTCCTTATGACATGATCATTTCCTTTATAGTATTTGCAAAACAATTTCTAATTTTCTATTTTCTTCTCATCTCTGTCTTCATTGATTGATTGTGTAGAATTACCAGATTTCGACTTACTAGTAGAAGAGCTCCATTTTCCTTTGCCCTTGTGATTAACCAGGAAAGCTTGATCTAGAACATGCATAATGGACTTGTTCTACCTAGATTGTTCTTCGTGCAATAGAAGAGAAACTAACTCCTCAAATGATAAGGCATTTGGATCGCCTTTCATTATAATCAAAGAGTGGAAGCAAATCTCCGATATGAATCCTGAAGAACATTTAGAAGAGTATGCAGAAGTGAACTATGAAGAAAGAATTCATCAATAGAAATTAATTTTTCCTTCAAATCTTTGATCTTTGTTGGAAAACTGTCCATGGAATCTCCTTCATTCATATGCTCACTCTCCAAGTATTTTTGGAGGTAAGCAACAAAAGCCTCATTCCAAGCCTGATATAAAGAGTTAAGCATATCCCAAGCATCCTTTGCTATTCTAAGAAAGTGATTGTGAGGAATAATGACACGTTTGATAAACAAGGCTATCAATGCATGTGCTTGAGCATCTATGCCATTCCAACAAATCTTCTCTACAGTAGGTGCACCAACAAAAGGAGTTACAATAAAGCTTGAACATACAAAGAGCAAAGTAATTATGCACCAACTAGCTTTGAGAGTGAAATTCGCCTTTTGATGTATATGTATGGAAGCTCAAACAATGATGATACTACATGGTTTATGGATAGCAGTTGCAACAACCATATGAGTTGCAACCAAACCTTGTTCACTAATCTACATGATCCAAGTGGTAAAGGGCATGTGGAAACAAGCGACAATATAGCCCATGAATCCCACACATAGGTTATGTGGTTTTGGATGGCAAAGAGCAAGGAAGGTGTCTCAAACATTTGCTTCATGTACATACAATCACCAAGAACTTGGTATACATGGAGAAAATGGTGGATAGAGGTTACCAAGTGAGATTCAAAAAAGGAGGATTCTTGGTGCAAAACCCCAAACAATGCTACAAGTTGGTTGCAAGAGGAAACAACCAATGATAGTTGTTTGCATTAGAGGTAAAACCAAATCCATCACATCGTGTATAATTTACTTTTGGTAATAAGGAGATTGGAGAGTTGGACTTGTGGCACAATAGAATTGGCATCATCAACATTCAAAGTATGACGGAGATGCAACAAGAGAGGCTAGTAGACGATTTACTAGTTCTTGAAGGTCAAGGAATGAATAACTTATGTGAATCTTGTCAAATGTGTAAGCAATCCAGACTTCCCTTCAACAAGAGTCAGTACATTAGTCAACGTATGTGGACCAACCAAGGAGTCATTCCTAGGAGGGAATAGGTATTTTGTGACTTTTATAGATTATTGTACTTAACTGTTTTGGATCTATTTCATATAGAAAAAATTAAATATGTTTCTTGAGGCTTTGTATGCCCTTGTCATCTATACTTGTAAGAATTATGTAATCAACATATATGCACATGTAAATGAACCCATCATCACTTGCTTTAACAAGCAAGATACTATCTGCTTTAGATACTTGAAAACCAAGTTCCTTTAAGAACTTGACAAGTCTATAGTTCCATGCCCTTGGGGCCTCCTTCAACCCATAAAAAGCATTCAAAAAAGCATCATCTCAAATATAACCATTAAGAAAAGCATTATTCACATCTAATTGACATAGTTTCCAACCTTGATATGCAGCAATGGCTATGAGTGTCCTGATGGTTGTCATCTTTGCCACACAACTATAGGTCTCATCATAGTCTATACCGTATTTCTAAGCAAACCCCTTCACAACAAGTCTAACTTTATACCTAGAAACAATTCCATCTGCATACCTCTTTGTTTTGTAGACCCATTTGCATCCAATGATCTTCTGACTATTTGGTTTAGGAAGCAAATACCATGTCTCATTTTCCATCAATGCATCATACTCTTCCTGCATATCTTTCTCCCAATTCTCCTTACCTTTTGCCTCTTCATATGTAGAAGGGTCTTCATCTGCTTTCACCATGTAAGCATAGTCTCTATTAGTCAAAAAAGAAGTGTCATAGCTATACCTTGTAGGTTGCCATTTGTGTCTTGATGACCTTCTGAGTTCTCCACTTCTTGAAGTTTCTGGTTCATCGCATTCTAGATCAAACCTTGGAACTTCGTCAACTTCAACTTGTACTTCATTGTTCTCTCCTTCATGAAATATGTGAACCTTTCATTTACCTTTCTTCTGATGCACAACTTCTTCATCACGTGCATGATTAATGATTGTACCTGCATACCAAGTACCTTGCTCATCAAATGTAACATCCTTTGACACAAGGAATCGCTTTGTGGATGGACTACACAACCTATATCCCATCTCCTTATCATCATATCCAATGAACACATACTTTTCAGCTTTAGGTTCTAATTTATGCCTCAACTGAGATGGCACATATGCATAAGCCAAACACCCAAACACTTTACAATGATCTAAGGTAGGTATCTTACCCCACCAAGCTTCATATGGTGTCATACCTTGCAAATCTTTACATGGTAACCTATTGACCAAATATGTAGCTATATATATAGCCTCAGCCCACTAATAATTGGGACAATTTTTCTCCTTCATCATTGATCTTGCAAACTCAACAAGAGTTCTCTTTCTTCTCTCTACTACCCCATTTTGTTGAGGAGAGTACATGTACGTAACTTCCCTTTTTATACCTCCATTCCGCAAGTATTCACTAAACTCATTAGAGAAATACTCTCCCCCTCCATCTGACCTTAGTCTCTTCAACTTTTTCCCTGTAGTTCTTTCAACATACACATGATAATGTTTGAATGTATTAAATACATCTAATTTATCTTTAACCACATAGATAGTGATCCACCTGGTAGCATCATCAACATAAATCACATAATATCTTGAACCATTTATACTAAAATCTTTTTATGGCCCCCACACATCTGTGTATACCAATTCAAGCTTCTTTGAATACATAAATCCATGCTTAGAATATGATTGCTTATGACCCTTACCTAATTGACATGCCTCATATCTGTATGTCATATGTTGACCTGCACCATTCGGCAATCCAAGCACTGAACCATTGTTAACCATATCTTTAATACATCTTTCGTTGAAATGTCTAAGACTTTTTTGCCAAAGAGCTAACTCACAAATCTTATGTCCTCCATCAGTGAACAAGGCATGACCAATATTAAATTGAATCTTCAATGTGAAGAGTGTTCCTTCTTTCTTCCCTGAAAAAATTTGTTTATACCCATTGCTAGGGTCTTCCAGAAAAACTTCATCATTAGTGAACCTTACTTCATAACCTTTTTCAACAATTTACCCTACTCTTATCAAATTCTTTGGAATTGTAGGAACATACAAGACCTTACTCAGAAGAGTACTTCCATCCGTGGCCTTCACTAATCCAATTGACTTCACACTTGCTTTGTATTATCACCTGTTTGAACTACATGATTAGTTACCTTAGTCTCCAGATGACTCATCAAAGCTATACCACTCAGGTGATTGCTACATCTTGAGTCAATGTAGAAGACTCTTTGGTTTTCACTTTACCTTTCACAAGTTGCATTCATAATCAAGGTTGAATCCTCCTTATGATCTGAAGCATAATTATAGTAGGTATTGTTGTACAATTGACTTTGGAAGCCTCTGCCTGCATTTCTTCCAAAGTAACCTCTACTACCTCTACCTCTGAGATTACCTCTTTGGTTTCTTCCACCTCTTCCTCTTGAATTAAAGTTTTGACTATATCTTCCATTATTATGATTATTATGCCAACAATCATGAGCTAAATGATTTGTCTTACCACAAATCCAACAAGCTTTGGCTCCATCTTTATTGCTTTTTTCTTCTTCTTCCTCTACCTTTGCCACCTCCTCTTCCTCTTAGGAATCTAGCTTAGCTAGTTGTACCTTCTTCTTCATTTTTTTGCTGCTTGCCATTGCTATTTTTCTTCTTATCCTTTGAATACATTGCTTGACCTGTACTCTTATCACCATAACATTTGAAATCCTGTGCAAAAGTTAGCATGTGTCCGAGCAACTAATTTAAATCAGGAGTGAAATGATCTAGTGATAATTCAATAGATAAAATGAATGGCTTCCATTTCTCATCTCCTCTCAAACCTGTGAGGATTTTCCTTACAATTTATCCTCCTCAATATCCTCATCAACTGCCCCTAATGCATCTACAATGTACCTTCTTCTTCATTTGCTTGTTGCTTGCCTTTGCTATTTTTCTTCTTATCCTTTGAATACATTGCTTTACTTGCACTCTTATCACCATCACCTTTGGCATCTTGGTCAAAAGTTAGCATGTGTCCTAGAAACTGATTTAAATAAGGAGTGAAATGATCTAGTTACAATTCAATACACAAAATGAATGGATTCCATTTCTCATATCCTCTCAAACCTGTGAGGATTTGCTTTACCAATTTATCCTCCTCAATATCTTTGTCAACTACTCCTAATGCATTTGCAATGTCCTTTATCCTTGTTACATAATCACAAATGGATTGAGAGGCCTTCTTCTTGAATGTGGTAAACTCTGCCCACAAAGATGCCTTCCTTGACTTTGTCGTGTTTTGGAAGTGATCCTCCAAAGCATTCCACATATCACTTGCACTTTCAAGAACTCTAATATGAGGTAGCAAGTAGTCATTGACTCCCACGTAGATAATGCTCCTTGCTTGAGCATCCTTCTTCATCCAAGTCTTCAAATCTGAGATTTCATCCATAGTTGGAACACTAGGATCTTTGAATTGTGGTTTTTCTTCTTCACCTGTGATGTAACCTATCAAGTCTTTGCTCATGAGATGAGCTTCCATCCTCATTGACCAAGCTGAATAGTTTTCTCTATCGAATTTCTCTATCTGAAGAGAGTCTCCAATCCTTTCTTCACCCATGTATTAAATTCTTCAAGCTTTATGAGAAATAAGTGTACCTTTACTTTGAATGAAGTTCATTTTGATATTCTTGATAACGTCGCGCCTCCTTCTCAAGGTGTATCTCTAAGCTTTCACCTTTTGAACCTTCAAGTGTTGAATTTTATATGACTGCAGTAGTCGGGGTCCTCACTTCTTCTATTTTGATGATTACTGCTCTGATACCACTGTGGAGAGTGTTAATCTCCAAAGGAACAAGCTATCCTTGATGTTAGAGCACCTCTACAACAAGAACAACTCAAAACCTTTACCAATTTGGAGGATCAACACTCAATTATCAAAATCTTGAACTAAATGTGAAGAGAATTAGTACTCAAAAATTTTGCTACACATAGCTCACTCATTGACTGATCAAATGTGTAACGTTTTTTATTAAACTTTGCACAAGGTGTGGTCTATGGATTGTGCACCTTGTCCAAGTTAAAACATTTGAAAAGATGTTGTAGATCTTGAGAAATGATCTAAACAATTCACCTATGTCTAAAACTATACTTCTCAATGGTCGACTTTAACACCTACAACTTCTAAAGCATGGTTCTCCGAAACTACAATCCGTTTATTCAAATGCTTTTAGCCATAGGTATCTTACCTTGCAATTTAAAGAATGAGTGCTTGCCTGCTCAAAATTGTATGCTATGGAATGAGAACTAACCAAAACATTAGCATCAAATTTTGCACTTGTTGCAACTTCACTTCTTTACATTTACACATGTAAATGTTCCTACTCTGAATTCTCTCAGCCTGACTACAATTAGGATCTGAAAACTTGTATAGAGGTCAAACAACTATAGAATTAGGCTTGTAAAAAAGCATTTCACAAAATATTAAACACAAAAGGAGTACTCAGCAAACGATCGGGTGCAATATTTCTTCATCTTTGAAAATTTTTACATCTGAATAATGAGAGGGATCTTCTACACTTTTAAAGATTCTAATGACTATTACAACATCTAACTCTTCTCTTCACATGCTCTCTCATACTTGCCCTGAATTTCTACTTGTATATATAGGCATATATGTACAAGCTCATAACCATAACAAAGATATATGTGAGCTAAGTATATTTTAATGTACATATGTATACAAGTCTTCATTTTTTGAACATGCAGTATCTTCAAGCTTCATAAACTAATCTTTCCTTCAATTTTTGACTTCAATCCTTCATCCAAAACATCAATTGGTGGTTGAATTGCACCAACAATTCAAACGAAGATTACGAGACTCATTAACTTGAGAGATCAACTTCTAAATATAGGAGTTGAAATATCAGATGAAGAAATGGTAAGTATGCTGATTAATTCACTTCCTATTTCATATCGATATTTTATAACCACTCTTACCCTTACCACAAGAGATAGGCAGGTTACATTTGAAGAGCTAGAGTTCTTTTTACTTCAAGATCAAGACCAGTTGAAGGGAATGGAAGAGAATGAAGAAGCACTTTCATCTTCATCAAAGGGTAAAAACAAGAAGAAGGATAAGAAGGAAAAGCAATCCAAGTAGGAAAGAAGGTCCCTCTCACCTTCTACTTCATATTTTGTTTCTACTACATCGAAAGAGAAGTCTTCTAAGAAGAATGAAGTAATATGTCTTACTCCAAGAAACCTCGACATTTCAAAGCAACATGTTATAAAAGGATTGCAACAAAAAAGAAAAAGGCATCCGGTAATGCTGCAGAAGATGATAAAAAAGGGAAATCTCAAGGTGATTCGTATGCCTATATCACCACTGTGGAAGTACCTTTACAAGTTCCTTCAACAAGTCCTTGGATATTTGACTTAGGTGCTACAAAGCATATGAAAGGTTGGAGAGATGTGTTTTCTACTCTTTCCTATTCTTCAGGTAGAAGAGTTATTATTGCAGATGGGAATGATTTGGATGTTGTGGGAATAGGTACCATAACCCTAAAGTCAAGAGAAGGTGGTAATTTTCAGAATTTCAGACGTTCTATATGTACTTGAAATGAAGAAGAATAGGCTATCTATATCTGCATTTTTAGGTGATGGTCTTAAAGTTGTATTTCAGAGAGATATTTGTAAGATCTTATCACCAAAAGAAGATAAGTGTATTTTACAAGGTGAGCATAGAGGAGGGATCTTTGTTTTGTCAAAAACTAGTCAGGCATATACAGTCAAATCTTTGTCACTGGTGGAAGATATGAAGCTATGGCATGAATGATTTGGACATATTAGTTTTGAAGGACTCAAGAGTTTCAAAGATAGAGGTATGGTTGAGAGTTTACCTTCATTCAAGCTACTAGATGATTCAGATATATGTGAAGGTTGTCTTGAAGGTAAGATGCATAAACTACCTTCAAAAAACATGGTCATATTACAGCTACGAGGAAATTGCAGATAATTCATTCAGAGGTGAATGGACCTATGAGAGCAGACCCTATTTAGGGTTTCGTGTAGTTTGTTCTATTCGTTGATGATTTTACGAGATAATCATGGATCTATGGTCTTAAGTTGAAGTCAAAAGTCTTTCCTATGTTCAAGAAGTTTGTAGCTATGGTTGAAAATGAAAATCAAGAAACTATTCAGATTCTCAGAACTGATAGAGGTGCAGAATACTTGTCAAAAGAGTTATAGACATTTCTTGATGACAAAGGTATTACTCGACACCATACTATTGCTTATACTCCTTAACAGAATGGTGTTGCACAAAGAAAGAATAGAGTACTTGTTGAGATGATGTGGAGCATGATGCTCTCCAAGAAGCTTTCACCAAAATTCTGGTTTTATGCAGAATCACATTTTGAATAGAGTGTTTGGATCACAGTCTTATGTAGATGTTGAAAAAAAGGACCCAGGAAAACTAGATATAAAGGCAAAGAAAGTTGTTTTTATTGGATATCCTATTTAGAGTAAACGATACAATATTTATATTCCAGAGATAGTTGAAGTTATTCTTTCTTGAAATGCTTATATTGCTGAAAATAAAATTTATGATAAAGAAGAAGAAATTCCAGAGTTTATTAGTGAAAATGACTATGGATTTTATAGAAAGATTCTGTATGTACATGTTCAGCCATATGAGGAGGAAGTTAAAATTCATAGGATTCAAGAAAGAGCTAATAAAAGAGGAATTTCACAACCTTCTACAGAATCAGTTCCACATGAGACTTTGGTTCCAGAGATGGAAGAATTTAGAGTTCTAGAAAGTCCTAGTACTTCCACAGGCCAAGTTTCAAAACCTGTGGAGGCTGAAGGATCAGAAAGAGTTTCACCAATATTCAAAGATACACCTACTTGTTTATATCAAACTTGGAAAGATAGTGGTATTAAAACTTTTACTAGAAGAACACGGAGTCAGACTAGACAACAACAACAAGATCATATAAGAACAAGAAGTCAGACTAGACAGCAACAACAAAGAGATCCTGTAATTTTTGCTGAAGAATTTGAGATTCATGATATTTTGGCACTTATGACAAATAAAAATGAACCTGCATTTGTTAAAGATGCACTTAACATTTCCATTTGGAGAAATGCTATGCAAGAAGAGATTGACTCTATTCATAAGAATCAAACTTGGCAACTATGTGAGTTACTAAAGGGAAAGAAGGCTATAGGTGTAAAATGGATCTTCAAACTCAAAACAAAAGCAGATGGTACTATTGATAGATACAAGCACAGGTTAGTTGTCAAAGGATATGCACAACAAAAAGGTATTGATTATGATGAGATATTCGCTCCTACATCTACGATGATTGTTATTACGTCAATACTTGCCCTAACAGCACATTTTGGTTGGCATATATATGAACTTGACATTAAGACTGCTAAACTTTATGGTGATTCACATGAGGATGTGTATATTCAGCAACCAGAAGGTGCTGAAGAGACAGGTGAAGAACACTTAGTGTGTAAGCTTATAAAAGCTTTGTATGGTTTAAAAAAGGCACCTAGAGCATGGTATGAAAACATACATACATATCTTTTGTCCATTGATTTCAATAACACAGATGCAGCTCCAACTCTTTATGTCAAAGTTGAACCAGGTATGATGATTATAGCAATCATTTATGTGGATGATATTATAGTCATAGGTCCCAGAGATGAAGATTTGAATATGTTCAAAGAACAATTGAAGCAAACATTTGATGTGAATGATTTAAGCGTTTCACATTATTACCTTGGGATTTAGTTTCTATTTTGAGATGAGTATATCGATATGACACAAGAGAAGTACATTGAGAAACTATTAGAAAGTTTTCAAATGGGTGATTCTAAACCTATGCAAACACCTATGGATCAGAATGCATCTTTACAGATGGTCACAGATGGAGAGTCGTTTGATGCTACTTTATATAGTCAAGTAGTTGGTTGCTTGATATATTGTTGTAATACACATCCTGACATAGAGTTTGCAGTTTCTCAAGTATCAAGGCTCATGCGGAATCCGGCAGTGTTACATTGGAAAGCAGTAAAGCGAATCTATCCATATTTGAAGGGAACTTCAAATTATGCTATGGTATTTTTAAAATCTACACATTTGTTACTAAAAGGATTTTCAGATTCTGATTGGGCATGTAATAGAGACACAAGAAGAAGTACTAGTGGATTTTGTTTTTATCTTGGAGATTGCCTTATCGCATGGCTTTCGAATAGAAAACCCACTATTGTCACTTTGTTGTGTGAAGCTGAATATTGTGGGGCATTTATAGCTACTCTAGAGTCAGTTTGGCTGCAGAAGATTTTCAGTTATCTTGATGTGAGAGTACATGAACCCATTCACATATTTTGAGATAGCTAGAGTGCTATAGCTATTGCAAAGAATCTAGTGCATCATGCAAGGACAAAGCATATAGAGGTACACTACCACTATATTCAAGAGCTTGTACCAATATGAGAAGATTAGCAGGTTATTGAAGCTTGTACCAATATGACATTGAAGGAGGGAGTGTTGGAATCCATATCATAATTGAAGAAAGTAGGACGCCAACTATTGCAGATATGCAAAAATCAATCTTTGAAGATTCAAAAGTTGAAAGTTTTAAGTGAAATCTATAGAAGGAGGCCTCAAGCTATCAAGGAGATCAAAAGGAACTATTTTTGAAGTAAAGGTACATTGATTATTCACAAAGCTTTAAGAATTTATTGCACATGTGAAGAAAGGATAGGAGATTCTCTAAGATAGAAAAATTGTATAGAGAAAACTATCCTACTTGTTCTATGAGGATGGAAGCTCATCTCATGAGCAAAGACGTGATAGGATACATCACAAGTAAAGAAGAAAAACCAGAATTCAGAGATCCTAGTGTTCCAACTAGGGATGAGCTCTCAAATTTGAAGACATGGATGAAGAAAGATGCTCAAGCTAGGAGCAATTATCTACATGGGAGTCAATGATTACTTGCTACCTCACATTATAAGACTTGAAAGTGCAAGCGACATATGGAATGCTTTGGAGGAGCATTTTGAAAACACTAAAAAGTCAAGGAAGGCATATTTATGGGCAGAGTTTACCACATTGAAGAAGAAGGATTCTCAATCCATTTTTGATTATGTAGCAAGGATGAAGGACATTGCAGATGCATTAGGAGCAGTTGATGGAGATATTGAAGAGGATAAATTAGTAAGGAAAATTCTCAGAGGTTTGAGAGGAGATGAGAAATGGAAGCCATTCATTTTATCTACTGAATTGTCAGTAGATCATTTCACTCCTTATTTGAATCAATTGCTAGGACATATGCTAACCTTTGAGCAGGATGTCAAAGGTGGTGTTGATAAAAGTACACGTCAAGAAATGTATTCAAAGGACAAGAAGAAAATTAACAAAGGCAAGCAACAATTGAATGAAGATGAGGGCACTACTAACCAAGCTAACTTCCTAAGAGGAAGAGGTGGCAAAGGTAGAGGAAGAGGAAGAAGCAATAAAGATGGTGTCAAAGCTTGCTGGATTTGTGGTAAGACTAATCATTTATCTCTTGAATGTTGGCATAATAATCAAAATGGTGAAGGATATAATCAGAACTTTATTTCAAGAGAAAGGGGTAATAGAAATCAGAGAGCTAATTTCAGAGGAAGAGGTAGTAGAGGCTTCTTTGCAGGTAGAGGCTTCTTTGGAAGAAATGCAGGTAGAGGCTTTCAAAGTCAATCTTACAATAATATCTACTACAACTATGCTTCAGATCAGAAAGAGGATTCAACCCTAATCATGAATGCAACTTGTTAAAGACAAAGTGAAGATCAAAGAGTCTTCTAGATTGACTCAGGGTGTAGCAATCACCTAAGTGGCAACATAGCTTTGATGAATGATTTGGAGAATAAATTAAGTAATCATGTGGTTCAAACATGTAATAACACAAAGCATAATGTGAATTCCATTGGATTAGTAAAGGCCAAGGATGGAAGTGCTCCTTTGAGTAAGGTTTTGTATGTTCCTACAATTCCAAAGAATCTAAGAAGTGTAGGGCAAATTGTAGAGAAAGGTTATGGCATAAGATTCACTAATAATGGAGTTTTTGCGGAAGACCCTAGTAATGGGTATAAACAAATTGTTTCGGGAAAGAAAGAAGGAAGGCTATTCACATTGAAGATTCAAGGTGATATTGGTCATGCCTTGTTCACTTATTGAGAATACAAGATTTTTGAGTTAGATTTTTGCCATAAAAGGCTTGGACATTTCAATCAAAGACATCTTAAGGATATGATTAACAATGGTTCAGTACTTGGATTACCTAATGTTGCACGTCAACACATGATATACAGATAACACAAGAAACTCACGTTGGCAGCATGGATAGATTGGATTGCTCCCATCATAGTAACCCGGGTTCGAATCCTAGCGGCTCCATCGCACAAGATTTGACTACTTTTCTACATAGCTTTTATGAAAAGCTTGCGGGTGATGACAACAACAAAATAACACAAAAGTGATAGATTTTTTCTCATAGCGATCGTGTAGCTTTGTTTCAAGTTTCTCGATATGAGTTTTTCGATGTAGCTTTTCAAGGGATACACAATCCTATATAAGAAGAGCTTTGGCTCATTATGCATCATCACTCAAATATGTCAAGCTAGAGTTTGAAGATTACGAAGCTTTGGAGGTGAATATTTGGTGAAGGAGAGGCTACTCTCTTGGAGCAAGAAGTCTTCTACAAGGTGGTGGTAACTATCTTTTGTGAGTTAACCTTATATTTTTTTTTCAGGGTTTCTCTACCCTAATATCCAAGTTAGGGTTGGTTTATTTACCGTTTTGTTACACTATTTTGTGAGAATAAGGTTAGCTTCATTTCTCCTTCACTTCACACACACTTAGATTTTTCAACATAGGTGTAAATTTTGTATCATCATCTTCTTGGATATTCTTCCAATAGTGAGTGCACCACTTTATATGGTTGAGTAGTACTCCCATGTTGTAATTTGGAAATCTATTTTTTAGTGAGTAAGCTTTGGCTTACACTCTCTATCCTTGTCTCAAGATCTCTTTCTTTCTATCCCTCACTTATCATCTTAATTAATTAAGTGTGTATCATCAAAAGTTTTTAGTTCGGAACGATCCTGGGGCCGTAAATTCCAACACAAACAAGCGAACACTAGTAGGTGAGAAATAGATGTCTTGCGACCATTCCAAGCCTCACATGGAGTGATAAACTGCAATGCTTGAGTGGGACACTTGTTGAGTACATATGTTGCACACACACTACAACATATGAGGGGCATACCGACGCTGCATATACCGATGGTCATAGTCGGCGTCGGTATAAACCTCGAAAAATCTCACTAAGAGATACCGACGGTCAAGTGACCGTCAGTATGACCGTTTTAAACGGATCGTCGGTGTGGCCCGCAGCCGCCGGTATAAGCGTCGGTATGAGTGTCGGTATAAGCGTCGGTATGTGCGCCGGTATAAGCGTCGGTAATTTACTGGCAACTACCGACGCGTATACCTACGTCCATACCGGTGCCTATACCGGCGGCAAATTTTTAAACATACTGCGAACCCGAGAGCAAAACTTCACATTTCTGCGCGTGTTTGAGTACTGTCGATCTACTGTCAAACTTGCGCGCGCGAACCTGGATTGTCTTGTGCACACACACACACGGATCTCTCTCTCGAATTAGCTCTCACATATTGGTAAGTGCTGCACGTACTGTTAGCATTTGTGTTTCTCTATGCTTTAGGGTTTCTAATTTCTCTTTTCGTTGATTTTGCAGAAGTTCGTTGGCATCGATTGTTTGGAATTGGACGAGAGACGACCTACACTACGCTTTGACCACAACGATTCAGAAAGAGATATACTTGTAAGTTATTCTTTTATTCGCTATTGATAGAGAGAGAAGGAAAGAGAGAGAGAGAGAAAGAAAGAAAGAGAGAGAGAAGAGAAAGGAAGATACACATTAATTTACACATGCATACATACACACATACATGTACACACATGCATGCTTACATACACACACCTATACACACATGCATGCTTACATACACACACACATATACACATGGATGCATACACACACACATAAATTTACACACATGCATACATACACACATGCATACATACACACATGCATACACACATGCATACACACATACATACACACACATATATACACATGCATACATACACATACACACACACACATATACACACATACATACACACGCATATATACACACATATACACACATGCATGCATACATACACACACATATACCGGCATGCATGCATACACACATATATACACACATGCATACATACACACATATACACACATGCATGTATACATACACACACATGTATACACATGCATACACATACACACACATACACATACGTGCATGCATACATACACACACGTACACACACATGCACTACACATGCATGCCTACATACACACACATACACATACACACACATACACATACACACACATCTATACATACACACACACATGTACACATGCATACATACACACACATATATACACACATGCATACATACACACATATAATCCTATTTTTATTTTGAAGTTTTTGTTTTACATCAAATATATAAAAATAGGATTAGGGTTTTAGGGTTAAATATTTAAGATTAGAGTTTTAGGGTTTTAAATAGGATTAGGGTTAAAGGGTTAAATATTTAAGATTAGGGTTTTAGGGTTTTAGGTCTAGATATTTAAGATTAAGGTTTTAGGGTTTAGTATTTCAGATTTAAGTCAAAGTCTTTCTGATTAGGGTTTTAGGATTTTAATACGTAGATAACATATATACACAAGCACACATATACATATAATACATACATACATGTAGATACACATGCATACAAAAATATACATATTTTAGATTTAAATCTTTAAGACTAGGGTTTTAGGGTTATAACACGTACATAAGATATATGCACACATACACATGCACATGTAATACATATATACATGTATATACACATGTATAAAGAAATATACATATTCTAGGTCTACATATTTAAGATTAGGGTTTTAGGGTTTAGTATTTCAAATTTAAGTCTAACTCTTTCTGATTAGGGTTTTAGGATTTTAATACGTAGATTACATATATACACAAACACACATATACATATAATACATACATACATGTAGATACACATGCATACAAAAATATACATAGAATTTTAAGATTAGGGTTTTAATTAAATATATATAATTAGATATATAAAATTAAATATATAAAAATAGGATTACGTAAAAGGAAAAAAATTTGAATATATAAATAAATATATATATAAAATAAGATAATTATATACATAAATAAATATAAAAAGAACTAGTGTTTTAAATAATTTAATGAAATATTTATAATTAAATATATAAAACTAAATATAAAAAATAGGAAAAAAAATCTGAATATATAAATAAATATATATATATATAATAAGATAATTATATACATAAATAAATATATAAAAAACTAGTGTTTTAAATAATTTAATTAAATATAAAAAATTGAATATATAAAATTAAATATATAAAAATAGTATTACGTAAGGAAAAAAAATCTGAATATATAAATAAATACGTAGATAACATATATACAAAAGCACACACAGATATATATATATATATATATATATATATATATATATATATATATATATATATATATATATATATATATATATATATATATATATATATATATATATATATAATACATACATACATGTAGATACACATGCATACAAAAATATACATATTTTAGATTAAAATCTTTAAGATTAGGGTTTTAGGTTTATAACACTTACATAAGATATATGCACACATACACATGCACATGTAATACATATATACATGTATGTACACATGTATATAGAAATATACATATTTTAGGTCTACATATTTAAGATTAGGGTTTTAGGGTTTAGTATTTCAGATTTAAGTTTAAGTCTTTTTGATTAGGGTTTTAGGATTTTAATACGTAGATTACATATATACACAAACACACATATACATATAATACATACATACATGTAGATACACATACATACAAAAATATACATAGAATTTTAAGATTAGGATTTTAATTAAATATATAAAATTAAATATATAAAAATAGGATTACGTAAGGAAAAAAAATCTGAATATATAAATAAATATATATATAAAATAAGATAATTATATACATAAATAAATATAAAAAGAACTAGTGTTTTAAATAATTTAAATAAATATATAGAATTAAATATATAAAAATAGGATTACGTAAGGAAAAAAAATCTGAATATATAAATAAATACGTAGATAACATATATACAAAAGCACACACACACACACACACACATATATATATATATATATATATATATATATATATATATATATATATATATATATATATATATATATATATATATATATATATATATATATATATATATATATATATATATATATATATATATATATATATATATATAATACATACATACATGTAGATACACATGCATACAAAAATATACATATTTTAGATTAAAATCTTTAAGATTAGGGTTTTAGGTTTATAACACTTACATAAGATATATGCACACATACACATGCACATGTAATACATATATACATGTATGTACACATGTATATAGAAATATACATATTTTAGGTCTACATATTTAAGATTAGGGTTTTAGGGTTTAGTATTTCATATTTAAGTTTAAGTCTTTTTGATTAGGGTTTTAGGATTTTAATACGTAGATTACATATATACACAAACACACATATACATATAACATACATACATGTAGATACACATGCATACAAAAATATACATAGAATTTTAAGATTAGGGTTTTAATTAAATATATAAAATTAAATATATAAAGATAGGATTACGTAAGGAAAAAAAATCTGAATATATAAATAAATATATATATATATAAAATAAGATAATTATATACATAAATAAATATAAAAAGAACTAGTGTTTTAAATAATTTAAATAAATATATATAATTAAATATATAAAATTAAATATACAAAAATAGGATTACGTAAGGAAACAAATTTGAATATATAAATAAATTTAAATATAAAATAAGATAATTATATACATAAATAAATATAAAAAGAACTAGTGTTTTAAATAATTTAATTAAATATTTATGATTTAATATCTAAAATTAAATATATAAAAATAGGATCACGTACGAAAAAAAATCTGAATATATAAATAAATATATATATATAAGAAGATAATTATATACATAAATAAATATAAAAAGAACTAGTGTCTTAAATTATTTAATTAAATATATATAATTAAATATAATTAAGTAAAGAAAAAATCTGAATATATAAATAAATATATAAATACACAAACACACATACTTATATACCTATCTATATTCACATATATATACATATACATATATGTATACACATGCATACATATATATACATGTTTTAGTTCTAGGTCATTTGGATTAGGGTTTTAGGGTTTTAATACGTACATAACATATATACACACATACACATACACATATAATACATATATACATGTATATACACATGTGTATAGAAATATACATAATTTAGGTCCAGACCTTTAAAATTAGGGTTTTAGGATTTAGGCATACATATAACTTAATTAAGAGAAAAAATATGAATAAATAAATAAATATATATATAAAATAGGATCAATCAAGAAAAAATCCGAATATATAGATAAAATAGGATAGCTATATAGATTAGGGTTTTAAAACTAGGATTTTAAGTTTTTTTAGGTATTTAAGTATTTAGGTCTTTAAGAGTTAGATTTTTAGGTTTAATAAAAAAAGAAATGTTCTAAAATGTTCTAAAATGTTCTTAAATGTCCATATTGTAGCAGATGGCTTCTTGTATCCTAAAGAGAGAATGGCATGTCCTTGCACACAGTGCAAGTATCAAATTTATCGGAAACGACGGATTTGTACTGCACATGTTAGAGAGTATGGATCCTTTGATAGGAGTCGACTGGAAAACCTACGCTATCATTCCCTATATTATTTTTCTTATCGCATGCAAATTATTTGAGTTCTTTTATTATAGAGCACGATGGGAGACAGTCCTCCAGTCACTCCATAGTCCATGACAGAGGAGGAGTTTTTGGAGTTCATCTCTCAGGTTCCTCCTGTAAGACAATAGTTACGCAATATAACACAGGAGCAATAGCAGAGAAGATAACAGATATAGGAGAATCTCAACAATTTTCTACTAGCAGCAAGTACAAAGATGATGGCGTTGTCCACCCGTGCGCTCTCAAGGTAGAGCTTAAATGGTGATCTAGACAACTCTAGATAGGGAGATACAAGGTAGAGGTATGCTGGCTCAACTCGGTGTCTTAGGTAGTGCAGAAGTCATGTATATATAGGATCATGGGTGGCCTGCCATGGACGGCTATACATGGGCGGTAGAGCGTGGGCGGCCACCGCCCGCGTAATTGCCATACACGGCTTAGACTGGTTGAACCGACCTAACAAATATAAATGATTTCTGACTCCGACAGGGAATATTCCATGGAATATTCCCTTTACTGTCGCGCCGGGGGCGCTGCCCCCGGACCCCCACCAGGGGGCCCGCTGGCCCCCTGGGACCCCCCAGCCAGGGGGCCCGCTGGCCCCCTTGGACCCCCCAGCCGGGGCTGCTCACCGCTGCCCCGGACCCCACAATTGGGGACCCTGATAACTCCCTTTCCTTATAATATCTTACATGGTCCAATGTGACCTTCATCCAACATTCAAGTTGGGATTCCCATCAATTGGGTAATGCATGCTTGGCTTCTCCTCATAAAGGGGGCCTTACAAAATGTGCATACAATCATGAGGGGTAGACTTTGATCATATACTAACACCTCCTACGTATATCGCCGCTGCATCACAGTATTGGATCGCTCGTGGTAGCACTCCTCCCGGCCTCACTCTTGGCGGCCTTACTCCTGCCCGCCTCACTCCCGCTGGCCTCACTCCTGCCGGTGTCACTCCCGCCGGTGTCACTCCTATCGGTGTCACTCTTGAGGGTGGTGCTACTCCCGTAGGAGGTATGTCTCCTAGCGTTGTGACTCCACCACGACCATCTTTGCAGCCATCTCCTACTGGATCTACTAGTAGACATGTGCGTTCGACACCTCAGCACGATACAGGGTCTGGCCCATCTCGTAGATTGAGGTCATGCTCTAGTGCAGGAGGTTCTAGGAGTGGATCTACAGGTAGGTCTAGAGGCGGAGGTGGCGGTTGTTGTGGAGGGAGTGCGATAGACGTTGTGTCGCCCGCTTCTACTCCTAGGACGAGTACCTCAGATGTAGGTACGCCACGCAGTACACCACGTACACCTTGGGGTGCTCATGACCATGATGACTCCAAGGTGTATAGTATGCGAGATGGAGCTCCGGTGATGGATGCGGCTGGCAAAGCAATGCGTGCACGCATACGACAGCTTTGCTCTATCCAGTTTGGACACTCCTTCATGCAGAAATGGAGTGAACAGGATAAAGATCGGAAGAATTATATCACACAGATGATTTACCAAGAGTTCCGACAAGCCAATGAACAGTCGATTGTCGGTTCAGAGTGGATTCTGCATACCGCACGTGAGGTCATGTCGCATCAATGATCCGAGGCTCGTGATGCATTCGGAGAAGGCTTACCAAAGCCTATGTGGTTAGATGCTGAGGAGTGGGACATGATTCGTGATGAGCAACAGCAGAGTCCTGATCGATATCGCCAGCAGCGAAATGCCGCAGCCACACGTCTAGACACGATTGGACCGTCACATTTGGGCAGCGGCGGATATGACACGATGCATCATGAGTTTGTCAGTACCATTTCATTTATAGAATTTATTTGAGTTAAATTTCTCATATATATTTCTCTAATCTTTCTATATTTATTTCAGGAGCTGGCAATGGGTCGTCCTCCAACACGATCGGAGGAGTCTTATGGATATAGTCATGGGTTGACTACACTATTGCAGGACTTGGAGGGACGCGGTGCGGTAGTTTCCTGGGAGCATTTGCGATGAGGTAATTAATTTATAAACTTGGTTTTTACTTGTTTGTAATTTTCATGTGAATTTATCTCATTCCATTATTGTTCTTTATTGCAGGACTGTTGATATGGAACGTTCTTTGCATGTGTATGGCAGTGGAAGACCAATATTTTGTATTTGATTTCCATATGGCAATACATTGTTTTGCCACATTTTGTAAAAGCGTCATATATGAGAGTGGTTTGCCACACTCTTGTACATGCTTCATTATTGAAATATATAACTTCTTTTGTACATGGTTCATTGTTCATTCTGATTATCGATCTCTTTTGTGTACAATAATACTCTGTTTCATGAAATCATATTTCGGCTGTCATTAAAGTACACATCACATGTACTCGGTTTTTTTTGGGCAGAGTGTATTGTCTTTTGTTCAGCAACATCATGGTAATGTTGCTGTAGCAAAAGACAAAACATTCTGCCCAAAAAAAGTTTTGCATGTATGGTCGCCGGTATAAGCGACGGTACTCCTTGTAGTGTCATCCGAATAACCGTCAGTACACCCAAGAGGCTATGCAGCAGAAACCAATTACCGACGCTTTTACCGACACATATACCGACGCATATACCGACGCTTTTACCGACATCTAGACTGACGCCTATACCGATTCTTTGATACCAACGCGGAGATTGACCTCTACACTAGCGTCACAGCAAATAAAGCCGCGTTCATTTTCCTCGGTAAAAACCTCGGTATACCATCGATCTGTTGTAGTGACATAACAACCGCAAGCCAGAAACTATGTGGCAAAGCCTAACTCTTGACCATACATGTTGCCATCACCATGAGTGACTTGTTCTTCCTTTCAACAACTCCATTCTACTGAATTATAAAGGACATTGTACACTGATGTTATATCCCACATTCAACCAGAAATGCATTAAAGTGAGAAGATATATATCCTCACCCCCTTAATCAGAATGGAGGGTGCCTAGTTTACATGGTGACAAATTTTTAGCCAAAAGAAAGAACTGTTTGATGCACATAAACACTTCGTACTTTGATTTCAATGGATATACCCATGTATGCCTAGAGAAATTATCAATGAAAGTCATGAAGTAAAGATAGTTTCCCCAACAGGGTGTCTGCATAGGACCACAGACATCAATGTGAACAAGCTGCAAATTTTTAGTAGCTCAAACTAAACCATCTTTTGGGAATGAGGAACGTTGCATCTTTCCCAAAATAGAGCCTTCACTTGCATGTTTACTAGGTGCCTTAAGTTTGGGCAAAGAACACACCATTTCAGATTTCTGCAGGCATAGCAAACTAGTAGAATTCTGATGATCAAAGCATGCATGCCAAAGCTCTGCATCTGACATAGCCTAAGAATCATGTACTGCACATGTTGAATCATTCTGAAATTTTTCAATATCTATGAGCTTATACAACCCACCACATAAAATGCAAGAATCAATAATGACATCACCATCTGGTAGATCATGAACTGTACATCTATTATCAATAGATCTCACAACCATGGAAATCTTGGCTAAAACTAAAACTGATAATAGATTCTTCTTGATCCCTGACGCAAATAAAGCATCAACATTAGTCAGAATGATCTTACCAACTAACATGACAAGATAAGAGGATTTGTTGGTGCATGTGAAAGTATTCCCTGTAGGGGCATGTTCGAATGAAATGAAGAAACTACGCTGCAAGGTAATATGGTTGGTCACCCCACGATCAAAGAACCAAACATCTGAGTCTACTACGAACATACACTGATCATGAGAAGATGGATCATAACTCTAAATAGTTGTAAATGTCCATTCGTCATTCTACACAATATTTGGAGACTCTTTTCGGTTTAGAGGCCTCTACAACAATCCTTCCAACCTCTTTCCTCCTTGCCTCTTTAGTAACTACTTTTGGATAGATCCTTATGACATGATCATTTCCTTTATAGTATTTGCAAAACAATTTCTAATTTTCTGTTTTCTTCTCATCTCTGTCTTCTTACTAGTAGAGCTCCATTTTCTTTTGCCCTTTTGATTAACCAGGAAAGCTTGATCTAGAACACACATAATGGACTTTTTCTGCCTAGATTGTTCTTCGTGCAATAGAACATAAAGTAACTCCTCAAACGCTAAGGCATTTGGATTGCCTTTTATTATAAACAAAGAGTGGAAGCAAATCTCTGATATGAATCCCGAAGAACATTTAGAGGAGTCTACAGGAGTGAACTATGAAGAAAGAATTCATCAATAGAAATCAATTTTTCCTTCAAATCTTTGATCTTTGTTGGAAAACTATCTTTGGAATCTCCTTCATTCATATGCTCGCTCTCCAAGTATTTTCGGAAGTAAGCAATGGGAGTCTCATTCCAAGCCCTATATAAAGTGTTAAGCATATCCCAAGCATCCTTTGCTATTCTAAACAGTGATTGTGAGGAATAATGACACGTTTGACAAACAAGGCTATCAATGCATGTGCCTTAGCATCTATGCCATTCCAACAAATCTTCTCTACAGTAGGTGCAGCACGAACTTATGTCTTTATGTCTGTATGCTTATTTAGTAAGTGATGCCCCAACACAAATGAGTTACAATAAAGCCTAAACATACAAAGAGCAAATTAATTATGCACCAACAAGCTTTGAGAGTGAAATTCACCTTTTGATGTATATGTATGGAAGCTCAAACAATGATGATACTACATGGTTTATGGATAGTAGTTGCAACAACCATATGAGTTGCAACCAAACCTTGTTCACTAATCTACATGCTCCAAGTGGTAAAGGGCATGTGGAAACAAGGGACAATATAGCCCATGAATCCTACACATAGGTTATGTAGTTTTGGATGGCAAAGAGCAAGGAAGGTGTCTCAAACATTTGCTTCATGTACATACAATCACCAAGAACTTGGTATATATGGAGAGAATGGTGGATAGAGGTTACCAAGTGAGATTCAAAAAAGGAGGATTCTTGCTGCAAAACCCCAAACAAGGCTACAGGTTGGTTGCAAGAGGAAACAACCAATGATAGTTTTTTGCATTAGAGGTAAAGCCAAATCCTTCACATCGTGTATAATTTACTTTTGGTAATAAGCAGATTGCAGAGTTGGACTTGTGGCACAATAGAATTGGCATCATCAACATACAAAGTATGAAGGAGATGCAACGAGAGAAGGTCTACTAATTCTTGAAGGTCAAGGAATGAATAACTTATTTGAACCTTGTCAAATGCGTAAGCAGTCAAGACTTCCCTTCAACAAGAGTCGGTACATTAGTCAACATATGTGGACCAACCAAGGAGTCATACCTAGGAGGGAATACGTATTTTGTGACTTTTATAGATGATTGTACTCATATGTTTTGGATCTATTTCATAAAGAAAAAATTAAATGTGTTTCAATTTTTTAAAGTGTTCAAAGCTACGGTTGAGAGTGAGACAGGTAACTACATAAAGAAGCTAAGGTCCGATGGAGGGGGAGTGTACTTCTTCATTGAGTTTTTAGATATTATTTGGCATCATGGCATCAAAAGACAAGTTACATACATGTCTACATCTCAACAAAATGGGGTTGTAGAAAGGAAGAACAGGTACATTGCAGAGATAGCTAGGGTAATGTTGAAAGAAATGAATATGTCCAACCATTTTTGGAGTGATGCAGCCAATACAATCGTATACCTCATTAATAGAGATCCGACTTCAAGATTACAAAATTCAACACCTTATCAATATTTGGTTGTACATGCTATGTTCATGCTGCTAGTGAGTTAAGGCACAAGTTGCAAGCTAAACCAGAAAAGTGTGTCTTCATCGCCTATGCCAATGATCAAAAGGGTTTTAGGAACTTCAATCCTAATACAAATGAGGTCAAATTCTCAAGATATGTAGCGTTTGATGAACTAATTCCATCATACAAGAAGGTAGAGTATTTGCAAGAACATGAAGATGATGGATCTAGGAATGATGAAGCTCAAAGTCCAACAAGTAATGAACTACGTGGCCATTGGAAGACAACTTCAAAGGATGAAGATATGATTTCATCACCTTGAGAAGGAGGAGCAAAAACTCATTCAACATCACATCATTCAATAAAAGGAATAGCAAAGATTGTGGAGCTAGATGAAGATGGAGTCAAAGTGGGAGATGAGGACCATGAAGAATGCTTACATGCACTAAAGTATAATCCAAGGAATATAAGGTTTATAACTTTAAACGGTGAAGAGAGGAAGTACTTAACGAGAGGAAGTATTTATATGAATAAAGTTGTAGAAGATCATGAACCTACATGTTTTGAAGAAACAAACACGTATAAAGGATGCAAGGAAGCTATGAAGAAAGAGATTGAAGCTCTTGAAGAGAATAAGACCTAGAGTCATGTGCCCAAGAAGGAAGACTTGAAAGTAATAGGAGGAAAGTAGGTCTACAAGGTAAAGAGAAAACGAGATGGGACTATCTCTAGGTACAAACGGAGTCTTGTTGCAAAAGGCTTTGCACAAGTATATGTAGTTCATTTTGCGGAAACTTTCAAACCCGTGGCAAAAATGAGCACCATTAGAAGGTTAATAACTATGGCAGCCACCAAAAGTTGGAAATTGTACTAGTTTGACATGAAGAATGTATTCCTTAATGAAGACTTGAAAGAAGTGTTGTATATAGAGCAACCATAAGGTTTTGTAAGTAGTAAGTTTCCTAGAAATGTTTGTAGGATCAAAAATGCTCTTTATAGCCTAAAGCAAGCACGAAGGGCATGGAATCATAGATTGGTGGAATATCTCATCAAATGTGGATACAAACAAAGTGATATAGACCACTCTGTCTTCATGAAACAAAGAGGTGACCAAGCTTCCTACATTTGTGTGTATGTCGATGATCTTGTTACCATAGGTGATGACATAAAGGAAATTGAATACATAAAGTCCAAGCTAGTTAAAGAATTTAAGATCTCAAATTTTGGGGAATTGAGGAATATTCTTGGCAAGAGGAATCATGAGCATGAAAGAGGAAGTACATTCTAGCTATACTTAAAAAGTTTGGCATGACAAATGCAAGCCAATCTTCAATCCAATGTAGGATAATTTGAAGTTGAATCCTATTGATTGTAATAATTTTGACAATTTCACCTTTCATAGGCCTACTGATGGATCACTAAATTATGCAACCATCACAAGACCTCATATGGCTTCTAGAGCATGGGTCTTGTCACAATTCATTCATAGTCCAAGGAATACTCACTTTTTCACAGAAAGAAGAATGCTTAGGTACTTGAAGTGTACTAAAATGAAGGATTATGCTCCATATATGATGATTATTTGTAATTCAAGGCATACTCTGATTTCAATTGGGCTAGATCCAAAGAAGATAGAAGAAGAACTAGTGATTATCTAGTGATGCTAGGAAGCAAAGGCATATCTTGGATGTGAATACATTGCAACCCACAATGTCTTTATCATTTATGGCGGATGAGTATAGATCACTTGCACAAGTCACATGTGATCTTATGTTTCTTAAGAATTGATTTATGGACTTGAATTTGAGGGTTGGTACATATCCTATCTATTTTGGTAACATGAGAAGCATACACCTTGCTTGAAACCATGTTTTCCATGCAAGAACCAATGACATTGAAGTACACTACCACTTCATAGGGGAAAAGCCATTTAAAAAGGAGATTTTAGGGACTCATATAGGCAAAAAAAGACCACGTTTTTGATATGTTTACAAAGGCTTTGGATGGAACAAATTTCATGAAGTTCAAGAAATGAATTGGCATGAAGGACCTTGGATAGAGATGAAGATGAATCTTGAGGGGTAGTGTTAAAAATTCAATCTCCAAAGTACAAACTTGTGGGAAAATTAATTAGTAAAAGTGAAACAATGTATCAGGACCTGAACTCATGAGATTTCACAAAAATGAATCACTCAACCACTCCCCAAATCATTCCAATAAAGTCCCCTAAGTTAGAAGGAGTAATTTTAGGAAAAGAGGCTCCAAGATTGTAGGAGCCTACTTGATTTATATATAATAGGCTTAGGTCACGACTTTTTCTGTGATCACATGTGATTACTTTGTTTATTGGAGTGTTTTTAGAGTGCTAGAAGTCCAGTAAGCAAGCCCCACACTAGCTTCCCTTGAAAGTTTAGGTTAGGATAGCTCACTAGCTATGGGCTCTTTCTCCACATATTCTCTAAGTTAGTCTCTAGTGTGAAGATGTGTCTCTACAGAGGTGTGTGAGAGTGTAGGCAAAATATCCTGATTTGTAGAAATTGCCATTTTATTTGTGAGCATTCATTTTGGATGCGAATTGTCTTGTTTTAAATCTCCTTTATTCTTCTTATAGTGTCCAAAATACCTTTGGAAATATTTCCACCATCGTTGAAAAATAACCAAAACATTAGAAAACTGTCTACTTGAGTGTACCTTGAGAGGTCACATTATGCTTCTAGTTGCATAGACAATTGTCAAATCACCCAACAAACTTGACCAAGGTAAAACAAGATGTTGAACCTTCTTGTCTTGAAGATGGTATTGGAAATGCACATTGGGCAAAGGGTATGAATGAGGAGATTGCTACACTTTATGGAAATGTAACATAGAAATTGGTTCCATTGCCATGAGGAAACAAACCCATAGGTTGTAAGTGGGTTTATAAGGTAAAGCTTAATGTTGAGGGTAGGATAAGTATGTATAAATCATGTTTGGTAGAAAAAGGATATGAAAGAACATATGGCATTGGTTATGATGAAACTTTTAGCCTTGTAGCTAAAATGGCTATTCTGTTGCATTGGATACAACAAAAGGATGGATTTAGCATCATATGGATGTGAAGAGTGCTTTCATAGATGGTGAGTTACAAGAAGAATTATACATGGATGAGCCACAAGGATGTGAGGATTCAAAGCACCCAGAATATGTTTGCACATTGCAAAACGCTTTGTATGGGATTAAACAAGCACCTCATGCTTAGCAAACAAGGATTGCAAATTATTTAACCACCATTTCATTTTTCTATGTGATGGAGACCACACATTATATGTAAGAAAGGATCCTAATGGCATCAGGATCATGGATATTTATGTTGGTGACTTGATTGTAGGTGTTGATAATGAAGAGTTTGACATGAAAGGTATTGGTGGGTTGCATTATTTTTTGGGCATTGGGTTTATACATATAGAAAGAGGTATATGGATGTTGCAAAGGCAATATGCCTTTAGTATGCTGCAAACATATGGTAGGGTTAATTGTTACCAAATTTCTATGCCATTAGATGAGAATTCGAAGTTGCATACTACATCAAGTGATGCATTTAGAAATGATAATATGTTTAGGAAAAATGTGGGAAGTTTGATCAATGTTATAGTTACAAGACCTCATCTAAGGTACATTGTATGACTTCAAAGTCAATTTAGGCAAGCTCCTAGGAAACCACATTTAAATTCTTTGAGACACAATCTAGGCTACGTGAGTGCTACTGTGCATTATGCATTATTTTATGAAGTTGTTCCAAAATTGCAGATTCATGGGTACAATGATGTAGATTCCACAAGTAATATTCCAAATAGAAGATCTACTAGTGTCTTTCTATTCTCACGTGGGAGTGCGCTTGCTACATGAGCACTAAGAAGCAACCCATTGTTGCTTTGTCGATTATAGAGGCTTGGGTATAAACATGCTACAATTCCATTAGGCATGGAAGTACACAAGACTATCATCATTTATTATGATAATACTAGTTGCATCCAGTTAGAATGAAATCATCTTTTCCATGCGAGAACAAAGCATGTTGAGGTACATTATCACTTCATTACAAAGAAGGTATTAGCATGTGATACTAATCTTGTTTATTTGAGGATAGATTAGGAGGTTATTGATAGTTTCACTAAAGAACTTGGAGCATAAGAGATAAATAAGTTCAAGAGCATGCTTGAATTATAGTGCATGACGTTGATGTTGAGAGGGAGTGTTGAAAAAACTCCACACATGATGATTGAGGATGACATGTACCACATTTTCATCTTCTTGAAACGTAGTGATTACCCCAATAAATTTGAAGGACACGTTTGGTGATGTGTAAGAGATTCACCTATCGAGAGTAATGGAACATTTTTAATTTCAAATACATGGACATTAAGGTTTTCTTTATGTACTCTTCTTTATATAATGTAATGTTGTATTAGTTCATTCTTGTATATTCTATTTTTGTAATAGAAGGCAAAGAAGAAGAAAAAGAAGAAGAAGAAGAAGAAGAAGAAGAAGAAGAAGAAGAAGAAGATGATGATGATGAAGATGAAAAAGAGGAAGGAGAAGAAGAAGAAGAAGAAGAAGAAGAAGAGGAAGAAGAAGAAGAGGAGGAAGAAGAAGAAGATCATTCTTCCTTTCCTCAATCTATGTGTGGCTCTGTTTGTATGTGATAGTGTGTGCGAGCTTTTTTCCTTATCTCTTTCTCTAGACAACTTTATCTAAACCTTTAGCCATAAAAAACAAGCATTGAGTGAAAAAGATTGGTTGTTCCAACGATGAGAATCATCCACGTTCTTGCGAGGATCGTGGAAAGGAGGAACGTAAATCATTGTGAGATCAAATTTGGATGGTGATATGTTCGCTCGTAGACAAGAGACTTCTCTACGCTCCATATTGATGACTACTCATTGCAAAGTTATCATCTCACGACAAGTCGACACCAATTAGCTCACACACCAACTATGCTAGGAACTCGTACATTCAATGAAGCCAAGTGATGGTACCGTATTCAAGCAAGCTTCCCTTTTCAATGGTCTCACATTTCTCTCAACCTCACCATATGTAGTTTTTATGTTAAGAACATTTTCATGCTCAATTTGATGCATTTATTTACATAGAAACACGAATACTGTTCAAAAACTGTTACATATTTGTTTTCTTTCTGCATAAAGCATCATAGCATGATGCTTATAAATTTTAAACACATAAAGCATCCAATGGTGTGTAGATACTCAGGGTCATACTCCATACATTTCACCGGGATACATAATGTAAGATCATTGACAAAAAGAAGAAAGGATCAAACATTTTTCTAGCCACCATATCTATTGTCATCAAACTCCAAAATACAATTGCCTTTGTAGAAAACTGCAAATATGAGTGTATCTCAATTCCATCAATGGCTGCGTTCAATCACATGGAAATCACCACTTTCTAGTAAATACCATCCTTTTTAACCATATGTCAATTAGCTACTCAGAAGATGCTTTATAATGATTTCCTGAGGCACTTGGCACTTTTCGTTTCACATAAAAAAGATCCCAGAAAGACATATATCTTCAAGAGCTCAGGTTGTTACGACTTTCTAAGCCTAGTATTCTATAAGATACAAACGGAACATTGAATTTGGATTATTTAGTAGTGGAGAGAGAAAGAGAGAATCTAAATTATGAAATGAATTAACTTGACATCATTCACGAGGGATCTGGTAATAGTAGGAGTACAAGAGTTCCATGCAGTCTTCTCGCTTCTTATGTTTCATGTTCCAAAGAGAGTACAATGCCCTTCGAATATTCACTCACCTGTTAAGTTAATAGCGTTACTGGAATACTGAACCTTTGACCCAAGAAAAATGGAGCCATATTTGCTATATTTCATGTTTTATCTGTAGATACAACAGTGCCCTCAAAGAAACACCCATACCCAAAAATGAGATTGAGAATGTTATCCTCGGATACAAGCCCAACCCTGAATCGAGAGTTAAGGAGCTTCTCCTGTAGCTGAAGACATAAAAAAAAACTCTGCTCTACATTCTACGGCCTTCAAGTATATAGGAAAGCAGATGCCTTAACCTGCGTAAGAGATAAATACAATAACATGATTGCCTGAATTAACACCACGAGTGAACACAGAAATATAATGCCTGCTTCCTCACAATAGTACTCGTAGATTCTTCTCTAGGAATGTGCGGGAAAATGTACAGGTATATCTTTACCCTTCTCTAATCCTTTGACATACATACAGACACAATAAGCTCAACATATGAGGCATTTGAATCGAAATAAAGTGATTGATAAAGGTACGGAATTGAAAGGACAATTTCACCTTCATACGGGTGTAAAAACGAGCATTCATAAAATTTGACATCGAGCTTCTGAATACAAAAGTCATGTAATATATCACATAACATACCAAGTTCTAAGAAGGATTACCACTATCACTTGATTGAACTTTGTGAGTCAATAGTAATTCTCGGCCGTGACCTGAGCTATCCATTCTAGCATGAGTGTACGCACTAAGTAGCAACTTGCTAAACTAGAACAAAGAACTTACAGATGTCCCTATCGGCCATGGTGAACTGAGATGTGCTGTTTATTCACGTTTTGCTAAGCACTATGATGCATAGTGCTCTTTAAGGAGACAAGTGATATCTGGGCAGTAAACGCCATATTCTTTGAGTTATCAATCACATAACTAAAGCTATCGATCACAGAAAATCAATTTTTAGGGTATGACTAGGCATTCGGTGTCTCCCCTCTAGTGTCCGTTTCTCACCATTCCATAATCTCTAATCTTTCAAGATTTTGACATCTTTTTAACATAATCGCTATACTTCATTGGCACGTATCCTTGATAATAATCTGGATGAGAACACAGCTGCTTGACAACATTATCTCTGACAGCCTTATGATGTGCTGGTGTACAATAGAGTTGGTCTGAGAAGGCCCAAAAAAGATAGTCTGCTGCTACTTGAAAAGTGCCCTGATCCCTCACTCGCCCACAACTTCTAGCTTCTGCTTAGCTTTCCCTTCAGTTTCCTGTGTCACATAGTTGGCAGATCCCAAACCAATGTGGGAAGCCCTCCCTTCATCTAAACTCCATAATAAACAACGTTTCTCTTGTAGGGATAGGGAGTTGAATATGCTTGAGACACCTCACAAGGAATTAGGCGATGCATTCATGCTCTATTCAGTTTTTGTATAGCTGCAATTGATTGATGGTTCTATGCTCCAATCGACCAATGTGTGTAAAACATTTCTTCCTCAATCACTAGAAAGCCCATAAAAGCTTCCAAAAGAATTACTTGAAGGTGTTGTACTAAGCGATGCAGCACTTGAAAAGTTACTAGATTTTCCAAAATGATATTAAATGGAAAACTATTCAGACAAACGATCCCAAAGGATATAAGAAACCTTGAATGTAGGTACCTTTATTTGTGATTCTTTCAAATTCACCAGATGCAGAATCATGATATGAGGTTTCAAAATTAAACATGTTTGGTTTATCATCCGAACGTTCTTGCAAACACACATTTTCTTCTATTTTACGTGTGAAATCATTTGAAGGACTTTCATCCTTCTCATCATCTTCTTTTATATTCCCATCTTTATCAACATGGGGTTCTTGAATTGACTTGATTGAATTCCACTTCTGATGGAACTGTTCATCACACTCAGACATTGATCCATATTCATCTTTGAAATCTTGAGTGAGATCATTCCATTCTACCCGAGTTCCCAAAATTATAAGGTCTGCTTCTTCTTCCAATCTATTCAGGAACTCTTCATTACTATCTCTATCATGATCCCAATTCATTTCTCCTTCAAGGTGAAGGGAATCCATATCTTCATAATTAAGAAAGATTTGATCTTCCATATCACTAGAATCTTTCTTATCAAGAACAAGCTCATCATAATTTGAAGACTTTCTAGGAGTATTCATATAGTTTGATCGCATATCGATTTCTTTATTTTAAGTGCCATCATAGAATTTTGCATCCATTTTCATCAATTCTTGCTCATTTCCTTCAGAGGCAGTACTTAGACCACATTTCCCATACACTTCATCAGTTACTGATTTTTGCTTGAATTTCTCATTATATACGAGCACTTCAATACCTAAGCTTGATTCAATAAGATATTTATTCATTTGATAGTTTTCGGAGTCATCTGAATCTATCTTTTCATGTTCATTCTCCTTAGGTAGCATGCTATCATGAAATTTTTCATACAGTTCAATAGGTGCTAGTTCCATCTCTTCATGCACAATTTCTTCAGTGCATGGACTCAATACATCATGATTGTCTTTGAAATTCATATCAGTATGTGGAGGATCAATTAATAGAGTATCCTCATCGTGCTCGTGGTCATGCATATCTCCCTTTTTATGGAGTGCAACATTATTCACATGCATATCATTATACTAAAGCTCAATTAGTAACTCATTCCTACTCTTGATTTGTATGTCCTCCCCATTAGCATCATGATCCCTTGGAGTCTCTTCACACAATCTAGTTATTGGATCGTTTATTCTATTTGAATCATATACTTGAATATCACTATCAACTAGCATTGAAACACACTCCAAATCTTGTTTGGCATCATTGCTTGTTGATGCATCTAGAGTTTGATATTTAGATAAATATATTAGATTTTCTTGTACTTCATCTTTTATCACCATTTGGTCACCTTTAAGCCTTGTTGATTCCTCTAACTCTTTATTTACATCTTGGATTATTCCTAAATTTATTTGTTTATCCTCCAATGGATGTCAGGGGTTTAGGAGCACAAGTGAAGCCTCATCATGATTTCTTGTTGGCTTTTGTTGAGTTTTGATTTGGTTTATATTTGGTTTCTATTGGATTTGGTTTTGATTGGTTTCCACATGCCCTTTTGCTCCTTCCATCATCAAAGTTTGTGCATATATAGCACTTGAAGATGTGATCATTGTAGAGAAGCCTATAGGCTCTTGGCACCTTGTAGGATTAGAGATCATATGGATCGTACTTTTAGAGTTTTCTTGATAACACTTACCATTAGCATGTGTATCAAGCTCATGCATATTTGTTTTATGTCCAAGTGGGGTCTCTATAACTTGATGGAATCAAATGTTATTCATAAGTGGTACAATACTTGGAGTTTGAGTATCATCTTTATCTTCATGAAGATCAATTCTCCAATCATTATTTCGAAACCTTTCAAATATTTGTTGCTTTCTAACATATCTTATTACAGCATCATGAACAAGTGTCCAATCCTCTGTGAGTCCCGATTTGGATTCTAGGTCTTGCAGAAATGATATTAGCTCCACTCGGGCTCTAACATCTATTGCTTGAAGGAATAACAACACCCTTTCATGCATTATGCATTGCTGATCATATTCGGACATATCTTTGAATTGTTTCTCGAACTCTTTTTTGACTTCTATGATCGGTTCGTTCTTTGGCATATGAACGCACCTTAGGAAGGACTTACGAGTCACTTTGTCTATGTCCTCTAGCATGAACTTCTTGAGGAGCATCGATTTATATTGCGACCATGGCGTACGGATTATTCGCATGAGTTGATTGCGTAAACCATATTCACACACATAGGCAAAGATTTCCCATAATTCCATATCCATCATCGGAGCTAAACCAACACCTAGGTACTTTGACTCGAGTTTGTACTCTTTATAGAACCTAGATATATTTTTGCAATTGAAAAGCCCGCACTGCTTTACTAGTTGGTAATGAAGCGATTGTATTGCTTTTTGACACCTACTCTCTTCTTGGAACCTTATAAATTGGGCTAATAGATCTTCCATATTTGAAGTGCTAGGTTTGCTAAACAAAATCCTCGACTTGATTCCCTAATTTTCTAGCTCTATGATTTACGCACCCCCTCCTTTCACATCGGGTTCACCAGCTATGTCGCGAGGATCGTGAAAAGGAGGAACATAAATGATTGCAACATCAAATTTGGATGATGATATGTTTGTTCGTAGACAAGAGACTTCTGTGAGTTCCATGATGGCTACTCATTGCAAACTTTTCATCTCACGAGAAGTCGATACCAATTAGCTCACACACCAACTGTGCTAGGAACTCATACATTCAATGAAGCCAGATGATGCTATTGTATTCAATCAAGATTCCCTTTCCAATGGTCTAAGATGTCTCTCAACCTCATGATATATAACTCTTATGCTAAGAATATTCTTATGCTCAATTTGATGCATTTATTTACATAGAAACACGAATATTGTTCCAAAACTATTACACATTTTGTTAGAGTTAGATGTCTGCAGAAGCACGCGAACAACACAAGGAAGAAGAAGAAGCTAGGAGCACAACACAAAATACTGAATGTATTACTAGAGAATGTACAAAGATAAGTCGCCTGTTAGGGCAATAGGTGTATATATAGGCCGGGGATAAAACAACCTCCTAAAGAGGGAAAAAAGTGCACAGACAGTCCTACAGTGCTCACATACATCACGACCTAAATATATCAACAAATCCCCCCTGGGAGTGATGCGGTGAACAAGTAGCTGGCACTCATATATAAGGAAGTGCCAAGCTATGTGGAAATCACTCCACAAAAGGAAGTAAGCCCAAAGCTTTGAGGAAAGCTTCAAACTTCTACCTAGGCAGAGCCTTCGTGAAAAGTTTTGAAATGTTCTCCTGCATGGGCACATATGCCAAGTTGATCTCCCTAGTAGAGAACCTCTCCCTGATATAATGATAATGCACCTCAATGTGCTTAGTGGGAGCATGGAACATAGGGTTCCTTGCAACGACCAATGCACTTTGATTGCCAATGAAGATGGTGGTGGCAGAAGACTGACCAACACCCAAATCAGCCATAAGGCATCTGAGCCACACACACTCAATAGTAGCTGTGAAAGCCACCCTATACTCAGCCTCACAACTGGAAGTGGCCACAGTAGGCTGCTTCTTGGTCAACAAAGATAACTATGAGGTACCAAGCATGAAGCAAAAGCCAGTAGTGGACACACGAGTGTCATAGCAACCAACCGAGTCTGAGTCAGAAAAAGCATGCAAATCTGGCGGTAGTGATCCCCCCTTGGGATAAAACAACCCAAGTAGCTGAGTACCACTCAAGTAGCGAAAGATGCGTTTAATCGCCTGCCAATGCTTGACACCTGAGCAATGCATAAACGTGCTCATCTGTGAGACAACAAACTGAATATCTGGCCGAATAATGTATAAGTTAATCAGGCATCCATAAATTCAATAATATTCGTGTCAATAGGACCAGTGAGCATCATGTCATCAACATAGACAACAATGATCAGAAGCACATCATTAGCACACTTAACATATAAGGTGCTTTCAATTGGACTGTTCTCAAAACCATGTGCCATCATATAGGCATGTATCTTCTCATACCAAGCACGTGGTGCTTGCTTTAAACCATATAATGCCTTCTTTAACCTGCACACTTGGTTTTCATGCCCTTTCTTCACAAACCCACAGGGCTGAAAAACATACACTTCTTCATGCAAGTCACCATTTAGAAATGCACTTTTAATTGACAACTGATATACATTCCAACCATGATGGGCTGCAAGTGCACAGATGCTCCGAATAGTAGTCATACGGCATGTAGTTGCAAAGGTCTCATCAAAATCAATGCCTCTTTCCTATGCATAACCCTTTGCAACAAGCGTAGCCTTATACCTGTCAACTGTTCCATCAGGCTTATGCTTGAGCTTGTAAACCCAAATAGTTCCAATGGCCTTCTTACCAGGAGGCAAGTAACATAAAGACCAAGTACCATTCTTCTTTATAGCATCATACTTAGATTGCATAGCAGCCATCCAATTTTTTGAATTTTGTGCTTCGTGAAATGAAACAGACTCATTCTCATCACAGAGACTAGATGGTGCCATAGCATAGCAATCTGATGCAAAAGAGGCACTATGAGAGCCTGATTGAGTACGATATGATAGAGGTGCATCTAATTTGCGGTCATGCAAAGTTTGCACCAACCATTTTGGCATAGTTTTTGCCTCCTCAATGTCAGCTCTCTCATCATCAAGTGCATCATGTAAATCTGCATCAGAAATGGGATGATCTACATCATCACATAAAACTTGCAAAGGCTGAGAAGTTTCCTCATTATGACCAGCACTAGACTGTTCACCTGTAAAAAGAGGCAGGAAAGTATCATACATGTCTTGGAGCTAACGTATGTCTCCTTAGTACATAAAACCAATGGTTGAATAGCATCTTTCACAAAAACAACATCACAGCTAACCAAAATGTGTTTAGTCTGTGGATAATACAAATGATAGCCTTTAATTTCATAACTATCCAAACAAAAATACATTTTACTAGTTTATCATCCAATTTTCTACGATGTTGTTCAGGCATTAATGCATATCTCAAACAACCAAAAACACACAGATGTGCAACAGATGGCTTGCAATCATGCCAAGACTCATATGGAGTGATAGATTACAGCGCTTTAGTGGGACACCTGTTAAATACATTTGTTGCACACATGACAGCCTCAAGCTAGAAACTATGTGGTAAGGACTGACTCTTGACCATACACATCACCATTTCCATGAGTGACATGTTCTTTCGTTCAGCAGCTCCATTTTGTTGAGGTGTATATGGCACTGTACAGTGGTGTTTTATCCCACATTCAACCAGAAATGCATTAAAATCAGAAGACATATATTCCCTCCTCGATCAGAATGGAGGGTGCCCATTTTACATGCAGATAGATTTTCACCCAAAATTAAAAGCTGTTTGAAGGAGATGAACACTTCGGACTTTCCCTTCAATGGATATACCCATGCATGCCTGGAAAAATCATCAATGAAAGTCACGAAGTAAAGACAATTTCCAAAAGAAGGTGTCTGCATAGGACCACAGACATCACTATGTATGAGCTGCAATTTTTTAGTAGCTCAAATTGAACCATTTTTTGGAAAGGAAGAACGCTGCATTTTGCCCAAAATACAGCCTTCACAAACATGTTTTTCGACTGCCTCAAGTTTGGGCAAAGAGGACACCATTTCAGATTTCAGCAGGCATAGCAAACTAGCAAATTCCAAATGACCAAAGCATGCATGCCAAAGCTTTGCATCTGACATATCTTGAGAATCATGTACTGCACATGGAAAATCATTTACACATCTTTCATAGTCTATGAGCTTATACAACCCACAACATAGAATGCTAGAAGCAATAATCACGTTGCCATTTGATAGATCATGAATTGTACATCTCTCATCAACAAATTTCACAACCAAGCCAATCTTGGCTAATGCAGAAATCGCTAACAAATTTTTCTTAATCCCTGGCATAAACAAAGCATTTGATAAAGTGAAAGAACTACTATCAACATTAGTCAAAATGATCTTACCAACTCCCATAATAGGATAAGAGGAGTTGTTGGCGCATGTAACAGTATTCCCTATAGGGGCAGGCTTGAGTGAAGAGAAGAAATTGCACTTTGAGGTAATATGTTTGGTCACCCCAGTGTCAAAGTACCAATCATCTGATTCTACTGCAGACATGCACTACTCATGCAAAGATGGGTCAAAATTGAAAATGTAGTAAATGCCCATTCTTCTTCCTGCACTAGATTCGCAAACTCCATTTTTGGTGTAGAGGCTTTTGCAACAACCATTCCAGCCTCTTTCTTCTTTGCCTCTTTAGAAGCCAGTTTTGGACAGTTCTTTATGATATGATCATTCCCTTTACAGTACTTGCAAAACAATTTTTGCTTTTTTGATTTTTTCTCATCTTTATCTTGGTTCTTCGAATGTGTAGCATTTGCAGATTTCTGCTTACTAGTAGAAGAGCTCCATTTTCCTTTGCCCTTCTCACTAGCCAGGAAAGCTTGATCTGCAACACACATAATGGACCTGTTCTGCCTGGACTAATCTTCCTGCAATAGAATAGAGACTAACTCCTCAAATGACAAGGCATTTGGATTGCCTTTCATCATCAACTCAAGAGTAGAAGCAAAACTCTCATATGAATGAGGAAGACCATTCAGAACAGTCTGCACAAGTGAGCTATCTAGTATAACCTCATCAACAGAAATCAACTCTTCCTTCAAGTCTTTGATCTTTGTTAGAAAATTTTCCATAGAATCACCTTCATTCATGTGCTCACTCTCCAATTGTTTTGGGAGGTAAGAAACACGAGCCTTATTCCTAGCTTGGTACAATGTAGAAAGTGTATCCCAAGCATCCTTAGTTCTTCTGCAAGAGCGAATGTGAGGAATGATGGCACGTTTGACAGACAAAGCTATCAATGCATGTGCTTGAGCATCCCTACCATCCCAATGAGTTTTCTCTGTAGTAGGTGTAACAAAAACCGCAACACGAACACGAATAAGCAGAATATCATCATCTTTGACACCTTCTGCATCAGCTTCAATACCTGCAGTTGTAACAGTTGAAGGTGTGATAGGACGTTTTTCAACACCCTGCACAATGTTCCACAGTCCTTTTGCAACCGATACATGCCGCATCATATAAGCCCACAACGCGTAGTTGGTACCATCCAACTTATCCTCAACAGCCAACATACGAAATACATCACTACTTTCAGCGGCCGGTGACTAAAATACCTTGATGCAAAAAATTGATTGTATCTCAAAAAGTTGAATGGAACTATCTAGACGAGTTCTGCTAGACCTATAGCAAACTTCAAGATTCTTATACTCAGGAACTGAAATAATTATATATCTTTGGCACAAAAAGACCAAATAACCTGCACAAGCAGTGCGATAGTGCATTCGAAGGGCGAAACGAGCTCGGATCGCGATTTTGGCGTGACACAGCGAAGCTATCTTGATCTCTGAAACATCCTGAGTATGCTCACCAAATTTCGTGTGAATTTGAGACTACAACCGGAGAGGTGTAGATGACACCCTAGAGGAAACAACGACCTGCTTTGACACTATTTTTTGGAGTTAGACGTCTACGGAAGCACGTGAACATGACAAGGAAGAAGAAGAAGCTTGGAGCACAACACACAATAGTGAATGTATTACTAGAGAATGTACAAAGATAAGTAGCCCATTAGGGCAATAGGCATATATACAAGCCGGGGGGAAAAGACCTCCTAAAGAGACGTCTATAGTTGAATGACGTCTGTAGAAATTTTGAGATTGTAATTGTGATCTAATTGAGAGAATTTTAAGTAGGAACATTTACATGTGTAAATGTGAAGAAGAGAAGATTGCAAGAGGTGCAAATTTGATGATAATGTTTTGCTCAGTTCTCCTTCTATAGTGTAAAGTTTTGAGCAACTAAGCACTCATTATTTAAGTTGGAAGGTAAGCTACCTATGGCTAAAGGAATTTGATTAAAAGGGTACTAATTTAAGAGAACTATCCATTAGAAGTTGCAGGTGTCAAAGTCGTTTGTATAGAAGTACAATTTTAGACATAGCCAAATTGTTTGGAGTAAATCTCATGAGTTACTTAATTGTTTGAGAAAATTTAACTTAGAGAAGGTGCAAAAACACTAGGAGAAACCTTATACAAAGTTGCATTGGAAACATAAAACATTTGATCAGTCTATGAATGGATTAAGTGAAGCAAACTTTTTGTATGTTGATTTTCTTCATAGTTCGTTCAAAATTTAGGTAATTTGGTATTGGTCTTCAAAACTTGGTTGCAGTTTTGAGTTTTTCTTGACAAAGAGGTTCTCTAACATCAAGAAGAATGTGTTCTTTTGGAGTTTAACAATCTCCATTAGTGGTATCAGAGCAAGAGGTATCATAATTGAAGAAAGTAGGATGCCAACTATTTCACATATGCAGAAATTAATCTTTGAAGATTCAAAAGTTGAAAGTTTTAAGTGAAAGCTATAGAAGGAGGCCTCAAGCTATCAAGGAGATCAAAAGGAACTATTTTTTAAGTAAAGGTACATTGATTATTCACAAAGCTTGAAGAATTTATTGCACAGGTGAAGAAAGGATGGGAGATTCTCTACAGATAGAAAAATTGTATAGAAAAAACTATCGTGCTTGGTCTATGAGGATGGAAGCTCATCTCATGAGCAAAGACGTGATAGGATATATCGCAAGTAAAGAAGAAAAACCAGAATTCAGAGATCCTAGTGTTCCAACTAGGGATGAGGTCTCAAATTTGAAGACATGGATGAAGAAAGATGCTCAAGCTAGGAGCATTATCTACATGGGAGTCAATGATTACTTGCTATCTCACATTAGAAGACTTGAAAGTGCAAGCCATATATGGAATGCTTTGGAGGAGCATTTTGAAAACACTAAAAAGGTCAAGGAAGGCATCTTTATGGGCAGAGTTTACCACATTCAAGAAGAAGGATTCTCAATCCATTTTTGATTATGTAGCAAGGATGAAGGACATTGCAGATGCACTAGGAGGAGTTGATGGAGATATTGAAGAGGATAAATTGGTAAGGAAAATTCTCACAGGTTTGAGAGGAGATGAGAAATGGAAGCCATTCATTTTATCTAATGAATTGTCAGTAGATCATTTCACCCCTTATTTAAATCAATTGCTAGGACATATGCTAACCTTTGAGCAGGATGTCAAAGGTGATGTTGATAAAAGTACACATCAAGAAATGTATTCAAAGGACAGGAAGAAAATTAACAAAGGCAAGCAACAATTGAATGAAGATGAAGGCACTACTGACAAAGCTAACTTCCTAAGAGGAAGAGGAGGTGGCAACGGTAGAGGAAGAGGGAGAAGCAATAAAGATGGTGTAATAAAGTAAGTCTATGATCCAAGGGTCTGGCCGGTTCAGACAGATCTGAAATCGGACACCATTTGGTCATCCGTGTGTATGACCAAAGATCTCGAGTTTAGACTTACTAGGAGGTCTTGTGCTCTTGTGAACAAGTGATCCACTTAGCTTAGTGGTTAAGTCTCAAGGATGTGAAGGACGAGGTCTTGGGTTCAATCCCCATGAGGTACATGGGAAGAGTATTTTGCCCAAAGAGCTCTAGAACCTTCTAGAAGCATCCACTGGACACTTGGCGCACATGTAGTTACATGGCTGACACTTGGATGATTAGTATCCACCTGCCCAAGAAGGCAGTCCCCTAGAGAGAGCTATATATAGAGGCATTTGGTTGGGAGGAGAGTCATCTCTCTAGTATGTGGTGGTCGTAATCCTTGCTCTCTTGCAGATGGCGTCAAAGGTTGTTGGATTTGTGGTAAGACTAATCATTTATCTCTTGAATGTTGGCATAATATTCAAAATGGTGAAGGATGTAACCATGTTGGAATCAATATCTTATTGGTCAAACAATGTCTCAATAATTCTTTTTGGTCAAATTGTACACCATTTATAAGCGCTCACTCTTAGTCCTTCTTAAAGGAAACAGCGCAGCGCAACAGCATGAATAGATGTCTTTTTCATAGTATTTACATCCAAAAGCATGAGGCAACATGGATACGTGGATATCCTCCCAACGAAACCAACCGGGTTCGATTCCCCCTCACAGCAACGTGCGGCAGCGTTATGTTTTATCATGCTTTTAGTTTTCAAATAAAGCAACGGACGAATGGACAGCGAATGGACGTCGACGAATTCCAATAAAGTTTTTTTTAAGCAATCGCTTGCTTTATGTGAACGTAAGATTTTAGTGGTGCTTTTCAAGGACAAACAAATACTATATAAAGAAGTGCATGGGGTCACTTCAAGATATCCTTCACCTAGTGTTCAATACAAGCTTGGAGCTTGGACCTCAATAGAGGTGGTGTTTCTTCTAGCACATGGGGCAGTCATGGTGCTAACTTGAAGCATGTTGAGGAGCATCTATGGAGTTCTTCTTAATGAATTTTGAGGAGCATCTATGGAGTTCTTCTTAATGATTCTTCTTCGAGAAGATGAAGGGTGTGCTCACACTCTAGCACATGGAGAGGAGGTTATCTCTTGTTCATGGCAAGAAGACTTGGTCATTAGCAGCTTGATGGTGAGGATCGGCCATCTACATGGTGTATTTGAAGATTGTCTTCTATAGGAAGATATTAGGTTGAATATTGTCTTTTTCAAGAAGATGTCTGGCTACTTCAAAGACATTGGATGGTGCCATCTACATGGTGTATTTGAAGATTGTCTTCTACAAGAAGATATCAGGTTGAAGATTGTCTTCTACAAGAAGATGTCGGGCTACTTCAAAGACATTGGATCGTGGTAAACATAAGATTTACATCTTATGTTAAGTATTAAGGTACATATTCTCTTTATGCACATAGGTACTACTAGAATTTTTTGGAGGCTGTGGTGTTCATATCAGGAGGAGTCCTATTGGGCATAGCTACAAGAGAAACAGTACGTATATGCTTTATGCATATTTTGTGAGATGTTTAAGAAGGTGTGTTCACATGAGTTTGAGGATTTCTAGCAGCAAAATTGATAGCATTCTATGCTACTTTATAAGTATGTGATGTTTTCCCACACGTATCTAACTTAGGGTCTTCCATAGCCTAAGTTCAGATGAGGGTTTGTTGACTATCAGTTTCACACTGATCCTTCCTCTTTCAGTCACATATATTCACTCTTCTATAACCTATAAGGTCACACATCTCATGTATATTCAGATTACTGCCCATACATCTGAATATGTTTGTTACATTGTACATTCACTCATTCATCTATTTCTCATCACATAGAGTGGTTGAGAGTTTTGCTCCCACATTGTACATTGAACATTGGTATATATGATACTATGAGTAAGCGATGGCTTACGTAACACCTTACACATGTCGTCTATTCTTTCTCTATCTTTATCTCATCATCTCTATGATTAAGTTGTGGTATGATCATGTTTTCTCAATATTGAAGATTGCTGGAATTAATGTTGTATATGTTGGACCTATGGAACCATGGACCTCTGACATGAGCCAAGGGCCTACCTCACTTCCAACATTTGGTATCAGAGCACTAAGGTTTTGGTTTCAGAACTTTAGGTCTTTGGCATCAATGCATTAAGGCTCATTCATATTCCGAGGTTTCCAAGGCCTCCAAATTTACAACATATGATTTAAGGGCATGTTCTAAAATTTGACATTTGACATACACACTTAATCTAGATGAGTAGAGATTTGAGAATTAGACAATTCAGTTACATGTGTATTCATGAGTGTGGAGTATGAAGTTGATGATCTGTTAGCAACCGAATATTTTTGGAAGAGTATGCATTATTTGAAGACCCAGACTTGATGAAGAGAATGTTAAAAATAAAGAAGTAAGCTCGTATATATTTTTGCAAAAAGGATCTTCTTCAAGTAGAAGGAAAATACAAAAATGAAAAATAGAAGCATTTACTTCAGTAAGTAGTGGAGGCCAAAAGAGAATCATTCAAAAGAGAATCAAATCCAAAATCTGAACAATAAGAGGAGTGGTTGTCCAAAGTAGTGGAGAAATGATGGAGAAGAGCTCTCAAACTCATCATGAGAGTTTTTGGTCACTTGGCTATAAAAGAAGCAAGGGAGGACACTCAAGAATAGAGGAAGAAGGCGTGGAAGCCCCCTTGTAGCTACTTCATTTGTTTTGAGTCATTTCGTTCAGTTCACTCTCATAGAGTATGTTCAGTTGCACACCCATTTTTGGGTAGTCTACTTGTGAGACCCATATCTCTCAACATGTGTATCCAATTTTAGTGTTTAAACATTTGTTGGTAAGCTTATCTTGAGTACTTCCTCTATCTAAAAGCTTTTTATGAAATTCTTTATGGTCTGTGAGTTATTCAAGTTTTAGTGAAGTCCAGGTTTCAGCCTAACTGAGTGGATAGGTAGTCTGTCTTGAATCAAATAGTTGCCAACTCAAATCTACTCCAAATTGAGTGTTTGATATCTCATTTGAAAGCTCTAGGTGTCTAGTTGAGTGACCAAAGTTTCAAGTTCATTGGATATTTCAGTTGGTACCAGTTTCCATTTGAAGGTTCTGCTGTTGGCAAGAGTCTTCATCCTGAGAAGGTCTTCTACACTTTTCGTTGCGATTAGGAGAGGAATTCTCCAACATTTGGTATCAGAGCCTTGGAGTTTGAAGAGGAAAAGCATTGGAGCTGAACTGAAGCAAAGGGAAAGCTACAAATCAAGGGGGAGCTTCATGAATTCAAGAGAGAGCGCCACAACATACTTGAGGTAAACTTCAATCTTGGAAGTTTTCAATGGCTGATTTAGGACAACTAGTTGAGAAGTTAGACAAAGACACTTTTCAGTCTTGGAGGTATAGAATGATAAATTACCTTAAAGGTAAAGGTTTATGGAGTTTAGTTAGTGGAGACGATCCACAACCGGTAGACCTTGAAGATCCCAACATCACTCCGACACAAAGGAGACAATTTGCTGATTGGGAAGAGAGGAATCGAAGGATGATGTTCCTCATCTCACAAGTTATTTCTAACACTATGATTGGTCATGTGCAAAGCTTAGAAACAGCCAAAGAAGTTTGAGAAGCATTGGAGAAGGTGTATGCTACCTCAACAAGGTCTCGGAGGATGCAACTCAAGAACGAGCTCAACAACATGAAGAAAAGCTCAAACCAAAGTATTAGTGAGTATACATTGAGGATTAAGGAGCTTTGAGATCAGCTAGCATCAGTTGGATGCAAGATAGAAGAGGAAGACATCGTCCAAACAGCCCTCAATGGCTTGAGGAGTGAAGAAAAGTGGAAGCCCCTCATCACAAACATCCTTTATAGAGATCCTCTACCAACATTTGATGAGATTATACCAAATCTTGTGGCTGAAGAGGTTGCTCAACAAGGAGAAGGCAACAAAGGTAAGGACAGCCATAGTGAAATGTTATATGCAGGAAGAGGTAGAGGAAGGAACTCAAGAGGAGGCTCGAGAGGAAGAGGAAGAAGCTACAACAATACAAATTTCAGCCAACACAACTCGGACGACAACAAGGACAACTCAAATGACAACACACATGGAAGAGGTCGAGGAAGAAATAGAGGAAGAGGTCGAGGTGCATACAATCCTCATAAAGGTATAACATGTTATCATTGTGGTAAACTAGGACATTATGCAAATGATTGTTGGCAAAAGAATGGAAGGCTGAATGGAGGCAACCAAAGGAGCCAAAATAACTATGCGAGTACATCAAGTGAAGGAGACAAGCAAACCATGCTTGCCATGAAGCATGACTACAACAACTCGAGAAGTGATGACCAAAAATGGTTCATAGATTCAGGTTGCAACAACCATATGACACGCCAAGGAGATTTGTTCACAAAGCTACAAGCTCCAAGTGGAAAAGGATGTGTGGAGACCGGCGATGAAACTCAACACGCAATTGAGCATGTTGGAGATATCAAACTTGGAGATAAGAAGGTATTGGCTGATGTTCTTCATGTTCCTACTATTGCAAAGAATTTGATTTCAGTAGGACAAATGGTAGAGAAAGGATATCATGTTATCTTCAATGAAAAAGACTGCTTTATAAAGAATCCAAAAGAAGGATTCAAGGTCATTGCTCAAGGAAGGAAAGAAGGAAGGATGTTCACTTTGGACATTCAACAACCACATGGAAAGGTGATGTATATTCAGTTTGGAAACAAGAGGATTGCTAAAATCGATTTGTGGCACAAAAGGTTTGGACATATCAACATTCCCAAGCTCAAGGACATGAGCAACCATGAAGTGGTAAGAGGTCTTCCAAGATTCAATGATGCCGGACTACATGAGTTTTGTGAAGCATGCGAACTAGGAAAGCAAACTCGACAACCATTCAAGAAAAGCAACTATGTGGCAAGGAATGTCCTCGACTTGATACACACGGATGTATGGGGACCATCACAAAAACCTTCAGTGGTTGGTAATAGATATTTTATCACTTTTATTGATGATCATTCAAGGAAAGTATGGATGTTTTGCATAAAACAAAAATCAGATGTGTTCTCCATGTTCAAGAATTTTAAAGCACAGGTAGAAAAGGAAACAAGACGCTATAAAAAGACCTTGAGGTCCGATGGAGGAGGAGAATATTTCTCCAAAGAATTTTCAGATTTTCTTTATGAAAATGGAATCAAGAGACAATTCACATGTAGGTACACACCTGAAAAAAATGGAATAGCTGAAAGGAAAAATCAACATATCACAAAAGTTGCAAGATGCATGCTCAACGAGATGAAGATGCCACTAAACTATTGGGCTGAAGCAACTAGTACGGCCGTTTATTTGATGAACAAGTGCACAACGGCTGGAGTGCATAATCTAACTCCCGAGGAGGTTTATTCCGATAAGAAGCCTGACCTTACACATCTCAAAGTTTTTGGATGTGTGTGTTATGTTCACATCCCTCAAGAACTAAGGACAAAGATGGAGGCAAAGTCCGAAAAATGTATTTTTATTGGATATTCATCGGAGCAAAAGGGATATAGGTGCTACAATCCGGTGACAAAGGAGCTACGAGTTTGACGAGATGTGGTATTTGATGAGCTAAGACCATGGTTTGGAGACAAAGGGAAAGAGAAGATTCTTGAAGAAGATTGCGAAGATGATGAAGGTGCTGTCCAAGAAGAATTTCAGCAAACAAGCACTCAAATGTCAGGTCCAGAAGCTTCTACATCACTTGGAGAAAGCTCAACATGGAAGGGGAGGCTAAGGAGTCATTCCTCATCACCAACAACAGCTTATGAAAGATCTAAAGCCGAAACTGCTACCCAAAATAGTGATTCAAATGAAAGTGAAGAAGAGTATGAAGAGGCGATCACACCGAAGGTAAAGTTGAACCGGTTGAAGAAGCAATGTTCAAAAGGAAATGAAAGGAGGTCTTCAAGAGCAAGGTATCCAATCGAAAGGCTGAGCTATGATAGTTTTATTGCAAATCATTTTGCATATATGACACAGGTGGTCAAAGACAAAGAACCGGATGCATATGAAGAAGCATGTACACAAAAAGAATGGCAAGAAGGTATGCAAGAAGAGATGAAAGCTCTCAAGGACAATCACACATGGGAGCTAGTTCCAAAGGCTGAAGGTATGAAGATTGTTCCAAATAAATGGGTGTTTAAAATAAAGAGAAGTGCTGATGGCTCTCTAGCAAGGCATAAAGCTAGACTAGTAGCAAAAGGATTCAAGCAAACTCACGACATCGATTATGAAGAGACTTTCAGCCCGGTTGCAAAGATGGGAACAATTAGAACCTTGATTGGAGTGAGTGCAACAAGGAGATGGCCATTGTACCAACTTGACATAAAAAATGCTTTTCTCTATGGTGAACTTCAAAAAGAGGTATACATGAGTCAACCGATTGGATTTGAAGACAAAAAGCATCCAAATTTTGTTTGTAGATTGAAGAAAGCTTTGTATGGGCTGAAGCAAGCACCATGTGCTTGGAATCAAAGATTGGTCGAGTACCTCACAAGGTGTGGGTATAGTCCAAGTAATGCGGATCCCTCTCTCTACATGAAGAAAGAAGAAGGCAAGCAGGTATATATTTGCATATACGTTGATGATCTCATCATAACAGGAAGTAATGTTACAGGAATACAAGAGATCAAAAGGAAACTCGGTAAGGAGTTTAAAATTTCACATCTTGGTGAGCTGAAATACTTTTTAGGCATTGAGATAGTCTATGGGAAAGATGGCATTTACTTAATGCAAAGAAAGTACCTATTGGATGTTCTTTTCAGATTTGGAATGAGTGAATGCAAACCACTCACTCAACCTATGGACACAAATGTGAAGCTATGCTCAAATGATGGAGAGAATTTAAATGAAGTAACTACATACAGGAGTATTATAGGTTCATTGATCTATGCTACGATCACAAGACCAGATTTGTGTTATATTGTTCGAGTTCTTTCTCAATTCATGCAAGCTCCAACAAGTGAACATTTAAATTCAGCCAAACGAGTGCTAAAATATGTGAAGCACACTGTCAATCATGCATTGTTTTATAGATATGATGAAGAATTGCAGGTAAAGGGCTTCAGTGATGCTGATTGGGCTGGTTCCAAGGAGGATAGAAGATCCAATTCAGGTTATGTGTTCATGATATGGAGCTCAAAGAAGCAACCTACTGTTGCACTATCATCTACAGAAGCTGAATATAGAGGTTTAACCTTTGCAACTTGTGAAGCTATGTGGATTAAGAATCTCTTGGCTGATCTTGATGTGCAGGTGGAGACCATTCCAATTTATGGTGACAAAATGTCAATCATTCACTTGACAAACAATCCAATGTTTCATGCACGAAGCAATCACATAGAAGTGCATTATCATTATGTTCGAGAAAAGGTTTTGAGCAAGGATGTGGATATAAAGTTCATTGGAACTAATGACCAGGTTGCAGACATGCTTACAAAGTCCCTAGATGCTTCTAAGCTCAAGAGGTTCAAGGACGACATCAACTTGCAGGATATGGCTGAAGGTGCAAGCTCACATGTGAGCTTGAGGGGGAGTGTTAAAAATAAAGAAATAAGCTCGTATATATTTTTGCAAAAAGGATTTTCTTCAAGTAGAAGGAAAATACAAAAATGAAAAATAGAAGCATTTACTTCAGAAAGTAGTGGAGGCCAAAAGAGAATCATTCAAAAGAGAATCAAATCCAAAATCTGAACTGTAAGAGGAGTGGTTGTCCAAAGTAGTGGAGAAATGATCGAGAAGAGCTCTCAAACTCATCATGAGAGTTTTTGGTCACTTGGCTATAATAGAAGCAAGGGAGGACACTCAAGAATAGAGGAAGAAGGCGTGGAAGCCCCCTTGTAGCTACTTCATTTGTTTTGAGTCATTTCGTTCAGTTCACTCTCATAGAGTATGTTCAGCCGCACACCCATTTTTGGGTAGTCTACTTATGAGAGCCATATCTCTCAAAATATGTATCCAATTTTAGTGTTTAAACATTCTTTGGAAAGCTTATCTCGAGTATGTCCTTTGTCTAAAATAGTTTTATGAAATTCTTTATGGTCTGTGAATTATTCAAGTTTTAGTGAAGTCCAGTTTTCAGCCTAACTGAGTGGATAGGTAGTCTGTTTTGAATCAAATAGTTTCCAACTCAAATCTACTCCAAATTGAGTGTTTGATATCTCATTTGAAAGCTCTAGGTGTCTAGTTGAGTGACCAAAGTTTCAAGTTCATTGGATGTTTCAGTTGGTACCAGTTTTCATTTGAAGGTTCTGTTGTTGGCAAGAGTCTTCATCCTGAGAAGGTCTTCTACACTTTTCGTTGCGATTAGGAGAGGAATTCTCCAACAGAGAATACTTCAAATTCAAGGAACAACAATGGTTTGGAGAAGATGAAGGAATCAGATCAACATCAAATCATAGGTATCAATTTTTACTATCAGATTATCATTTGCAGGTCATGTCTTAGAAGAGCAGTTATGAAGAGATTTGAAAGGTTTCAAGGAGTATTTTTATACACTTTTAGTCATTTGAAAGTTAAAGGCTACATCAAAACAGTTATCTAGAGGTTTTTCTAGAGAGTTTTGAGAAATCTCTTTCATGGCAAGAAAGCTCATCTAAGAAGACAAATAAGAGGATGGGATGAGTTTTTTATTTTTGAGCCAATTTTCTGTTGCAAGTTGGTTGAATATCCAGATACAAATGTGATCTAGAGAGGTATCTCTAGAAGGGTAATTCATCATTCAGACAAAAGATTGGTGAATTTAGTCGTTTCAGACATTTGAAGCATAATTTTGATTCAGAGATATGAGGAGATGATAAAACATGATTCTATATTCACTTCCATTTGTATACCATGTTTGTTTTATCTCTTACTCTTAGTACTAGAGAAAGAGAAAAAGTTCATTTGAAGAAGTCAAGAGTGTTTGCTACTTCAAGATGAAGAGAACAAAAGGTATGGAAGAGAAGTTTGAAGATGTTGACATCATCAGGTGGAAGAAAGATGCAAAAGAAGAAAGTCCATCATTTCGAAAAGAAAAGTAAGGCTTCCTTTTCTCATATATTTTCCATATACTTTTCCTATTTTATCCTCTACATCCAAAGACAAGTCTACGAGAACATCTTGTTTAAAGAAGAAGCAGTTTCTTGTTTTGCATTACACTTGTTCATGATTTGACAGAGAATTGCATTGAGAGAAACAAAAGCACTCATATGTGTATGAGTTATGTTGAAGCTTTTAAGCAGGAAGCTTATATGTTCCCTCAAAGAATTCTTGGAGTGTCAATACAGAGCTACTTGGTATGTGACAAGTTGTAGAGAAGTATATTTCTTCTTTATCTAACTCTTGAGGTAAAAGAGTTTTCTGTAGCAGATGTTGAAGACTTAGGTTGAGGTTTTATGTTTGGAAAGGTTACCTCATATTCAGTATTTTTAGAAAACTTCAGAAAATTTAGATTTGCTGATGTACATGTCATTTGAAGAATCTACTTTCTATGATTGTCTAGATTTTTGGATACATGTTTGTATTCATAAAGGTCTTCCATCAAATCCTATCACTTGATTGAGAAGTGGAGTTAGGCAAAAGAAAATCAAGCAGATACTATCACATTTCACCTTGGTAAAATATGAAAGTTATGAAGTATCAACTTGCACCTTTTGGAGTTCTCAAGGTAAGAAGTTTATCCACTTATGTTTCAAGTAGGAATTGCAGATTCTTGGAAAGGATTTCTTTGAAGAAAAGTTTTACAACTTTTTGTAAGAAGCATGGACACTTGGAGACATTCAGGTAGCAAATCAAACATTCAGCCATGAAGGTTTGATGATAGCAGATTCTACACAAAAGAGATCATTGATCTTGTATGATCTTGAGTATTTATGAGTCAGTTGTCTATCCTTTGTGCATGAAGATTCTTAAACATTGGAAGAATTAAGTCAAAGATTCAGATTCTATTAGATTTCTGTTATAGAGAGATAGGTGAAGATACTTGTTATGTTACAGAAGGTTATGAATCCTAAAATGCTTTCAGCAAGGTTTTGTTATGTTAGGATCAGCTAACCTTATTCTACAATATGGAAAGCTGAGGAAGTAAGAGTGGAAGCTATTAGCAATTGTGCAGTGCAAATAAAAAGGATTCAGAGATTTTGTTTTCAGATACAGGTAGTGGTCACTGAAGATTAGATTTATTGATAGAAGGAAGACGTTCCAGATTTCGTAAAGTCTGATATATTTGAAGAATTTTGGATACTAGTGTTAAGTCATCCAGGGGGTGATGAAACATGAAGACTTATTTTCAGCCATATATAAAAGAATACAGAGTCATACCTATAGGTATTCCTATTTCAGGTATTCCTATATTTCCTTTGTCAGTTTCTCTTTATGTTCCAGCTTTGTAAGAAGAAGGAAGAAGAAGAATGTTTGGAGAAAGTTCTTGTTCAGGAGAAGATTCTAGAGTTCTATTTGAAGAGCACCTTGATATTTCAGGAAGGTATATTTCAGAAGTGTGCACATATATGTTTATACCAAGTTCTGAAGGATTTAAAGGATGAAGACATGATGACATCAAAGATCTTTACTCATATTTCAGTTGATTTCAGTTGATTTCAACTGAGTTAAGTTGATTTGACTTGAGTACAGTCAAAGATGAACCAGTAGTGTTCATAATACACTAAGTTGTGAGTTGTCAGTCACAGGTTCCATGATTCAGTTCTTGATTTTGTTTAGTGTATTTACATGACGCAACAGAAGTACGTTGAGAAAACTTTTTGTTAGGTAAATGCAAATATATGGATCCTAGTGTATGTTTTCAGGTTTTTGAAGACAAGAGATAGCAAGTTCGGAGACATTTCATGCTATATTTGTTGTCAAGCAGTGATTGCTTGATGTGTACACTATTGGATATCTAGTTTGCATATTTTCTCAAGTATTATGGTTCATATTCAGCAAGTTCAAGTTTTCTTGAAGGAAAGTCAAATTCAGTTTTGAAGAACAAGTTCTAAAGTGCGGGAGTATAAGCTTGAAGCTTGTGGTAATTTGCAGATTATAAAGTTTGCAGATTCAGTTCAGATTGTACCAATATGACATTGTAGGGGGGATTGTTGGAATCAATATCTTATTGGTCAAACAATGTCTCAATAATTCTTTTTGGTCAAATTGTACACCATTTAGAAGAGCTAACTCTTAATCCTTCTTAAAGGAAACGGCGCAGCGCGAAAGCATGAATAGATGTCTTTTTCATAGTATTTACATCCAAAAGCATGAGGCAACATGGCTACGTGGATATCCTCCCAACGAAACCGTTCGCATTTGATTCCCCCTCATAGCAGTGCGCGGTAGCGTTATGTTTTATCATGCTTTTAGTATTCAAATAAAGCAACGGACGAATGGACAGCGAATGGACGTCGACATATTCCGATAAAGTTTTTTTAAGCGATCGCTTGCTTTATGCGAACGTAAGCTTTTACTGGTGCTTTTCAAGGACAAACAAATACTATATAAAGAAGTGCATGGGGTCACTTCAAGATATACTTCACCTAGTGTTCAACACAAGCTTGGAGCTTGGACCTTAGTAGAGGTGGTGTTTCTTTTAGCACATGGGGCAGCCATGGTGCTAACTTGAAGCATGTTGAGGATCATCTATGGAGTTTTTCTTAATGATTCTTCTTGGAGAAGATGAAGGGTGTGCTCACACTCTAGCACATGGAGAGGAGGTTATCTCTTGTTCATGGCAAGAAGACTTGGTCATTAGCAGCTTGATGGTGAGGATCGGCCATCTACATGGTGTATTTGAAGATTATCTTCTACAGGAAGATATTAGGTTGAAGATTGTCTTCTACAAGAAGATGTCGGGCTACTTCAAAGACATTGGATGGTGCCATCTACATGGTGTATTTGAAGATTGTCTTCTACAAGATGATATCAGGTTGAAGATTGTCCTCTACAAGAAGATATCAGGTTGAAGATTGTCTTCTACAAGAAGATGGCGGGCTACTTCAAAGACATAGGATGGTGGTTAGCATAAGATTTACATCTTATGTTAAGTATTCAGGTACATATTCTCTTTATGCACACAGGTACTACTTGAATTTTATGGAGGCTGTGGCATTCATATCAGGAGGAGTCCTATTCAGCATAGGTACAAGAGAAACAGTACGTATATGCTTTATGCATATTTTGATGAGGTGTTTAAGAAGGTTTGTTCACATGAGTTTGAGGATTTCTAGCAGCAAACTTGATAGCATTCTATGCTACTTTATAAGTATGTGATCTTTTCCCACACGTATCTAACTTAGGGTCTTCCATAGCCTAAGTTCAGATGAGGGTTTGTTGACTATCAGTTTCACACTGATCCTTCCTCTTTCAGTCACTCATGTTCACTCTTCTATAACCTATAAGGTCACACATCTCATGTATATTCAGATTACTGCATACATCTGAATATGTTTCTTACATTGTACATTCACTCATTCATCTATTTCTCATCACATAGAGTGGTTGAGAGTTTTGCTCCCACATTGTACATTGAACATTGGTATACATGATACTATGAGTAAGCGATGTCTTACGTAACACCTTACACATGTCGTCTATTCTTTCTCTATCTTTATCTCATCATCCGTATGATTAAGTTGTGGTATGATCATGTTTTGTCAATATTGAAGATTGCTGGAATTAATGTTGTATATGTTGGACCTATGGAACCATGGACCTGTGACATGAGCCAAGGGCCTACCTCACTTCCAACAAACCACAACTTTATTTCAAGAGAAAAGGGTCATAGAAATCAGAGAGGTAATTTTAGAGGAAGAGGTAGTAGAGGCTTCTTTGGAAGAAATGTAGGTAGAGTCTTTCAAAGTCAATCTTACAATAATATCTACTACAACTATGCTTCAGATCAGAAAGAGGATTCAACCCTAATCGTGAATGCAACTTGTGAAAGACAAAGTGAAGATCAAAGAGTCTTCTACATTGACTCAGGGTGTAGCAATCACCTAAGTGGTAACATAGCTTTGATGACTGATTGGGAGAATAAAGTAAGTAATCATATGGTTCAAACAGATGATAACACAAAGCATAATGTGAATTCCATTGGATCAGTAAAGGACAAGGATGGAAGTACTCCTTTGAGTAAGGTTTTGTATGTTCCTACAATTCCAAAGAATCTAAGAAGTATAGGGCAAATTGTAGACAAAGGTTATGAAGTAAGATTCACTAATGATGGAGTTTTTGTGGAAGACCCTAGTAATGGGTATAAACAAATTGTTTCAGGAAAGAAAGAAGGAAGGCTATTCACATTGAAGATTCAAGGTGATATTGGTCATGCCTTGTTCGCTTATGGAGGATACAAGATTTTTGAGCTAGATCTTTGCCATAAAAGGCTTGGACATTTCAATCAAAGACATATTAAGGATATGATTAACAATGGTTCAGTACTTGGATTACCTAATGTTGCAGGTCAACACATGATATACATATGTGAAGCATGTCAGTTAGGTAAGGCTCATCAGCGATCATATAATAAGCATGGTTTCATGTATTCAAAGAAGCTTGAATTGGTACATACAGATGCGTGGGGGCCATCAAATGGCTTTAGCATTAATGGTTCAAGATATTATGTGATTTATGTTGATGATGCTACTAGGTGGATGACTATAGATGTGATCAAAGATAAATCAAAGGTGTTCAATACATTTAAACATTATCATGTGTATGTAGAGAGAATCACAGGTCAAAAATTGAAGAGACTAAGGTCACATGGAGGGGTAGAATATTTCTGTAATCAGGTTAGTGATTACTTATGGAATGCTGGTATAAAAAGGGAAGTTACTTGTAGGTACTCTCCTAAACAAAATGGTGTAACATAAAGGAGAAATAGAACTCTTGTTGAGTTTGCAAGGTCAATTATGAAGGAGAAAAATTGTCGCAATTATTTGTGGATTGAGGCTATAAATACAGCCATATGCTTGGTTAATAGGTTACCATGTAAAGCTTTAAAGGGTATGACACCATATGAAGCTTGGTGGGGTAAGAGACCTACCTTAGATCATTGCAAAGTATTTGGATGTTTGGCTTATGCACATGTGCCATCTCAGTTCAAACATAAATTAAAACCTAAAGCTGAAAAGTATGTGTTCATTGTCTATGATGATAAGTAGATGGATTATAGGTTGTGGAGTCCATCCACAAAGCAATTCCTTGTGTCAAACGATGTTACATTTGATGAGCAAGGTACTTGGTATGCAGGTACAATTAATATTCAGGCATGTGATGAAGAAACTTTGAATCGAAAGAAAGGTAAATTAAAGGTTCAAATATTTGATGAATAAGAAAACAATGAAGCACAAGTTGAAGTTGAAGAAATGCGAAGGCTTGATCTAGAATGTGATGAACTAGAAACTTCAAGAAGTGGAGAACTCAAAAGGTCATCAAGAGATAAATGGCAACCTATAAGGTATAGTTATGATACTTCATTTTTGACTAGTAAAGATTATTCTTAAATGGTGAAAGCAAAGGAAGACCCTTCTACATATGAAGAGGCAAAAGGTAACGAAAAATGGGAGAAAACTATGTAGGAAGAGTATGATGCATTAATGGAGAATGACACATGGGATTTGGTTCCTAAACCAAATAGTGAGAAGATCATTCGATGCAAATGGGTCTACAAAACAAAGAGGTATGCAGATGGAAGTGTGTCTAGATATAAAGCAAGACTTGTTGTGAAAGGGTATGCTCAGACATATGGTATAGATTTTGATGAGACCTATAGTGTGTGGCAAAGCTGAAAACTATAAGGACTCTCATAGTTATTGCTGTATATAAAGGTTGGAAGATATATCAATTATATGTGAAGAATGCTACTCTAAATGGTTATGTTTCAGATGATGTTTCCATGGAGCAACGAGCAAGGTTCAAGGATAAAAGATATCCAGAGTATGTATGTAAGCTCAAGAGAGCTTTGTATGGTTTGAAGTAGGCCCCAAGGGCATGGAATTATAGACTTGTGAAGTTCTTGAAGGATCTTGGTTTCCAAGTGTCTAAGGCAGATCGTAGCTTGCTTGTTACAGCAAGTGACGATGGGTTCATTTACATATGCATATATGTTAATGACATAATTCTTACATGTACAGTTGAGAAGGGCATACAAGGTCTTAAGAAGCAAATGGAGAAAGAATTCAAGATTAGTGACTTGGGAGATTTTTCATATTTATTGGGCATGGACATTTCATATACCCAACATGGAGTATATGTAACTAAAGAAAGGTATTTGAAGAACTTGCTAATCAAGTTTAAAATGGAAAATTGCAGGGTAGCACCTACAACAATGGAGGTGAATCACAATTGAGCAGATATGAAGGAGAAGAATTCAAGGACATGTAGCTATCTCAAAGTCTGGTTGGTAGTTTAATCTATGCTACATTAATTAGGCATGATTTGTCATATGGGAGAGAACATTGGGTTGCAGGACAAAGGGTGTTAAGATACATTAAGGGTACACTCAAAGAAGGTTTGTATTATGGTTTCACATCAGATACAAACATCAAGATATATAGTGACATAGATTGGGCAAGTAATCCTGATGATAGGATATCTACCTATGGGTACTTATGTTATGTGGGAGATAAGTTAATCTCTTGGTGTTCTAAGACGCAACATACAATTGCTTTATCATCCACAAAAGCAGAGTATAAAGGAATAGTTGAATCTCCAAAGGAGGTGAGATGGTTGAATACTCTCATGAAGAGTTTTGACATCATTCAGAGTACACCCACTATTCATGGAGATAATATGAGTTCATTGTATCTAGCTGCTAACCCTGTATTTCATGGCAGTGTTAAACATATTGAGATTCAATATCACTTTCTAACAGAGAAGGTGATTGATAAAGAGATTGAAGTAATACATACTTCAGCAAAAGATCAGATTGCAAACATGTTAACCAAAAGCTTGGATTGCAGGTATAAAGAAGATGGAGAAAATCACAATTCATGATTGAGGGGGAGCTGTTGGTGCAGGACAATGAATAATCCTTTTTGGAAATGATTTTGTACAAGTCTAAGTCTATAGTTGAATGACTTGTGTGAAAATTTTCAGATCCTGATTGTGACCAAGCTCAAAGAATTTTAAGTAGGAACATTTACATGTGTAAATGTGAATAAGAGAAGATTGCAGCAGACACAAATTTGATGATAATGTTTTGGTCAGTTCTCCTTTTACAATGTAAAGTTTTGAGCACATAAGCACTCCTTCTTTAAGTTAGAAGGTAAGCTACCTATGGCTAAAAGCATTTGAATAAATGAGTTCTAGTTTAAGAGAACTATGCATTAGAAGTAGCAGGTGTCAAAGTCGAGCGTACAAAAGAATAGTTTTAGACATAGGTGAATTGTTTGGAGTAGATCTCAAGATTTACTAAACCTTTTGAGAAAATCTAACTGGGAGAAGGTGCAAAAACACTAGATGACACTTCATTCAAAGTTTAATCGAAAAAGTTGCACATTTGATCAGTTTATGAATGGATTAAGTGAAGTAGACTCTGTGTATGTTGAGTTTATTCACAATTAGTTCAAAATTTTGGTAATCTTGTATTGGTCTTCCAAAATTGGTTGAGGTTTTGAGTTGTTCTGGATATAGAGGTGCTGTAACATCAAGAATAACTTGTTCCTTTGGAGATTAACACTCTCCATCAATACTCAGGGTCATCATCCATACATTTCACAGGGATACATGATGTAAGATCATCTACAAAAAGAAGAAAGGATCAACCATTTTTCTAGCCACCAAATCTATTGTCATCAAAAGTCCCAAATACAATTGCCTTTGCAAAAAAATGTAAATATGAGTATATCTCAATCCCATCAATGCTGCGTTCAATCACATGGAAATCACCAGTTTCTAGTAAAGACCATCCTTTTTAGCCGTATGTCAATTAGCTACTTAGAAGATGCTTTATAATGATTTCATGAAGCACTTGGCAATCTTCGTTTCGCGTAAAAAAAGATCCCAGAGAGACATCAAACTTCAAGAGCTCAGGTTGTATTGACTTTCTAAGCCTAGAATTCTATACGATACAAACGGAACATGGAATTTAGATTATTTAGTTGTGGAGAGAGAAAGAGAGAATCTAAATTATAAAATAAATTAACTTGACATCATTCACGAGCGATCTGGTAATAGTAGGACGACAAGAGTTCCATGCAGTCTTCTCGCTTCTTCTATTTCATGTTCCCAAGAGAGTACAAAGCCCTTCAAATATTCACTCACCTGCTAAGTTAAGAGCATTGCTAGAATACTGAACTTTTGACCCAAGAAAAATGGAGTCATATTCGCTATATTTCATGTTTTATCTGTAGATACGACAGCACCCTCAAAGAAACACCTATACCCAAAAATGAGATTAAGAATGTTATCCTCGGATAAAGCCCAACCCTGAATCGAGAGTTAAGGAGCGATATGTATTATAAAGCTTCTCTTGCAGTTGAAGACATAACAAAAATCTCCGCTCTACATTCTATGGCCTTCAAGTACATAGAAAAGCAGATGCCTTAACTTGCTTACCACATAAACACATTAACATGATTGGTTGAGTTATCTTTTCTAGAGCATAAGCTAAATTAACACCATGAGTGAACACAAAATTACAATGACTTCTTCCTCACAATAGTACTCGTAGATTCTTCTCTGGGAATGTACAGAAAAATGTACAGGCATAACTTTACCCTTCTTTGTTTCTTTGACATACATACAGACACAAAAAGCTCAACATATGAGCCATTCGAATCGAAATGAAGTGATTGATAAAGTTATGGAATTGAAAGGATAGTGACACCTTCATACCGGCGTGAAAATGAGCATTCATAAACTTTGACATCGAGCTTCTGAATACAAAAGTCATGTAATATATCACGTGACATACCAGGTTCTAAGAAGGATTACCACTATCACTTGATTAAACTTTGCGAGTCCATTGTAATTCTCTGCCGTGACCTGAGCTATCCATTCTAGCATGAGTGTATGCAGTAAGTAGCAACCTGTTGAACTAGAATAAAGAACTAAAAGATGTCCCTGTCGGCCATGGTGAACTGAGATGTGCTGTTTATTCACGTTTTTCTAAGCACTCTGATGCACCGTGCTCTTTAAGAAGACAAGTGATATCTAGGCAGCAAGTGCCATATTCTTTGAGTTATCGGTCACATAACTGAAGCTATCGATCACGAAAAAGAAATTTTCATAATCTCTACTCTTCCGAGACTTTGACATCTTTCTAACGTAATTGCTATACCTCATTGGCACGTATCCTTCATAGTACTCTCGATGAGAACAAAGCTGCTTGACAACATTATCTCTAACAGCCTTATGATGTGCTGGTGTACGATAAAGTTGGTCTGAGAAGGCCCGAAAAAGATAGTCTGCTGCTGCTTGAAGAGTGCCTTGATCCCGTCTTCATCTAAAATCAATAACAAAAAACGTTTCTCCTACAGGTCTAGGGAGTTGAATATGGTTGAGACACCTCACAAGGAATTAGGTGATGCATTCATGCTCCTCTCAATTGTTGCGTAGCTGCAATCGGCTGATGGCCCCATGCTCCAATCCACCAATGTGTGTAAAAATTTTCTTCCTCAACCGTTGGAAAGCCCATATAAGATTCCAAAAAAATTAGTTGAAGGTGTTGTGCTAAGCGATGCAGCACTTGAAAAGTTACTAGATTGTCCATAATGCCATTGAATAGGAATCTATTGAGACAAATGATCCCAAAGGATATAAAAAGACCCATTGTATTAGGAGCTCCAATATATTTTGCACATTCATCTCACTTTTTTGTACATCTACATGCAAACCATTCACATAAAGTATATCGGAAGAAGGCTCAACATCCTTGACACTGTTCCTTTTTTCCTCCGAAAAGTGAGTTCAAATACGTATGCATTTGTCTTCTATTTTGTTAGTGTCAACACTTTCATCACTTAAATCAATATCATCATCATAATCATCTCAATCTGTAATGGTAGCATCTCACTTCAACTGAGCAGAATGGAATAGTGGAGGCATTACCAATTCTCATGTAGGGCAAGAAATATTGACCCAAAATTTGCATAGATGAGCCCATTAGCTAGTATTGCGATCATCATCATCTAAATGTGGGCTTGGAGTGTTATGAGAGCCTCCATAACCTCCTTTGCATCCTAGCCTACCTTTATCTTTGTCAACAGCCATTCCCACTAAGCTAAGCCACTCAATAGCCTTGGCCCACAACATTCAAATAGATTTCAATCATATACTATCCCACAACTCTAATTTTGTCTAGATCTTCACTCATTTTATTATTGATCTGTGCAAATCAATTTCAAATTATATCAATACAACTTGCCTTAGCTGATGTGTTTACCCTTAATGACTTCATTACTCCTTGTGCAATGTGCATCCTTCCAAAAGGCTAAAAAACCCATCATAGGAAGCAATCTCATGCATAGATCAAACGTCCTTTCAAACATTTGTTCAGGCTCATCTAATTGTATGCATTCTTCCCCCACGCTTTTTACCACGTGAAATCCCTTGTAAATCAAGGTCTTGCATGAAAGATCACCAATGTGAGCACTGCCTCCATTCTTCCCAATTCTGTAGATTTGAGTGCTTGGCTCCCTTTGAAGCCCTCTATCTTCTAGGATATGGCATCCTTCTTCTAGGTACAACAGCTCCATGAGCACGACCCTTTGCTCGAAGAGCTGCAACATGACCACATCCAACTCCAATGCGTTACTTTCATGAATAAATACATGCTCCGCTTGTGAAACGTGGTCATCCTTGACAGTATATAGGATGTTCACGAGTTTGCAATTCCAATTATCCTCACATTCAATAAGGTAGACCCCCCCCCCCCCCCCAAATAGCAAAACAAATTATTCTATTATATGCTATTCTAAAAATTGCCTCCTCCTCGAGTGCACCAATAATGATCCTCAAAAATTAATATTCGATTGAACTGCACAGCTTAAGTAAATCTTTAAATAAACCAAGATCTCATTTGAAGCCACCAATGTTCAATCAACCAGAATCATCCAAAAACAATGTCCTGAGCACAAACAACACATCATAAAACATATCATGATTCTAGTTTGATGTTAGTTGAATGCCATTTCCATTTGGTGGGTCATGCTTGATTATTAAGCTTGGCTTCAAATTGTTACCACAACGTCATGGCAACTATATTTCCATAACACTATCTATCTATGTGCAGAGTTATAGGTACAAAAACTTGGGAATTTTTCATAATTCACTACATTAAAAAAATTAAGTATTCTTCAAACTTTAGGGAACTAATTTAAAAACCAAATCTTGCATGAATTTGAAGCAAATGAGCACAATGAGAAAGAGAAATAGAATTTACAATATGGTAGAAAGAGAGTTGTGATAACCTAACTACACCTCTATATAGAGAGAAACAAAAACATGAGAAAACAACATATGAAAGATTGCGGGCTGCTAGCTTAAGTTTATGCCTTAAGTAAACTAAGATTAAACTCATGAAACACAATAATAAAAAGAAATATGGTTCTTATATAAAAGGTTTTGTTTTTCTATGATCCAATTTAGCATCCATCAATCAATATGGGTGCACTTCTTTATGGGGAATTGAAAATATTTGAATTTGATTGACTTGGATGGATGTCCAAACTTGATCTCCCAAGTTTTGTTCCTCTTTTTTGATTGGTCCACTTTAAAAAACCCTGGATGACTCCTTTTGTAGCCTTGAGTCTTAATGTTCAATGCTCCCCTTCAAGTCCCAAAGCATAGATACTTCATTCCTGCCCATGGATTGAGTTGTTGTAGTTCTAGTACATCGAATGCTTTGGTAAAAATATCTACATATTGGTCTTCTGTACTGAGCTTCCCCATATTTACATACTTTGATATGATCTTCTCTCTTATGCTTGGAATTCACATGGAGCATAGGGTCTTGAGCTCAACATATGATACTTATGTTTTCAAAAAATATAGGCACTTTCATAAACTTAACATCAAGATCAATAATGCGCAACATACTTATGCTGGAACTTCTACATTCAAGTTTGGTTTAGAAGAAACCCATTGGTTGGTGTTTCTATCCAATGAGCATCAATATAATCTTGTATATATAATCCATCACCCAATGGATAATAGAGGCCTTATTCATTGATCCTTTGAGGTATGACTGCAATACATTGTGAAACTAGGTGCCTACTGAAATTGAGATAACACTCCTATTAAATGTATGGTATCTATTCTTTTGATAATGGCATGCTAGATAGAGCCAATAATTGACCCATATATGGTCACTTACTTAACTTCTTTATACTTGTCACTCAATTAACCAAATCAATCACACAAGACAAACTTCTTCAAAAGCTTGCAAGTACTTTAAAATACCTAAATCAAAGATTTCAATCTAGAATAGAAAATTCTTCTTTATGTCCTTTATGTTGGCTTCATCATAACCTCTAATGACTAAATAATCAACATATATACGAATTAAAACACTTTACCCACTTTCCTTCTTTGCAAAGAGTAATGATTCTCCATCACTTTTATCGTATCCCCATTTCACCAAGTAGTCCACAAGATTTGGTTCCAAGATCTTGGAGCTAGCTTCCGTCCATAAGAAGGCTTCATAAGCCTTCATACATGATGTGGAAACCTCTCATCTTAAAAACCTTGGGGATTCTTCATGAAGACTATCTCTTCAAGCTCTCAATTGAGGAAATAATTCTTTGCATCCAATTGGTACCTCTTCTTAGAGTTTGAGGATAAAACAGAAATCAAAGTAATGATAGCCATCAAAGCTACAAGAATGAATTTCTTTCGAAAATCTACGTCAAAAGTCTAAGGAAAACCTTTGGCAACCTACCTAGATTTATACCTAGAGGTGCTCCCATCTACATGACTCTTTACCTTATGCATCTATTTATTTCCAATGACTTTCATGTACTTTGTCCTTTGCACTATTGATCAGGTATCATCATCTTCAAGTGATTTGAATTTTTCCTCCATGGATGCATTCAATTCCCTGTTCTTATTTTCTTCTTAAGAGAAAGCTTTTTGACATTCTATAACTTGAATCATGTAGGAATAGTTTTCTGCATTGAATAAATCATAAACTAAACTTTGAATAGGGTATTTCACCCTATTTTGTGATCTTACATCACTATCAAATAGCGAGAACCACCTTCTTCTTGTTTTGGGTGCTTTAAATCTTGAGCTTTCTAATTTCTCCACATGTTCATGACTTGTGGATTCCATGTATTTTGATAGATGGTCTTCATTATGTGCCTTTTCATTTGCTTTATCATTCCTTAGCTTCATTGAGCTTCATTCCTCATTCTTCCTTACCACATTAATGTATTACTTAATGGTGTTTTTTAAGTGGTTGGAATACTCATTTCCAAGCTTTGTTATTGTTCTCTAAAGCTCTTCTCTACCTCATATGCATATTGAAACTACAACACATTTTTGCTACCATACAAAGGTAAGAGACCATCAAGTATTATATCAATAGATACCTTAAGCTTGGATTATAGCATTAGAATACGTTTTTCTACGCAAAATTCCAAGATATATACACCAATCTGGCTTTACATCTAATTTCTATCTCGATTCTTAAGATATGTAAACATAACACACACAACCAAACACTATAACATTTGAAAGGCTAGGTTTTGTATAACAAAATGCTTCATAAGGTGTTGAATCCATGTACTTGAGGGTACAAACCTATTGACAATGCAGATGGCTCTCTTTTTTTGCATCATCTAAACACAAGTTAGGAAGACTTCTTTCATTTAACATAAGTCTATCTACTTGTGTTGTATATATTTTCTTCCTGTCTACTACAACATTCTCTTGGTTGTGTACTTGGAAGTAAAATTCCTTTTAATTCCATGATCATGTAAAAACTTGGAACATTCATTTAAAAAATATTTTCCCCCTCCATCTGACCAAAAGGTCTTCATAAACTTCCCTATCTCTTTTTTCACTCTGTTTTTAAACCATTTGAAGTGGTAAAACAATATTGACTTTTTTTTAATGAAATAAATGCAAAGAAATAGGAATGATCATCTATGAATGTGATCAAATATATACATTTTCGGTCCCCATTCATGTGTGCATCTGATTCAACACATGCTTTCTCACATGTCCTCGCTTTCTGAATGGTAATCTACTTTATTTCCTTAATGGAAAAGAATGGCATAAATGTTGCATATTATGAGATGTAAAATGAGGTAGAAAAATCAACAAGGCATTCAATTCCGTGTCCCTCCTCATTTGCAAGTTGATGTGGGTAGTTCATTTTTCTCACAAGTCAATCTCTTTAACCTATTTATTTCCAATTAACAAGTACAAGTGTGATGGGCTGATGGCTTTATGTCCATGGTGAAGAATCACCCTTGCTCCTTTTCTTTTTCTATGATATTATAGTTTCATTTGCGATCTTGAAAAAAAACATAATTGATCATTGAAGCTCACCTCATAATCTCTTTCAAACACTTGACCTACCAACACCAAGGTTTTGGTGATGACTGACACATGTGACATATCCTTGAACACCTTGGAGCATTGAAAAATAGTAAATGGAAAATATCCCACATATGTGATTTTGTGCTAAGTGTCATCCCCTATCTCTACATGTCCTTCACTATCGGATGAGTGTAAATTGAAGAAAACATCTTTATTCAAACTCATATGGTTGCTAAACCAATATCTATGTATCATGAATAATTTCAATAATCTTTTTCTATTCAACCATACATCCTATAAAAGCTCTCATTTTCTTAATTAGTTGTTGTTGACCGGATCTTGCAGATGCACCTACACAAAGGATAGTACAGAAACAAGATCTCACAAAAACATGAACAAAATAGAAAGAGACAAGAGACTTGACAATAGATTGGGTACAATCTCCCCCCACATACTCTGATGAACAAGTCTATCAAAGCATGTGTATTTATAGGTTCTTGATTACAAGATAAATGACGGAGGTGGTTTGAAAAGCATGTGTTTACGAAAGTCTGCTTCATTCTTAAAATCGTTGCTTTCTTTGTGATCTACTATTTTACAAAAAAAACGTTGCTTTCTAAAGCAAACTATTATTTTTACAAAAAATAACTAAGATACTATCTTCGAAATATTCTTCTAAATATGTTCAAAGATATCTGAATATATCCACACGTGTTCATGCCCTCATGAGTCTTCACTTGCTAAATCAAAACAAAAATCACATTAAAAACCTCAAGGCATTAAAATTGATATAACATTCCACTATTCCATAAAGTATACCTTGTCCCGTACTTCACAAGTTACTAACCTCACTTGATAATAATAAAATAGACACAGACAACAAGTCATATGTCCCATCACTAAACAAGCATAAGCATTCCATGTAAAAACACATGCATGGAATTGGAAAACTAGAATTTAATGTGACTATGAATGATATGCAGAAATCAAATGATCATAATGTGGAGATAGTGATGTTTTATGAATCCATTCAGATTCTTCAAGTGAGTGATTTTTATATTTAACTAAATATATATGATATTGCTTACCAGTGCATGTAGTATTTGTTGACACATCCATGCTCTACCATTTTTGTATTCACATGAATCCACTTTATCCCACATGCAAGGTCGTCCTCACAAGCTCTCATGTACTTTCATGCAATGTCCATTTATCCCACATTGGATGTACTTTGCCCTCTTCTCCATATAAGGAGGGCCTCACCTCTCCTCTCCTCATTCCCTCATGCTCTACCATGAGGCTCTCTCCTTGAGGTGCAAGCTCCATGCTTCTTATGTAAGTTTTCTTTTCATAATTTAGTTCATTTCATTTCATATCTTCATTATGTCATTTCTAGTGTGTTTTGAGCCTCCATAGCCTATTGTTGGTTTGCGGTTATCTTGGGCCATGTTTCTCAACATGGTATCAGAGGATAGGACATAGATTTGTTTCATTTTATTCAATGATTCTAATCATTAAGAGTTTTTTCCCAATTATTGATCATTCCATTTTTTTTCTCCCTCCCTCCCATATCCCATGATACAAGTGCGTTTGAGTACTACTCTCACCATCACCATTTTTATCATTGATACTTGTTATTTGCTTAAGTATGCATGGACTTAGATCCTTTATAACATCTATGAAATAAATTGGTATTTTGTTATGTGTTTGAGGAAAGCTTCCTTTGTGGCTATTTTTGTCACTATAGCACACAAATGTTATTAGATCTCATCCTCCATTCTTCGATGCACTTTGAAGTACCTCGCCACATGGCTTGTACGTGGTCTTTGTTGTCATAAGCTATAACAAATTTACAATATCTCTTGGATACCATAATGAGCATAGAGAGATATTAACATAATGACCAGTGAGAGAGAGATTAACAAAAGCAAGAAAAGTGCAAAATCGTATGCTGCTATTTGAAATGTAAGTCGCTAGATTGCATTAGTCTCATGGTGTCTCTGTAGGGAATGCCACACATATTGCATCACTATCCTGGATTCTCTATCAGGCATGCACTGTCATCGGCTGGAAGAAATGGTCATCATAATGACTGTGCAATCGATAATACAAACATGCACTCCCAATTTGGGATAGTCTGAAAAAAACTGAAGGATACAGTAATGCCAGTAATGCCACTGTGTCTCACAGAAGGTTGTGTCCTACAAAGCCATTGATGATGATAGGGAGGAGCTTCTATGCATAATCAAAATGCAGTGTTCAGAATGCTTGCCTTCACAAATACTTGCTTGAAGCCTTGAATTTTCTTTGGCCTTTGTAAGTCTGTAGCGGGACTTGCTCTAGCAAATGCAATCTCTACACAGGTGCAAAAAGAATATGAAAACGAAAGTCACTCTACATGCACGACAATACACTTCTTCAAAGTAGAAAAAGAGAGGCGGCCAGTTGTTCACTCTGTGTATCTGCTTGAGGTTCTTTGATTAACAAAGTCTTCAAAGCGTTGAAGAGGTGATAGCCACAAGTCTTTGCCATAGCGAAAATCTTTAGAGTCGTAGCTCTGGCACAATCTTTGGAGCTTAGCAAAAGTCTGTCCACTCGTAGAGCTGGATGCTCTTTGTCGTAAGCAGTAATGTCACAATTTTTGGACGTGCGCAAAATTTGATGTAGAAGATAACAAATATATTGTGTTACACAAGACAAAGAATTGCCAATACACTCAATTCACATTCTCTTATTTATCACATCTCATCTTTGAAGATATGCCGACGACCCAATGGATCTTCACTTAAGCATCATGTCTATGGTCTTATGTGCACACTGCATATATTGATAGGATTTTCCTACACACTTCATGTATCATCACAATATGTGTATGTCTAATTATTTAAACACTAAGAATTGACAAGTACATATTTTTAAAAGGATTAGACACTGCCACATTTTAGTGGTAAGACCTTCTTTGGTACTTGTCCTCTGTTGTGCACTAAGCCTTTGTGTGTCTTTTCAGGTTTGTATTTGTGCATTATTGCAAGAAAGCTCAAACTTTCTATTAAGAAAGGATATCCATAGGAACACCTCATTTGATTTTCATTATGGAAGACAAACATGAAGTCACTTTCAATGGTCTATATTTCCACACATGGAAAGCCAACATGCAATACAAGCTCATGAAGAAAGGCCTATGGAGTATTCCTAATGGCAAGGAGAAGAAACCAACGACGAGAGAAGGTAAAGCTAATTGGCAACTCAAAGACGAGACTATCGACCATCGCACTTGGGTTAAGTGATCAATATGTGCATCACATTGATGAGAAGGGCATTGCTTATGATGCATGGACAAAGCTTGATCATCTCTTTGGGTCTAAGGATAAATCTTCAAAAATGACACTCCTTATGAGCCTATTTGATCTCAAAATGGAACTTAACTCCTCCCTTGCTTCACATCTCAACCACTTTAAGAGTATGTGTATTCAACTTGTGGACATTGACAAGAAACATGATGAAGATGTACTCAGTGCATTACTTCTACGAAGACTTCCCTAGGATTCATATGGCCACATTATCACCACACTTAGGCTTCCTCCAGAACCAAACCTCAATGATGTTGAAGGTGCTCTACTTGATGAAGAAAAGAACCTTCAAAACCACAAATTCTCTCAAGAGAAAGATCTTTTTATCAAGAAGAAATTCTTCATAAACAACACAAGCCATGTCGCTTCTGCAAGAAAACCAATCATCCTGAAGAAAAATTCTACTATAAACCCAAAAAATATACCAACATTAGTGAAGAAAGAAGTGAAGAAGATTCTGATGGGTCCCCCAAAGCATCCATTTGTAAAGAATATCTCTTTTAAAGCATCTCAAATGTGCCACCTATCCCATGATGTAAACCCTATATGTCTGGGGATCCCATATGTCCCTAGATCCCCACAATCCCAAACTTGGATCCCTTATGTCCAAGTTATGTCTAAGGATCCCATATGTCCTTAAATCTTAGAAAACAATGGACTAAGTGATCCTATATGTCACTAGTCCCCTACAAAAGGGTCATCACATGGAGGGGGTGTTGAGATATCCATGCTCTACCTTTTTTGTATTCACATGAATCCACTTTATCCCACATGCAAGCGCCTTCTCACAAGATCTCATGTACTCTCATGCAAGGTCCATTTATCCCATATTGGATGTACTATACCCTCTTCTCCATATAAGGAGGGCCTCACTTCTCTTCTCCTCATTCAGTCATGCACTACCATGAGGCTCTCTCCTTAAAGTGCAAGCTCCATGCTTCTTATGTAAGTTTTCTTTTCATAATTTAGTTCATTTCATTTTATATCTTCATTATGTCAGTTCTAGTGTCTTTTGAGCCTCCATAGCCTATTGTTGGTTTGCGGTTATCTTGGGCCATCTTTCTCAACTGTAGTAACATCCTAATCAAGTATTTTCTCTAGAATTAAAATTTTCGCATCCTCTTCTAGCAAAGGAGGATCATCTAAAATAGGAGTGAGTGGTAAAGTTCCTTTAAAGGATTTCAATAAACTAATATGAAATGAGTCATGTACATTCGAATGAGAAGGTATGTCTAATCTAAAAGCATCTCATTAATTTTTTGAATAATATAAAAAGTTCTATAATAACGTGGTGCAAATTTAACCTTAGGATGTTGTGAAATATTTTTCAAACATCTTCTAATTATTTTTAACCATACAAAGTCACTTTTATTAAATTCTTTAGCTACCAGTTTGTTATTAACATTATACATGTAATGTTCTAGAATCTTTTTAATGTGCTCATGGACCTCATGGTGTAGAAAAATGATCTCGTGCAAAAGAACCAGCCATAGGGATATCATTTTGAGTGATAGACATGGGAGTGTGAAGCTTTTTACCTTACACAATTTTGTACGGTGCACATCCAATAGTGGTATATGTTTTGTTATTATATCCAAATCGTAGTAAAGTAAGTTTCTCTTCCCAATCACTTAGATTATCTAAATAATAACAACGTAATAAATCTAAAATAGTACTATTCGTACCTTCACTTTTCCCATTACTTTCACGATGAAATACAGAGCTAAATTCTATTTTAGAACCTAAATTTGGAAATAATGCAACCCAAAAGTGTTTACAAAGATGAACATCTCGATTTGAAAGAATTTTTTTTGGAAAACCATGATGCAGAAAAATACATTTAATAAATAACTTAGTAGCTTGAGGCGCACAAAGAGTCTTTTTACAAGGAATGAAATATGATTCTTTACCAAACCTATTAACAATTTTCCAACTCATATCGTTATGAGATGAATTTATATGAAGACTAGTAATAAAATCCATAGAAATGTATTCCTATGGTCCATTAGGTATGGGAAGTGCCATTAATAATCCAAATGCTTTACTATGATGTCATTTCACACATTGACACACACTGCAATGGGAAACATATTGTGCAATATCTGTTTCCATATTTGGCTAAAAGAAAAATTATTTACATGTAATGCCTTGTGACCCATATACGGTGGTTTATGCATCTCTTTCATAAAAAATTGTCTAAAATCTTTTGTGATGCATACCTTGTTTTGGAAATACAAGAGTCCATTATGAAAAGTGTAGTGATCCTCACTAAATATTAGAATTATTGAAGTGTTCCATGTTTGTGAAAAATACAAATTAGATGCATAAGAAGGAATCATGCCACGAAAGAATGAATATGAACAACAAAAACATTATTGGTTGAAAAAATATGTATTTGTGTGGATGTGAAGTGACTAAGTGCATCAGCTACAACATTAGCTTTGCCAAGTTGATATTGAATCATAGGCTGAAAATATTGTATGAATGAAGTCCATTTAATGTGTTTATATGAAATCAGTGGTTGATTTAATAAATGCTTAATAGCATGTTGGTCTCTTTTGATTAGAACTTCAGAAACCATAAGGTAATGTTTCCAAATTTTTAAAGCATGCTCAATAGCCAAAAGTTCCTTATTATTTTCAAAACGTTTTCTTTTCCTACTTTGAAATGCAATGGAATGATCATTTCGCATTAATGAAACACCTATACCTAAACCACTAGCATATATAAATAAATGGAAAGGTTGTGCAAAATCTGGTAATTACAAAACAAGTGCATGAGAAAATGCATGTTTGAGTTTTTCAAAAGATTATTGTTGTGCTAATCCCCATGAAAATTTTAACCTTTTCTTTAATAATAATGTGAGTGGGAGTGCTAAATAAGAAAAACCTTTTCCTAACTTTCTATAAAAACTTGCTAATCCTAGAAAAGAGCATACATCATTCATAGTTTGAGGTAGAGGCCATTCTTCCATTACTATAATTTTCTTTGGATCTATATGAATGCCTTGACTAGAAACAATATGCCCTAAATATTTTAGGTTTTTTGGAAGAAATAACTCTTTTTAGGCTTGCTTGGTCGTTTTCATTGACATTTTTGTTCTAAGTGAATGGACTTGGTGATGGATTGAAGCTCCTTTTGAGCATCACGTGCAAATGAAATTGATTCATAGAGGGTTATGGGACATAGTGTGTTGAGCTTGGCTTGCATTCCCATCTCCAATCCATGTTCATAAGTTTGTTGCAAGCTTGTGATGAATGCTTTTAACCTTTCATCCTTTGTAAAACCATGAAGAGTGTGAGAGACAAGATCATCATCTTCAACTGAACTTCCAATTGAGCCGAGGCCATGTGCAAGCTCGTAAGTCTTCAAAATGTAATCATTAGTGCAATTTCATGATGATTTCCTTATATGATTTAGCTCCTTCTTGAGATAAATCGTTCTTTCTTTGAAGGATGAATAACACAATTAACCATTCCTTCCCAAATGTTCTTGGATGTATCCAACATATGCCCTATCATGCTATTGCTTATGAGTTTGCATAGAATGAATATGTTGAGTCTCCTATCCATTTCTATCCATTCATTTATCTTCACTTGTCCTTCAAAGGTGGATCATCTATGTAACACATTAGATTTTTTGCACTCACTAATCCACACAATCCTTTGCCCATAGCGTAGTTAATAACTCTAAATTTCCATGGATGATAGTTTCCTTTCTTTAACTTCTCTATTTGTGCATTAGTTTCAACCATAATGACGTCTAATCTGCTCATCTAAGTTTTTCTCAAGTGAATGTATGCTCTGTAAGGTATGAATGTTAACATTTAGAGATTCTCCCTTGCTCTTCAACTAGATTTTATTGATCTTGATCCCTTTTTGATGTCTTGTTGACTCGATAGATCCTCCTTGTGATTCTTTGAGTTGTCTTGATCACTCAAAATCTTTAATTTGATTTCCTCTAATGTCTCCAAGCCTTCAAAATGATTTTATACCACTAAAGGGGGACGTTTCTAAGACCTCAATGTAGCTATGGAAGATTTATACCCTCCACTAGGCCCTCCACTTTTCTATTCAACTATGCAAAAACTTATAATGAACCTTTGCACACTTAATCTAAACTATGTCTTGTTGAAGCGTGTAAACATCCCCATCTTGTACAATTAAATTAACATCCATTTTCTTGTGTGGTCTCCATTTTATATTGGCATGTATTTACTCCTTGAAGCCTACCAAATTTCTCTACAATTAACACTCTTCAAGAACAAAATTGAACTATTCACCCAAAAGAGTGGGAATCACATCCTCAACTGATATGAAAATACATTCACAATTAGTAATATGATCAAGAGTAAATTTCGTGCATACATTCACATCAAGTGATGAATCATCTACATGATCCTTAGAACCCTTGATTGCAACATCATGAATAAACAACATACAAAGATGTGGAGCAACTTCATCCAAAAGCATTCTACATACTCTTCATCATATGCAACACAAAATTCCTTGCCCCTTGTGAAAGAGTATACATACACATAAGTCCAATAAGGTTTTGCATGATAGCCACATAACCACCTTCAAGATGAAGTTGAGTTTGATGATATCTGCATTGCAAATCTCCAATACAATAGCTGGATCTTCTACATAAGTTTTTGTAAACTCATTTATAATAGGACTACTGCTTAAATTGCACATTCTTAGCTTAGTTACCAATTGAAGATCCTATATGAAATGGAAAGAAACATTCTTCTAAGGAGCTTTAAACCACCAATTAGACAAGGAGTATATGGAACATGTGGAATGGTTAAAAATACATGAGTAGCAATATTAAAGATCCTCAAATCCAATCTCATGTTGTTCAATAGAGAAAGATTTTTATTCTTGCATATTATTTTAGAGAATACTTCATTATCCTCATAATTAGGAAAACCATCAATGTCAATTTGTACCTACAAAAGAGTGTTCGGAAAAAGTAAAACAAATTCTCCTTTTATTATAAACAGGTGGTAGATTCTTATTATCATATCGATAAGCTATTGCCTTCATTTTCAAATTGGAACTCCAATGATTGGCTTCAATTTCTTATCAATAGTTTTGTATTTTGTTTCCATATATGCATCATGTGTTTCAAAATCTGAGAATTTCAACGTGGATAGAAAGAGAATGAGTAACATCACATAAGTCTTTACGTTTTTCCTGAATATATTCTTAAAAATCATTCATAGTGTTAGCAAAAGAAACCTCATCAAAGACATCATAAATTTCTTCACCAAGGATGAGAACTCTGTAGCCATAAAAGATATTTTTCAAATCAAGAAAATAATGTTTTCCCAATTCTTTAGCTTGGAAAGTTAGCAAAATTGAAATGAAATTTGAGGATGAAAGAGCAATAAAACTAGAATAAAATGTATGTCAAGAAGGGAATTTTTAATCATATAAGCTTCCATAATTCCATATTATCAAAGATACCTTTAAAAATTTGTACCTTCCAAATCAATAGGAATAGGCTTTGCCTTTACGATGGTCCTATTCTAAGCATGTTCAATAGAATACATCATCAACTGAACAAATTTCTTACTATGATTGCTATGAATCCTTGCACTTAAAAGTCTCTCCTCCATAAATCTTGTCTCCAAATGAAGATCAATGATATATGGTTCGCCAAGAATCAATGGATTACTATAGATCACTTGAACAATGAAGTTTTTGATCTCATGTACACCCCAAATTGTAATTTTCACCCATGAGCATGCACCCAAGATCTCTGTAGGCATCTTAATTAGCACAAAAGAGCATTCATCTAGGTTGAGTGTCAATAGGCCACTTTCCCTTCACGTATAGTTTTGACATAATATATATCTTTGAACCATGATTTATAAGAGCATAATAGGAATCTTATTTCTATTAACTTTTACAATAGTATTAGTAATGTCATGAGCTAAATGATCCTAAATGAAATGATGTGATGAAGTCGTACCTTGTAGAAAATCTTCCAAATATCTCTCTTCATGTGCATATGGCTGAACTTTAACCTTCCTAGGACCCTCTTCTTCATGCACTTGGATCTCTCAAAGTTGAGTTATGTCTTCTTCAATCTTCTTCTCTTCTTATGTATCGCCAATTAGATGTTAGTCATGCCTCAAGATTTCAATCATCACTTCAAGAAATTCCCTTTTTGAGAAGCAAAGAATCTCATCAAGAGTAAGTTCAAGAACATTATAAAAAAAGCATGGTTTTCAAGAACTTGTTCAAGTCAGTGGTTTCTCAATACATGAATTTAAGATGTAATAAGTATCTGTCGTTTTACCTTGTCTCTACTTCATACTTTTGGTTTTTGATCTTGATCAAGATCCATAGGCCAAGAAAGTGTTGGCATATTGATCAAAATGTGATTTTTAGTATTCGAATTACTTTGACTTGCTTGATTTGGTTGTACTCCGGATGGACTATATCCACTCCTAATTGATTCAAATGAGTGATAGGCCCTTCATAGGAGCAAACAATTCACTGCTAGACTCCACCAAAATTTGAATTGCTCAGCCGAATAGAGGATTGAGCCTATGAAACTTTGCATAATGAAATTTCTAAGATTTCCAAGAAGCCATGGATTACTCAATTTCGACAATTTAAGTATTTCGACCTCCTTGCATAAGAGAGACCTAAATTTGCCCAAACTCTTAGCTTATAACTATGTGTACCTATTAACACATACATATGGAAGTATGCATAGATGGAGTAGAGAGCTTCCAAGGTTAATAAACACAAGGATAAGGATCACTTTTGAGTAAGATTATAGCAAAAAGGAAGTTTACAACAAGAGATACAAGATGAGCTATGTTTCTAACGAAATAGACAACCACACATTAAGATATAGATGATAAAAACTCTCGGGTAGAACGAAAGCTTCAACTAGTAGAGCGCTAGCTTAGCTAGCAAGTAGCTTAGACCTCGAGTATGCAGTCCAAATGAGAGCCTAAAAGTGAAAAAATGAATGAAGAGGATAGCCACGACTTTCTTCCAAGCTATTGCTTATATAATGCTCAAAACGTTGATGTGTAATTTGAATTCAAATTATGCCTCCAAAATGCCCCATTTTTCTCAATCAAGGTAGATGGAATTTCGCACTCAAAAAGTTGTGGAAAAGTGGTTGTATACTTTACCAAATAGTCAAGTGATGTGGCACGTGACCTAAGCATTGGTCGGCACACATTTGACCTTGTATGTTTCTAATGTTGTGGTTTTGGAAGCTTCTAGTTGATCCATAATTCTTCTCCATTCACATAGTTCATCTTTTGTTCTTCTTCACCTTTGCTTCAAAATAGCCTCATGGCCATGGATGGACAAAGATAATTAAAAATAGATAAATTATCCACAAGATCTTCCCAATCTATCATCTCAAAAATTTCATTACTTGTATTCTTGAGAACTTCTATATGCATATTATCAAGGTCAAGCGAAGTCATCATCTTTAGCCATACTTTGTTAGCCTTCACATCATCCATAATTGGATACATACAAGATTGGAAATAAGAAAGTCGTGAAGCATGGGAGGTAGAAGTTCTTGAAATTAAACTTTTCATCCCTACACATCTTGAGTTGATATTGACATTATCATCGTGTAAATTTGTGTCATAAGTCATTTTCTCTTTCACAAAAACCAAATTCCTAGAGAAATCATTTAAAGCTCTCACATGTGTATCTATTATGTTCTAGTAAACAAAACAATATATATAATTTAAATTCAAAAGATCTTACACATTTGGAAGAAGATGAATCTTTTGGAGGCCTATGACTCCATAATGTGGTTATAACTTTCAATAACTAATTCAACAAAGTTTGTAAATGCTCCTCCATATCTAGACTTAGCAGATAGTTATATCTTTTGAAGATGTTCGTCGATTGACACTTTGATGTTGGATAGGAATAGATTGTTTCTCTTGAAGGACTTCTTCCCATCCATTGGTGAACTCTTCCATGGTCTTTTGCTTCTCAACATGTACTCTTAATACCTCTTGAACAAGATCCCACTCTTCAATTGTACCTAAATGAAAATATGAATCTTCCAATTGAGTAAATAATTCTTTATAAGATTTAGTATCACAAGAATGAGAAAAGAAAGATAACCTTTTATGATTAAGACATCATTTGTTTACACTTTAGTAACTTCTCAAGTTTATGCTCAAATTCCCTTTTTATTTCAAGAATTGAGTGACTCATTTGCTAATGCATCCATTTAAAGAAAATGAAGATCATTTTAACATCTCAAGATCTTTGAAAATAGACAACTTGATAAGAGCTATCTTGATTTGTGTCCATTTCACTTCAATCTCTTATGTAATCAAATCCTAAAAATGTCATTATGAGCAACTCAAACACCCAAGTGATTTGTTTCTTGCGCATATCATGAAATATAAATAGAAAGTATTCTTTCCATTCAAATAGCAAGCTTGTTTCATTACACATCTTGAAATTTGTGGGTGGAACTTCATCATTTCTTCTCTTGCTACAAATCGTGTAAGTGTGCTATGATGTCAATTTCTATATCTTTATTATATCGTTCCATGATGAAGCTGAGCATGTAATCTAACATTCCATTAACTACTTATGTTGTGCCTCAATAGGAGGTAAAATTTTTGAACTCAAATTCATCATTGTAATGGAACAAAAGTATTAAAAAGATCGAACTCAATTAGGTCTATTCAATTGAAACATAATGTGCATATGTTTCTTTCTCAAGTAAAAGCTCAAATTAAAATATTAAGTTGAACAACATGTTGAGATCCCAATTTTCCTCCCGTATTGGATGGATGAAACTTATGAAACATAGTGAATAGGGCAAGTACGCTAGGTAATTTATTACTTTATTACTTCAGCCCATATTTTTCTTAAGTGTGAAAGGAAGCACTAAATTTGAAAAGTAATAGAAAAATTTTGAAAAATTAATTTTACATTTTTGTATAGTTCTTATCACGAGCTATCTAATGATATATAACACTTGATCTTTAAAGGTCTGAAAATCCATGAAAAGTCTAAGCCTAATCTTCCACTTCGTATACATATATCACTAATCATAAGAATATAACACTAACACGTGTATCTCTCTCTCTCTCTCTCTCTCTCTCTCTCTCTCTCTATATATATATATATATATATATATATATATATATATATATATATATATATATATATATATATATATATATATATATATATATATATGTGTGTGTGTGTGTGTGTGTGTGTGTCTGTGTGTGTGTACACACAAAATGAGTGTGTGTATATGTATCCAGGTTGTATTTATTCGATCGAATAATTAAAAAATACCAAATATGTTTGTTTTATTCGGGGTTGTCCGAATCAATACCCAAAAAAAAAGAGATAGGGATAAACCTTCGATTGAAAGGTTTTCTATCAAAAATTGTTTTGAACAAAGAAGTTTCGATAAAAATTTTATTGAGGAGAATGCACTACGCACATGTTTTTTGAGAGTCTATAGAGCTCTAATTCTACCATAGAGAATTTTCTTTAGAGGTAAAATTAATATTTTTGTTTTACAGATTTGAAAGTACGTGTATGCATGTGTGTATGTATGTGCATGTCATACACACATGTGCATACACACACAAACATGCAGACATATACACATAAACACACACAAACATGTACACATGTACACATAAAATCATACACACACATAGACATATATACACACACACAAATAGATACTTGCACATATACATACACATAGACATACACACATGCATATGCATACATACATAGATACATGCATACACACATGCACACACATACACACATGCATACACACATGCATACACACACATACATATACACACACATGCATACACACATAAATAGACATACACAAATGCACACATATATGATATGCATACACACACATTTACAAATGCACACATGTATACACACATACACATATAGATCTTGCACATTGTAGAGCCTCCATGTGCCTCTCTTTCTTCCTCTCTATCTCCCCTTCCCTCTCTCCCCTCCCCTCACCACTCACCCCCGCAAAGCCCCTCCCCTCCCCTCACCACTCACCCCCGCAAAGCCCCTTCCCCTCCTCCCTCCATGCGCCTCCTTGCGCCCACCAACCCCCTCTCCTTCCCTCACCACTCACCCCCGCAAAGCCCCTCCCCTCCCCTCACCACTCACCCCCGCAAAGCCCCTCCCCTCCCCTCACCACTCACCCCCGCAAGGCCCCTCCCCTCCCCTCACCACTCACCCCCGCAAAGCCCCTTTCCCTCCTCCCTCCATGCGCCTCCTTGCGCCCACCAACCCCCTCTCCTTCCCTCACCACTCACCCCCGCAAAGCCCCTCTCCTTCCCTCACCACTCACCCCCGCAAAGCCCCTCCCCTCCCCTCACCACTCACCCCCGCAAGGCCCCTCCCCTCCCCTCACCACTCACCCCCGCAAAGCCCCTCCCCTCCCCTCACCACTCACCCTCGCAGAGCCCCTTTCCCTCCTCCCTCCATGCGCCTCCTTGCGCCCACCAACCCCCTCTCCTTCCCTCACCACTCACCCCCGCAAACCCCCTCTCCTTCCCTCACCACTCACCCCCGCAAAGCCCCTCCCCTCCCCTCACCACTCACCCCCGCAAAGCCCCTCCCCTCCCCTCACCACTCACCCCCGCAAAGCCCCTTCCCCTCCTCCCTCCATGCGCCTCCTTGCGCCCACCAACCCCCTCTCCTTCCCTCACCACTCACCCCCGCAAAGCCCCTCCCCTCCCCTCACCACTCACCCCCGCAAAGCCCCTTTCCCTCCTCCCTCCATGCGCCTCCTTGCGCCCACCAACCCCCTCTCCTTCCCTCACCACTCACCCCCGCAAAGCCCCTCCCCTCCCCTCACCACTCACCCCCGCAAAGCCCCTCCCCTCCCCTCACCACTCACCCCCGCAAAGCCCCTCCCCTCCCCTCACCACTCACCCCCGCAAGGCCCCTCCCGTCCCCTCACCACTCACCCCCGCAAAGCCCCTTTCCCTCCTCCCTCCATGCGCCTCCTTGCGCCCACCAACCCCCTCTCCTTCCCTCACCACTCACCCCCGCAAAGCCCCTCCCCTCCCCTCACCACTCACCCCCGCAAAGCCCCTCCCCTCCCCTCACCACTCACCCCCGCAAGGCCCCTCCCCTCCCCTCACCACTCACCCCCGCAAAGCCCCTCCCCTCCCCTCACCACTCACCCCCGCAAAGCCCCTTTCCCTCCTCCCTCCATGCGCCTCCTTGCGCCCACCAACCCCCTCTCCTTCCCTCACCACTCACCCCCGCAAACCCCCTCTCCTTCCCTCACCACTCACCCCCGCAAAGCCCCTCCCCTCCCCTCACCACTCACCCCCGCAAAGCCCCTCCCCTGCCCTCACCACTCACCCCCGCAAAGCCCCTTTCCCTCCTCCCTCCATGCGCCTCCTTGCGCCCACCAACCCCCCTCTCCTTCCCTCACCACTCACCCCCGCAAGCCCCCTCCCCTCCCCTCACCACTCACCCCGCAAGCCCCCTCCCCTCAGCCGCATCACGCTTCCCCTCGACCCTGCCTGATTCCCCCTCTCTCTCAGCCCTCCACTTCCAAGCATGGTAGCCCCTGGAGCAGAAAAGGAAGAGGAATTCAAGGATTATCATATGTATGGTTGGGGTATCTTAGCATTTAGAGTATTCTGGGGATCACCATCCATCAAAGGCAAGGGATGTGCTTCTTAGGCTCATTCAAAAATGACGGGCGGATCTCAACTTGCATACAAAGGGTCAGTGAAAATGTAGACGGTAAAAGTGGAAGAGGAAAAAATAACTGGTGTCGCCAACCATTCACGACGACTACCTATTTTTGTGGATCCAATTCAAATCAAGGGAATAATTGACCTACCCCTCCAATTTTGGGTGGTTAACCGGTGCGTGATCAGGGACGTGAAGATTTGGCAAGGCTCTCTTGGCCTATTGGAGCCTATAAAATCAAAGGATTTGTGCTCATTTGGACTACGGCTCCGACGACACACACTGGAGTACATGTACAAGATTGTGCAGAAGACCTCTCTTGCACTTGGTGGTTTCAAGTCTACTGTGGGAGCTACTCTGTTGTGTATACAGAGGGGAGGCTTCTCAGTGAAGGGCTATGAGCACTATAGTGTAAAAGTGTAGCTTGGATTCTTCTTCTTATCCGTGAGTCAGTGTAGTAGATTGCGCTCTATTCTCTTGAAAAGATCTTACCACTTGTATTGTTCTGATTTAGTCTGCATATCAGTGGTCCTTATGCGGATAGGAGAAACTTTTGTATTGGTGTGTTTGCTATTCGAGTGATCTGTCAGCCCTTAGCTTGTGGCTTGTTAGACCTAAGTTTACACTTGTGAGCATCATATATCAATTACCCAACTTTGTAATCATCTGGTTTGAATCAGGCAGAGTCTTCATTTGATATTGGTTGTCCATAATTGTGAAGCATTTACCATTCTGTAAAATTTTCGTTGTCGGCCTGCTCACAGAAATGTTAAAGGGTATACTTCCCTAAAGAGAACCCCCCTTGAGTAGGTGACGTACTGGACGTGTTTAATCTCCAATTTTCTACCTTTGTTAAAAGCGGATACCCCAGTACCTCCTCTACAGTTTGGCACGCACGGTGGGACCTTTGCGTTTCCGTGAGAGGATTGTCGCCCTATTGTATTTGCAAATAGGTACATGACCCATACGCGGGCGGACAAGGAGTCTCATCGTGAACGGAAGCGTCTCAACAAGTTAGAAATAACCACAACCAGTGAGCCTAGCTCTCCTCCACCATCCTTGAATCTATCCATTGATTTGGGAGTAACACCGTTATCAAAAGAGAAACATAGGAGAACCTTAGATTTTTCCTCTGATACTTCAGAAGAAGCGCCGGCACCAATGGAGGATCTTTCCCATTTACTCCCTAGGTTGAACATCAATTTTCCTACATTTAAAGGATTGGCTTATGAAGATGCAGATGACCACGTGAGGAGATTCGTCTCATTATGTCGTGGAAGAGGATTGCAGAACCGGGAGGATGCAATGTTGGTGCTCTTTCCATCTACATTGGAAGGCCTTGCGGACAAATGGTATAGCCAGTATGCTGATGGGCACTTCACTACGTGGGAGGCACTAAAAGCGGCATTCTCGCGGACATTTCGACCAAGCGACTCCTCAGAACAAGCTCTAGATCAGCTAGAGAACCTAAAATTACGAGCAGGCGACTCCTTCCATGAATTACACACAAGAACTAAAGCACTTGTTTCTCGTTTGCCTCATGCTCCAGGTGATTTTTTAGTCAAAAAATGGATTGAGAAGGCTCTGCCTAAGTCATCTCAACAAAAGCTTCGGGAATCCCTCAGACTGGATGCAACACTTGATGATTTTGTTGCAACTGCATCACGCATTGAGGAGGCTAGAATACATTTTGAAGTAGAGTCTCAACCAAATTATGCATCCGATTTGGATCCGATCGGGCAACTCAGGAAGGAGTTGGAAGCCTTAAGGATGCAGCAAAGTCGCCAAGAAGAGAAGGTCAAACCGCCACTCTCAACTCATAATGTGGATGAAGTGTCTCAACTTAGGCGTGAGCTTGAAGACTTGCGGACTACCCAGGACATACGAAGACAGGTTTGGTGTACAATATGTAATAATAATGGACATTCCAATGTAAATTGTCCTAACAGAGTCAGTTGTCAGTTCTGTGGCAAAGAGGGTCATGAGGCAAGAGACTGCTACTACCTTAAGGGGACACAACAGCGAGGTAACCATCAAGGTGTAGATTCATATTATGCTAGCACTGCTAATGCACCTAATAGAGAAGAGACCCGCCCAACTCGGCCTAGATACAATAGGCCTCTAATGTGTTACCGTTGTGGGGAGTATGGCCATATGCAGAACAGGTGTTCTCTTCCAGAGGATGCACCCCCTTGTCAGCACTGTCCAGATGCTAAGGATCACTACACCAGAGATTGCCCAAGAGGTCGTCCGGCTCCTATTCACATGATTGCAGTCTCCCCACCTGTAGAAGGTATGACAGCTCAATCTTATGTTGTTTCATCTTCATCCATGCCAATGATGACCAGAGCCAGGCAAGCGGCAGTAGCCCAAAAGGAGGAACAACAAGGACTCAAAGATCGAGTTGTAGAAAAGAGGGAGGGATGGAAGGACCAAGAAGAAATGGAAGAAGCTTATGAGAGGGCAACTACTTTGCTAAAAGATCAACCAACGAGTACTTCTGAAGGCAAGCAAGAAGTGGACATTGAAGAAATTTTGAAAGGTATTCATCATAAGATTAGCCTGTATCAACTCATAAAGATAGATCCTAAAGTAAGAAGTGATCTGCTGAAGATTATACATTCTGCATGCTTGTGCCCACCTCCTAGTATAGATGGTTTTATGGTGGACTTTCCTCCTGCACCCTTGGCTGATTATCAGAGCTCAAGATTATCCGTTTTAATCAAGGATGAAGCTCTAGCAGGTGTTATTATAGATGGAGGTTCCGGCATCAATTTGATGCCTGATTTCACTATGAAGAAACTAAGGCTGAATCCCACAAAGGCACCACCCTTCACAGTCACCTTAGCAGATCAACGTCGGGTTGCACCAGTGGGCATTGTTGAAAAGGTACTTATGATAGTGCAGGGTTGTCATTTTGTTTTAGACTTTGTTGTTATTGCCCTGCCTCAGGAGACCTCATATCCTCTACTCCTGGGAAGGCCTTGGTTAAGGCAAGCAAAGGCTCTACAAGATTGGGGAAAGAACAAGTTATGGATTTCCACATGTACTAACAATCAATTACAGATACATTTGGAAGAAGGATCAGACATCAACAAGGCTACTGGATATGCAATGGAAACTCAGGTAATGCCTTCAGAAGATGATGCCCTATTAAGTTGGATGATGGGAAGTGCAGAATGCTGCACAGTGGAGATATGTGAGGTAAATGAAGATTTTGCGGAAGCAACACAAGAAGGACGGGAAGAGGGAAAAACTGATGTTCTTCACTTGAACAAAATAGAAAAGAGTAAGCAAGGAAGTCAAGCTTATTTTTTGCAGGCACCTCCTGAAGGACAGAAATCCCCAATTGTATCAGATAATCAAAATTCAACACTTAGCGCCACTAAGAAGGTATGTAGGGGAAAGGCAGGTAAACATGAGGAATTAGATGATTTTATGCTTGCAGGACCAGAAAGAGACAAAGTTGTGCCTGCATCTGGGGAAGATAATTGCGACCTTCAAGAACTTCCATTCTCAAATATACCCTTAGGATGGATCAAGGAACAAATTGTGGATCATAAATTGAACTCTGCTCCTGCATACAGTGGAGATGAACTTTCAAGTGAATCCAATTCTGAAAAGTTTGTTCAAGAAGTAAATCTTGGAGATGAAGAGAATCCTCAGATGGTTCACTTGGCTGCTTGGTTATGGCACTATCCGCCTTTATTGCAGAAGGTAACTTCCCTACTTTTTACCTATAAAAGTGTCTTTGCATGGTCCTATAAAGACTTAACAGGGATACCTGAGGAGCTTGGATTACACCGAATACCCTTAGTGGAAGGAGCTTCACCTGCAAGAAGTAGGCCTTATCGACTTAATCCAAAGTATGCAGAGGCAGTAAAGCTAGAAATCACAAAATTGGAAGAGGCAGGTATTATTGTTCCAGTAGAACACTCACGGTGGCTTTCTTCCATGGTCATTGTACCAAAGAAAAACGGCAAAATAAGAGTATGTGTTGATTTTCGTGCCTTGAATAAGGTAACTATTCAAGATGGCTTTCCCCAACCATTCACAGAGCAGGTGCTTGAAGAAGTAGCCGGACACTCTTTATATAGTTTTCTTGATGGATTCAGTGGCTACAATCAGATAGCCATTCATCCTGAAGATAGAGACAAGACGGCTTTTGTTACACCATGGGGCACATATGTTTATACCCGTATGGCCTTTGGCTTGAAGAATGCACCAGCATCCTTCAATAGGACTATGTATCTCATATTAGGGAAATGGTTAACCTCATTTCTGCGCATTTTTATGGATGATTTTTCAGTATTTTCAGGAACAGACAAGAGGGCAATAGTTCAAGATTTCAATAACCATTTGGATAATCTAAAGGAAATCTTTGAGTAGTGTCTCAAAACAGGTTTGAAGTTGAATCCTGCTAAATGTCATTTTTTGGTGACCAAAGGTACTCTCCTGGGCCACATAGTATCAGTAGAAGGGATAACGGTTGATCCGGCAAAGATCACTGCTATCCTTTCCATGCCAATTCCACAAAGCCCAAAGGAAGTGCAAAGTTTCTTGGGCCATGCAGGATATCATAGACGATTTATCAGAATGTATTCAGAAATAGCTAAGCCTTTGTCCAGGCTTACAAGTAAGAATGTCCCTTTCTCATGGACTCCTGAAGCTGAGAAAGCATTTTGCGAATTAAAATTGAGGCTATGTACTGCTCCTCTTTTAACTGTTCCTAATTGGTCATTAGAGTTCCATGTACATACAGACGCCAGTCTTCATGCAGTTGGAGCAGTCTTGGCTCAACCATCATCACAGAAGATAGACCAACCTATCGTTTATGCTAGCAGATTGCTTACCAAGGCAGAGAGGAACTACAGCACTACTGAAAGGGAAGGTTTGGCTATCGTGTTCGCTCTTCAAAAATTCCGGCATTACCTCTTAGGTGTGCATTTTATTGTCATAACTGATCATCAACCTTTGAAGTACCTGATTAACAAGCCCAGTAGCATGAAGGATTTGGCGATGGTTACTCCTATTTCAAGAATTTAATTTTGATATTCATATTAAGCCAGGAAAAGAGCACTACATGGCAGATCAAGTGTCCAGGACGGCAATGAGCGAAAAGGCAACAGGTATTAATGACGAATTGGTGGATAGCAATCTTTTTCTAGTAACAGTTCGAATTGGTTGGTATGATGAAATTCTTCATGTTCTCACTACTGGAAAGATCCCAGAACACTTGGCACCTGAAGAAAAGAGAAGATTGCTCTTGAAAACCAAAGCATATTCTCTTATAAACGGAAATTTATATAAATACTGTCATGACGGTATCTTGAGAAAGTGTGTTTTTCCAGAAGAAGTAAACTTTTTGCTTGAAGCACCACACAACGAAGGGCATATGAAGGGAGAAGAGTTGGCTCACAAGATTATCCACCGAGGATTATGGTGGCCTCAGATATACAAAGATGCAATCAAATTTGCCAAGGGGTGCGATATCTGTCAGAGATGTGCTCCTAAGCCGAACAAGATGAGTTTCCAGCCATTAGTCATCTCCACAGGATGGCTACCCTTTGAACGATGGGGACTTGACTTTATAGGTCCGATCAGTCCAATGGGTCAACCTGGAAGAAAGAGATATATTCTTATGGCCACGTGTTATGCAACTAAGTGGGTGGAAGCTAAAGCCACTACAGATTGCTCGGCCTTGACAGTGGCTAAATTTTTGTTTAAACGTATTTTTTCCAGATTCGGGTGTCCAATTGAAGTCACTAGTGATAGGGGCACTCACTTTGTGAATCAGTTGCTCCAAGTCACCTTTGACAGGTATAAAATCTTTCACAGGAAGTCATGTGCTTACTATCCCAGAGCGAATGGTCAAGCGGAAAGTTCTAACAAAATTTTGATTGGGCTCTTACGCAAATTATCCTTTGAACATCAAAATTCTTGGCCACAGGCACTGATAGGTGCAATGTGGTCCTTTCGAACTACTAGAAGGGGAACCACTGGCGAAAGCCCATTCCGCCTAGTCTATGGTAAAGAAGCATTGGCAATCTTCGAATTTATCATCAGGAAGGAAATTGGAGCCAGAACCATGGGTATTGAGCCTCCAATCAGAAGACTTGTGGCATTGGAAGAATATAGGGAAGCAACAATGAAGAAACTACAGATAAAGCAAGAGGAACGCAAACGCACACATGACAGGTATTTAAGGACTAAGGTGATACAGGAGGGATCTTTGGTCCTGGTGCATCAAATCCCGTCGCCATTCACCAAACTGGCACCTAAATGGATAGGGCCATATAAGGTCATCAAAGTATTGCCACACGGTGCAGTGCAACTGGAGGATCTGCAAGGCAACTGGTTGCCCTTGGTTAACATCTCCAGGGTGAAAAGTTATTTGACTTGATACAAGCAGATGGAAATTTATTCCCTGTAAATACCATTGTTCTTTCATTTTATGCAGTTCATTTTGAAGAAATAAGCAAATAAAGATATTGCACCGAGACGGTGCAAAATCTTTATGTGGGGGTCTGTAGAGCCTCCATGTGCCTCTCTTTCTTCCTCTCTATCTCCCCTTCCCTCTCTCCCCTCCCCTCACCACTCACCCCCGCAAAGCCCCTCCCCTCCCCTCACCACTCACCCCCGCAAAGCCCCTTCCCCTCCTCCCTCCATGCGCCTCCTTGCGCCCACCAACCCCCTCTCCTTCCCTCACCACTCACCCCCGCAAAGCCCCACCCCTCCCCTCACCACTCACCCCCGCAAAGCCCCTCCCCTCCCCTCACCACTCACCCCCGCAAGGCCCCTCCCCTCCCCTCACCACTCACCCCCGCAAAGCCCCTTTCCCTCCTCCCTCCATGCGCCTCCTTGCGCCCACCAACCCCCTCTCCTTCCCTCACCACTCACCCCCGCAAAGCCCCTCTCCTTCCCTCACCACTCACCCCCGCAAAGCCCCTCCCCTCACGAATCACCCCCGCAAGGCCCCTCCCCTCCCCTCACCACTCACCCCCGCAAAGCCCCTCCCCTCCCCTCACCACTCAACCCCGCAGAGCCCCTTTCCCTCCTCCCTCCATGCGCCTCCTTGCGCCCACCAACCCCCTCTCCTTCCCTCACCACTCACCCCCGCAAACCCCCTCTCCTTCCCTCACCACTCACCCCCGCAAAGCCCCTCCCCTCCCCTCACCACTCACCCCCGCAAAGCCCCTCCCCTCCCCTCACCACTCACCCCCGCAAAGCCCCTTCCCTTCCTCCCTCCATGCGCCTCCTTGCGCCCACCAACCCCCTCTCCTTCCCTCACCACTCACCCCCGCAAAGCCCCTCCCCTCCCCTCACCACTCACCCCCGCAAAGCCCCTCCCCTCCCCTCACCACTCACCCCCGGAAAGCCCCTTTCCCTCCTCCCTCCATGCGCCTCCTTGCGCCCACCAACCCCCTCTCCTTCCCTCACCACTCACCCCCGCAAAGCCCCTCCCCTCCCCTCACCACTCACCCCCCCAAAGCCCCTCCCCTCCCCTCACCACTCACCCCCGCAAAGCCCCTCCCCTCCCCTCACCACTCACCCCCGCAAGGCCCCTCCCCTCCCCTCACCACTCACCCACGCAAAGCCCCTTTCCCTCCTCCCTCCATGCGCCTCCTTGTGCCCACCAACCCCCTCTCCTTCCCTCACCACTCACCCCCGCAAAGCCCCTCCCCTCCCCTCACCACTCACCCCCGCAAAGCCCCTTCCCTCCCCTCACCACTCACCCCCGCAAGGCCCCTCCCCTCCCCTCACCACTCACCCCCGCAAAGCCCCTCCCCTCCCCTCACCACTCACCCCCGCAAAGCCCCTTTCCCTCCTCCCTCCATACGCCTCCTTGCGCCCAGCAACCCCCTCTCCTTCCCTCACCACTCACCCCCGCAAACCCCCTCTCCTTCCCTCACCACTCACCCCCGCAAACCCCCTCTCCTTCCCTCACCACTCACCCCCGCAAAGCCCCTCCCCTCCCCTCACCACTCACCCCCGCAAAGCCCCTCCCCTCCCCTCACCACTCACCCCCGCAAAGCCCCTTTCCCTCCTCCCTCCATGCGCCTCCTTGCGCCCACCAACCCCCCTCTCCTTCCCTCACCACTCACCCCCGCAAGCCTTCTCCCCTCCCCTCACCACTCACCCCGCAAGCCCCCTCCCCTCAGCCGCATCACGCTTCCCCTCGACCCTGCCTGATTCCCCCTCTCTCTCAGCCCTCCACTTCCAAGCATGGTAGCCCCTGGAGCAGAAAAGGAAGAGGAATTCAAGGATTATCATATGTATGGTTGGGGTATCTTAGCATTTAGAGTATTCTGGGGATCACCATCCATCAAAGGCAAGGGATGTGCTTCTTAGGCTCATTAAAAAATGACGGGCGGATCTCAACTTGCATACAAAGGGTCAGTGAAAATGTAGAGGGTAAAAGTGGAAGAGGAAAAAATAACTGGTGTCGCCAACCATTCACGACGACTACCTATTTTTGTGGATCCAATTCAAATCAAGGGAATAATTGACCTACCCCTCCAATTTTGGGTGGTTAACCGGCGCGTGATCAGGGACGTGAAGATTCGGCAAGGCTCTCTTGGCCTATTGGAGCCTATAAAATCAAAGGGTTTGTGCTCATTTGGACTACGGCTGCGACGACACACACTGGAGTACATGTACAAGATTGTGTAGAAGACCTCTCTTGCACTTGGTGGTTTCAAGTCTACTGTGGGAGCTACTCTGTTGTGTATACAGAGGGGAGGCTTCTCAGTGAAGGGCTATGAGCACTATAGTGTAAAAGGGTAGCTTGGATTCTTCTTCTTATCCGTGAGTCAGTGTAGTAGATTGCGCTTTATTCTCTTGAAAAGATCTTACCACTTGTATTGTTCTGATTTAGTCTGCATATCAGTGGTCCTTATGCGGATAGGAGAAACTTTTGTATTGGTGTGTTTGCTATTCGAGTGATCTGTCAGCCCTTAGCTTGTGGCTTGTTAGACCTAAGTTTACACTTGTGAGCATCATATATCAATTACCCAACTTTGTAATCATCTGGTTTGAATCAGGCAGAGTCTTCATTTGATATTGGTTGTCCATAATTGTGAAGCATTTACCATTCTGTAAAATTTTCGTTGTCGGCCTGCTCACAGAAATGTTAAAGGGTATACTTCCCTAAAGAGAACCCCCCTTGAGTAGGTGACGTACTGGACGTGTTTAATCTCCATTTTCCTACCTTTGTTAAAAGCGGATACCCCAGTACCTCCTCTACACACATATACACATACACATACATATAGACACTTGCACATATACATACACACATATAGACACACACACATACACTCACATGCATACATGAATGCAGATGCATACACATGCATATGCATACATACATAGACACATGTATACAGACACATGCACATACATACATACATATGTATATACACACACGTACATACATATATATGCATACACACATGTGCATACATACTCACCTACATTCATACACACACATGCATATGTATATATACATGTATGCGAGCACATACACAGAATAAATCAACTTGAGCCTAAAGAAAAAACAAAGTCAAGAAACCTTATCTACCTTCACAATCATGTACAAGTAAGTAACATTAAGTACAAGTAAGTAGATTGCCATGAGAATCTTGGAACCATCTTCAGCACCATTCTCCAATAGGTGGTTCACCGTACCAAAACGAGCAAGAAGCTACACTTTATTCAGGATCTGCAACTTGTGAATAAAGTCACTATTAGGAATGTAGGAACGGCTCCTATTGTAGATGATTTTGCCGAGGCATTTTCCGGTCATTCCATCTATTCGATGGGAGACCTATATTCAGGGTATGATCAGCTTGAATTAGCTATTGAGAGTCACGATTTGACCACAATGAAGACTCCTTTGGGTTTAGTGCGCATGTGTACTTTACCACAGGGAGCAAGGAATTATGTGGACCACATGATGAATGCTATGAATCTGGTCTTACATGACTTTATCCCAAAAGTGACAATGCCTTTTATTGATGACATTCCAATAAAAGGGTGTGTGGAAAAAGAAAAAGATGAAAGTTTAGATTCTTTTGGTTGCAGAAAGTTTGTTTCCCAGCCATATTTCTGATTGTGAAAAGATATTTAAACGATTTGAAGAGGTTGTACTAAATTTCTCCCTAGAGAGGTATAATTTTGGTGAAGTGCTAATAGTTGGACATTTATGTGTTCATTATGGTCGCATGCCTTATCCAGCAAAAGTTGATGCCATTAGTAGAATTTCTAAGAAGTGTTGCAATGTTAGTGAAGTAAGGAGATTCTTAGGTGCATGTGTTTTCTATGTCATCTGGATCCCTCAATTTCCTCACGTAGCGAACCCACTTTATGATTTATTTCGAAAAAGAAAGAAATTCTTTTGGAGTGATGAGCATTCTAGAACAATGAGAATATTCGAGAAAGCTACTCGTTGCCGAGGATGTATGTAACTGTTAAAGAACTTGTGAGAACTTGTACTACGTGCCAATTACATTCCTCTGTCAAGCATAGAGATCCCTTACATCCGACCTATCCACCTTGTATTCACTACAAGTGGGTAGTCGACCTTGTGACCACACCTAAAAGCAACAGTGGTATGAGGTATATCGTTCTTGCACGAGAAGATTTAACAAATCATGTTGAGGGTAGAGCGCTTTGTTCCAATACTACTTATAAGGTATGCTTATTCCTTTTAGAAGAAGTAATATCCAGATTTGGATATGTAAAGAAAGTAGTAGCACATCGAGGTGAGCTAGATGCTAGAGGGGCAAGAGAGTTCTTTGCACATCATGGAATTTGATTATCTCTTAGGACTGCCTACAATCTAGAGGCAAATGAAAAAATTGAATGAGGGCATCCTTCCATAGTGAGGGCTATCTCAAAAGCATGCTAAGAGGATATTGGACAATGGCCAGAATATCTCCCATTTTCTCTATGGGCCGATAGGATGACATACACGAGGACAACTAGTTTTATGCCGAGTGAACTTATATACTGTCAAAAGCCAATATTTCCAATACATACTCAGATAGTTAATTGGATGAGTTTAGATTGAAAAGCCAATGTTTCAAGAGAAGAATTATTAGCATTAAGAATTATTCAACTAAAAAAGGGTAGTGAAAATTTAAAAGATGCTATTAAGAACTTAAAAACGGGCCATATGTTGTTTCCATTTTTGAGACAGGTACATATAAATTATGAATTTGATGGTACTGTGTTAAGGAATATAATTGCAGGGAAAATAATAAAGCTATTTAAAAGAAGAGCTAGCAGTAACTTCGAGTTGGACGAAGACTTCCTAGAAGACGAAGATGAAGATGAAGAATAATCAGGTGAATTAATTCTAATTATTCTTTACTGTTTATAAAAATGTTTCTTTCCATGCATTTCATAATTAAGGTTTCATTTGTTTCTGATATAAAGAGGAAATTTATTAGAATTACATAAATAATAAAAAAGAAATTAAAGTAGGAATATGTATATAAGTTGAAGGTCTGATTTAGGGAACTTATAGTTTGTTGTGATGATAGGAGAGAGGAACACTTGACCTACGGCCCTTAGTAAAAGTAAATTTACTTTATACTAGTAGACTTCTTTATTTTTTGAACCCGTTTAGCAAATGAGATCCTAATTCTGAGTGTAGCATACTTCTAGATCCTCTGCTCTAATAGGAACCCTTACTCATTAATAGAATCTCAACTAGTGGAGCAATGAATCTAGCCATATTAGATGGAGACATACTTCCTAACTACATAAGTGCATGTCGAGTAAAATGATATATGGAGCTGTTGATGGATCAGATGTTAGCATGACTTGTAGGAGCTCAGAAGGGAAACAAAGAAGAGGAGAGAATTCAAGAACAAGCATGCCAAGAAGCCCTAGAGCGTATCAAGAAACGGAAGGAGTGGATAAAACAAAGGGATGTACGATATCTACAAGGAGAAAAACCCATACCCATGGCCAATTACCAAGTCCATAAAGCCGACAAGGAGAGCCTTAGCATATTCCAACCATATTTAAACCTAGGGATTGGAACCACAAAATACCAATTAATAGATGCTCTAATTGACTCGGGAGCAGCCCTAAGTTGTGTACAAAAGACGTTAATCACACAACTTCAAACAACCATAAGTTTTACTAAAAGATGCATGATAGGCATTGGAGGCCAAGTTATAGAGTGTGTTGGAGAAGCCCTAATATTCCTTCACCTAGGAAGCTCTTTGATGCAACAAAGTGTTTTGGTATGTCAAGACAAAGACCTAATAGAAAATTTGATCTTAGGGCAAGATTGGGTCATTGCGAATGATGTGAGCATTCATCTGGCGCAAGGATACATATCAACCAAAATAGGGCATAGGGAAGTATTTAACCTGTTAGAAAAAATACCTCCTCACATTCATGAAGTTATCAGCTTGAGAAAGAAACCCTCGAAAAGGAGTCAGAAGATGAATCAATCCAGAGCAGAGCCAAAAAATGCCCTAGTCTAGAATTACCTGCAAATAAGGATGTGTTCCATGATGATATAATCATTTTTCCCATGAGAGATGAATCCAAGAAAGGAAGTGAGGATCATGCTTCTAAACTAACCCACTCAAAGAGAAAAACGTCCACTTGGAAGTCTACTACTTAAGCATCACATCCATGTAATATGTGTCTGCAATGGGTACAAAAGGATCGAATGATGGAACCAGAGAAGTCAACACAAAAGCGAATCATGCACGCAATGAAGGCAAGGAGAGACAACCATTCCTCGTCACTAGTAACAGCCCAAAAAACACACCGATCTATGTGGATCAAAAAGAAGGTCAGACAAAATGCTAATGAAGAGCTAGACAAGCTCGAGGAGATATTATGCCGACAAAGCAAAACAAGGAGGGCAAAAAGGAATCAGCAAAGGTACAAAATGAACACACATCAAGCAATCAGACTTCAAGAAAGAAGGCGGCAAGTACCAGAGAACGACAAGAATGACATAACCAAATATCTCAAACACCCACTACAAGGAGGATATGGAGGCCCAAGATGCCGCAAGGAGAGGAACAGGAAACAAAGATCTATTCCACTAGCACTCATGAAGATTCCAATGCACTTACATTATGCATGATAGGGTCGCATTACAAGGCCATGCATTCGGCACATTATCTGTTCAACAAAATTAGTGGTGCACATTTCCAGCATTGGAATAGCTCTTAGTCTCTACAGCCATAGGAATGACCTTCAATGTAAATAAATAAATGCTTCGACTAGAACTAACTTTTGTTTTCTTTCAGGAATATAAATCAAAAGAAGTGTGATAAGAGGCATTACTTACTTAAGAAAGGGGGAACGGAGTAACGAAGGAAAAGAAATAACACTAAGCCACACATAACACATGATTTGATTTCTACTAGAAGCTGACTCTCTCTATTACAAGTGTAGATAGCTTCTAAGGATTCTGAAGCAACTGTGCAAGAAGTAGTGCTCGAGTTTCCATTAAAGAGTGTTACCAAAGCCAAAGGTCATTGGTTTCCTCATCATCAACCGACTAGGGATTAACTTTTCTTAGTGACAATAAAGATTATGGACATTCACTATGAGTTCCTAGTCATGTCTCAAGATTTCAAAGTCATACATGAACTCCTATCAACTATAGACATTATGACTAAGGCAGGATTTCAGAAATACTTCGAACTACCAGTCTACAAACTAGACTTCCAAAGATGTACTCAGGTGGTGAATACCCTCCAACCGGCTTTATATGACCCATTAGTGCCAGAAGCAAGAGTTCTAGATGCGGCAGGAGAATGGATCATCATGCAATTCACTCATGACTTAATCAAAGAAGCTTTTGGATGGGAAAAGGATGGCAATACCATTTTGAAAGATGAAAGCCGAGGAACCAAGACACATACATTCAATAGTATAGATATAGAGCAAGAAGTCCGTCTGATTCATCAACAATTTTGCTTTTCAAATATGCATTGATACACCACACCACATAAAATCATAGTGCAAATTCTATCTCATGCTATCATACAGATCGAGAATCAAGTGCACATGATGCCATACATTCAAAAGCATCTTTTTGAAGCTAAGAAGCAATGCAACCATAAAACGTTCTTGAATGGAAGTGTCACACTGACAATACTTATCCACCATGCATTAGGTATTCGAGAACATTTGAAAGAGATGCCCTCATCTTCGGAGATGGATAAGTATGCTAAGTTAGCCATGGTTTGAAGGAAGAAAAAAGGAGTAAACATAATGGAAGAAGCCAAAACCAGCTCGCAGTGGAGAATGAGAGGCACCAAAAGACTCTAAGAAATGATGAAGGCAGAAGAAGCACTTCCAGCTTCAAAAAGGATACATATACTTACAAGGACTAAGATCGAGGATCCCAAACCAATTATTGAACAAGAGCTAAATGAAGCAATGATGGCTACCCACCACTACATGGAAGGTCAAGTAAACCTGATAGTACAAGGGCATCATTACCATCAGTCTCAAGAAGACACGCAACAAAGAAAGCGACTAACTAAAGCTCATAGATAGAGAGAGTTGCGATGGAACAACTCTAGTTCATCTTCCGATACACAAGAAGAGTAGGAACCATCTATGATGAATGTGGATATTAAAAGTAACTCAAAAGATGATGGTAATTGGCAGGAGTTAAATCAAGTCATGGATGACTTTGGAGTGGAAGGTACAAAGATAGAACAAACTCTTGATGACACTATAACGGACACTAGAAGGCAAGAATCGTCTAGAGAATCAATTCATGTATTTAAAATGAATGAAGAGATGAAACTTCAAATCACGGAGACTCGCTTAGATGGAGGAGCCCCTATAACGTGACCAAAGCAAGAGAAAGAACAGGAAGAAGTGGAGGATCTCGAGCCATTCACTCAGGAAACCTTCTTGTTTCGATGTTACCTTTCAAGGAAGTGCTACAAAGTCAAGCACAAACAAGGAAGAGGAAAAGGAGAGACAAGTGCACCTTCAAATAAGACAATTGCACAACAAAAATATATCGTGGAATAAGCCAAAGATGTACAAATGGGGGAAGAACAAAGTGTCCCCAAAACATGGCTGAATGTAGATGTGGCTCAATTAAAGCCTGTAGTAAAGCAAATGATACAAACAGCTATGGACACTCAACAATAAATGCTTGAAGCGCATGCAGACTATGACAAGGCTATGAGAGAGAAAATCCAATTCAAGGTAATAAGTGAAAATTTATCTGCACAATTAAGTCAAGTTCAAGAGACACTCTCAGTCAAGGAATCGGAAGCTCAGGAAGCCAAGGAGAAATGCACCATGCTAACAACGGAAAACCAAAAGTTCCAAGATCAACTTAAAGAGCTACAAAGAAAATATGAAGACGGTGAAGCAGAGAAAGCAAACATGAATGCCAGAAGTAAGCTTCTTGAACCTCAAATCCAAATCTATATGGAAAAAGCACACACTTTAAGAAGTAGAAATAAAGACCTTATGACTGCCATACTCTGCAACCAACCCATAGAAGCTCTAGAACGGACCGCAAGTGACACAAAGGCATTGGAAGATCAAATTGTGAAGTATGAAGATCAGCTAAATCAAGAGCAAGCTATCAAAGAGGAATGGGAAAAGAGATATATGCATGACACTAATGAACTTAGAAAAAAATGGAAGGTGGTAGAGAACAAATTCATCGAATAGTGTAATGAAGATGCTAATCAAATGGTTGCCATACACCAAGAAATCCTGTGGAATAAGGAGACAATCACGAGAGCCACCAATGAGATAAAGGAAAGATATGAAATCATTGAGAAGCTCAAGGCTCAAATAGGCCCATAGGTAACCACGAGGACACTATTAGTTCTAAGCTCCCAAACGGGTACAATAGAGATTGAGGTACATCCTCTCTCCACCCCCATGCATCATTCACCTATAAGGGAGGAAGAAGAGCCAAACATTGAAAGACATGATCATGCTATTGAAGAACTAAGCGGATATGAGGGAGCACTACTGGTGTCCCAACTTATGGAGCAATTTGAACAACAGGTGGTCAAGGTAATGAAAGAGGCACAGATTGACAGTAAGAGCTTGGAAGAGATTTTGAAGCCGTTCAATATACCTTATGGACTACTTAAGGAAAAGACAGGACAGTATATGAAGAAGACCACCAATAAAGAACCAGATAGCGATCTGCAATCCTACAGACATTCACATATACACAAGAATAATTTGACAAGGCAGATCCTATCTGGGATGCAAGTTTTTGGAAAAGACGCTAAGGGTACACTAGGAGTGAGCACCATACGTGCTTCAAGTAAATCCATCTTTTTGCCCAGTATCAAGAAGACAATACTCAATGCAATTTTAGGAAGCATAGTGCCAAGGTAGCTTAAATAACCAGTGGCTAAAGTATCTGCTTTTACCTAGTCTGCCATGCTACTATCTACTGTCAGAGGAATATATGGTGCAGACGATTGAATTTTGGCTATCCAGATATGCCACAATCCCAGATTTAGCCATCAAAATGACAAACAAAATTTTGAGTATACTACTTACTGTTGGTGCAAAGTCCAAGCCCACACATTTGGCTTGAAGTTCATAAACATATGAAGCTCCATGGAAAGCATTGCTAGGAAGATTTTTCATCTTTACCATTGGTAAAAGTAATTTCTTTTGACTTGAGAGAATACTTGTAATCACATACCAAAAACTCGTGGACTTGTTAGTTAGAAAAGTAACTACTTCATTGAGGGAATATTTCCTAGATTGAAGGACTACTTTTAGAGAGAGCCAAAAGTTAAATTAAAATTCAAATTTGAATGAAGCACTTATATAAAGTGACTTGAAAAAGTCACAAGTAGTGTGATCAATTGTTGAGTTCTTCATTGTCACTTTGTAAAAGTGTGAGGTGTACATTGTAGCCTATACTACTCTCCATCATTAGGCTATGATTATCAAGCCTATGATCTTTTACAACATTGCTCATTAATACAATATATCTACATTGTTCATCTATGATCTCCCTATTATAGTCATTCATAACTATCAACTTGTGGTGCTCATATCTTAGTCAATTTTCCCCCATTTCAATGGTATATAGCTTGTTGGAATCAACTCCAATTTATCTACATACTGATAAATTTTGAAGGAAATCGATTCAGCCAATTCGGAGAAAAGCACATCGAAGCACTCACGCGTCAAACTTTGTAGAGGTCCTGAAAAATTGGGGGTAATAATTCAATTGCTAAATTGATTGCTATGTGTGCAGTGCATCATTTCAAGTGATTCCACTTGGACTCATTATGTTACTAAGATAACTAGATACCTCTAAAAGGAAGTTTTCTAATTCCTTTTGTACTTGCTGCACTGAGCATAACAAGCAGCGGGTGTGTGATAAAAAATAAAAGGTTTTCATTGGTCCTTCTCTTTGGAAGTAGTTTGTTTTGATTCAATCTTTTCTTACATCCTTTCCAAAGTACATAGACACTTTTATAGTGTCATTGGAAACCTAAAAGGGCCCACATATCAACTCTGAAGCTGGAAGGGGCTGGTACTAAGTAGGATTTGGCCGTATCTAGTCATTTCTTGGAGTGTCCATCCATCTATCCCAACAGCGGTATCAGAGCAAAGCTAAGGTAAAATAGGCGATGGTTTTCATTATTTCATTTATAAATTGGACAGGAACAACTATCAAGCATGGTCCCTGAGGATGAAGACATACTCACAAGGAAGGAGCCTCTATGGATACATCTCAAGAGATGAGGAGATGCCCATATTCAGAAGCAAAGGACAACCTACAAGAGAGGAGCATGGAAGACTAAACACATGGTGTGCCAAGGATGCATTAGAAAGGCCCTACTTACTTAACTCAATCTTTGATTTTCTTCTTCCACATATTAGGAACTGTAGGATATCCCAAGAGACATGGGGAACATTGTCTTCTTATTTCTCCTCCAACACAAGGGCTAAGAAGAACCAATTGTGGATTGAGTTTACCACTCAAAGAAAGCAACCTAAGCAAGGCATCTCAGAGTATATGACCAAAGTCAAAGATGTAGCATATCAGTTGGCAAGCATAGGAGAAGAAATTGAAGAGGAGCATATTGTAAGACAAGTAATCGATGGTATTAAAGCTGATGAAAAATGGGAGAGCTTCATAACTGCCATGGACTTGTACATGGACATGCAGATTCCAGACCTTACCGCACTCATGGGGAAACTATTTACCCATTAAGCCAAGCTCAACAAGAATGGAGATTCATCAAGAGGTAATAGCTCTTCTGCCCTATACACTGATAAAAGTAATTCCAAAGAGAAAGGGAAGAACAAGAAGCTTGAAGATGAAGGAACTACCTCTCAAGCCAACTATGTAGGGAGAGGTAGAACCTCAAGAGGAAGGGGCAGAGGAGGTAAGCAAGGTAGGGGGAGACCTTATAACTCATCATCATGCAATATTTATGGATTATCAAATCATACTACAGATGACTGTTTCAGGAACTTCAAGAATCAGAGATGTAGAGGATATCAAAGAGGTGGATATATACAATCAAGAGGAAGATTCAATCACCATCAAGGATAGAACAACAACTACAAAACCAACTACAATTGAAACCACCAAGGAGGCTAAAAGTCAAGGAAGGATTATAACAACTACACAAAGGAGCAAGAATATTCTCTTCTGATTATGCACATTGTGAAGAGAGATGGTGGATGCAATCCAAAGATGAGTTGGTGCTCCTTCAACCGGCTTCACAGCAGCCAACTCAGACTTTAGAGTTGAATAGTAGACCCTTTGAGCTTCCTCAATCCACAAAAATATCATCCAAGTACTTTGGAACATGTATCCCAAAACTTTAAGTCAAGATAGACAAGTTGGTATATGACTAGCTCCCAAAAACTTGCTTTTGAACATACACCTGCTAGAAAAAATGAATATAGGACCTAGATAAATTCCTTTTGGGAATAGCAAATAGACTTAGCAAGCTTCCTAATCCAAATTAAAAGACTTCAAATGATTAACTGAGCTCTGAGAACAAATTTTTGCAAAGTCTGGAACATGCTCGCCATTTTCGGGGCTCTACAGAGGTAGACCAGTGAGCAGTAAATTGGAGATTTCTCTCACAATAAACATCCAATGACCATGAACATGTGTAAGCAAAAACTAGACGTTGAGAGCTATCCAAAACTCATTAAAACACTAAAAATGGATGCATATAGCTTGAGTTATGAGCTTCTGAAGTTACTTCTCTGAGTGAGTATAGCATGAAAAAAACAAAGAAGTAGAGAATGATGAATGTATAAATTCTCATAAGATTACAACCACATTGGCATTGAATATTTGCACAATGGGAGTAGAAGGATAGAGCTATGGAGTAAGCTCTTCAATCTCTACAAAATGAAATGAAATGGTCACGTACAAGGCTTGCTAATCGCCTCTTCCTTCTTGCTCTTTTTATAGCTATTCTTGGAGGGAGTTTTGAATTCGAATTCGAATCGCTCCACCTAAAAGTGATCCCCAAATTTAGGAGATATTCCCTCAGCTCAAAAATTCATGGTTTTAGGTAGTTAGAGCCACGACTTTGCTTTTACATCATGGATGAGGTAAGCCATCCTTTCCCTTTTTCTTTTTCACAATTACAAGAGATAAAATGTACTCTTTTACAAGAGGTGTTTACATGACTACACATGTGACTTACAAATGATCATAATATCAAGCATACCAAGCATGTAGGCTTGGGTAAAATGCACCAACAGCTCCCCCTCAAGCCTAACATGCTTGGCCTCCAAATAAGTCTGCAATTGTCCTTGATTTCATGCAAGCCAATCATCAACTTCAATCTACTTACCTTTGTACCATCATGAGCTTTAGTGAACATGTCTATACATTGCATATCTGTAGAGACATAGGATAGTTGAATATCCTTGCTCATTAGCTTCTCCCTTACATAATGGTAGTGGACTTCAATATGCTTGGTTCTAGCATGGTATACAAGATTAGCTGCAAGGTGTAGTGAGCTTGTGTTGTCACAGAAAATGTGAGGTGTTGAAGAATGAAGTCCAAGATCTGTGTACAAAGACTTTAACCACATGATTTCTTGAGTTGCATTAGCCAAACCTCTATATTCCGCTTCAGTAGAAGATAATTCCGTGGTTGGTTGCTTTTGGTATGACCAGGAAATGATTTTTGAACCTGCAAATGATATATACCCGGATATGCTTCTTCTATCATCTCTAGATCTGGCCCAATCTGCATCTGATTAGACCTTTAGCTCAATATCTGAAGTAAATGAATAAAACAAACCTTCATTCATGGTCCCCTTTAGGTACTTGAGAAATCTGTTGGCCGCTTCCATATGTGGTCTTCTCGGCTTATGCATAAACTGACTCAATATGCTAACACTATAGCATATATCCACCCTTGTGAGTGTTGCATAGTTCAAGCTTCCAACCAAGCTTTGATATCTTGTGATGTCTTCAATTGGCTCTCCTTCATAAGCACTAATCTTATGCTTTTTCTCCATAGGTGTACCAGCACACTTGGTATATTCCATCTTGAATGTGAGCAGCATGTCATGCACATACTTCTTTTGTGTGATGTATATACCTGAACCTATGTAGATTCACTCCAATCCAAGGAAATAAGTGAGTGGTCCGAGATCACTTATTTTGAACTCCTCCTTCATTTGAGTCTTTACCTATTTGATTCCTTCAAGATCATTGCCTCTGATAATAATATCATCAATATACAGACATAAATAAATCACTTCAGATCCATTCCTCTTTATGAACAAAGAGGTATCTGCCTTTCTAGCTTTGAATCCTTGGTTCTGCAAATAAGTCATCAAATTGAAATTCCAAGCTCTTGGAGCTTGCTTCAATCCATACAAAGCTTTCTTTAGTTTGCATACATAGTTAGGATGATGTGCATCCTCATATCTAGGAGGTTGTGCCATATAAACTTCCTCAGAAATCCATCAATTCAAGAAAGCATTCTTTACATCAAGTTCATAGAACTTCCAATTTCTAGATGCAGCAAGACTAATGAGAACCCTAATTGTAAGCATTTTTGCAACAGGAGAGAAAGTCTTCTCATAATCAATACCATGGGTTTGAGCAAACCCTTTAGCAACTAACCTTTCTTTGTGTCTATTTATACTTCCATGTGGATTCCTCTTGATTTTGTATATCCATCAAGATCCAATTACCTTCATAGATGGCTTGTTAGGTACAAGCTCCCAAGTGTCATTCTCCTTCAAGGCTTCCATTTCTTCATCCATTGCATCTCTCCAAGCTTTATTGCTTTGTGCTTCTTTGAATGTGGTAGGTTCTTCATTGGTTAACTCTTTTGCAATCTAGATTGAGTGCTTGGTGACCAAAGAATTATCATAACCAAACCTCTCTTGTTTCTTCTTCTCCCTTGAAGACCTTCTAAGTGGTTGATGTGAGCTCTCGGGTCCATATGTAGCATCTTTCATCTTTGCTTTACCTTTGTTCTTCCATAGCTTTAGTTTTTCCAAGTCTTATAGGTCAATCTCCGAATCACTTTCTTCAATATGCTTTGGCTCCTTTGGTTGAAGTGATGGAAAATCTTCATCCAAGTAATAAGGAAGCTTCACTTTCTATCATCATCAAACCATGATTTTTTTTCATCAAAAATTACATCTCTACTCATAGAAAATCCTTTATTTGTTGGATTGTACAATCTATATCCTTTTTGGTTTTGGTCATAACCAATGAATACACACTTCTCTGCTTTGGGATCCAATTTCCCTCTTACTTGAGAAGGAATGTGAGCATAGGCTAAGCATCCAAACATTTTACAATGCTCTGGACTAAGTCTTCTTCCATTCCAGACTTCATATGGAGTTGTTCCATATAGTGTCTTAGATGGAACTCTATTTATGAGAAATGTGGCTGTAGATATAGCCTCTGCCCATAGGTAGTTTGGCAATCCCTTTTCATTGAGCATGGACCTTGCAGCTTCGACAATAGCTCTGTTTCTCCTCTCTGCTACACCATTGAGTTCGGGTGTATACCTTGTAGTGACTTCCCTTTTAATGCCTCTTTCATGCAAGAAGGCATCAACATCTGATCTGAGTCTTTTCAAAGTCCTTCCTATTTGGTTTTCAACAAGAGCAATATACTTCTTAAATCAATTAAACACTTCATCCTTGTGCTTCATGAAAAACAGAATGGTCCACTTGCTACAATCATCTTTGAAAGACACATAATATCTTGATCCTGATATAGATGGCTCCTTACTTGGATCCCACACATCCGTGTGCACTAGATCCAAAGGATTTTGATACATATATCCTTTCTTATTGAAAGGTTGTCTATGAGCCTTGCCGAGTTGACAAGCTTCACACTTATAAATCATGTGTTGCCTTGTGATATTAGGCAAACCAAGTACACTTTGGTCCCTGAAAATTTGTTTAAGTGTTCTCTCACCAATGTGAGCAAGCCTTTTGTGCCATATCTCCAAGTCTGTTAGAGTTTGAGATCCATAGCTAAACAAAGCTATGTTCTTTGTAACTTCCACTTCAAAAGTGAAAACACCTTTGTCAATCCTTCTAAAGCCTTGCCTTGGGTCTTCAACATATGCTCCAAATCAATTGAATCTAACCAGCACTCCTTTTTCAACAATCTGTCCAACACTTATTAAATTTTTGGTAATTGTAGGGACATATAAGACTTTTCTTAAGAGGTTCATATTCCCATCTGATGTCTTCACATTACCTATCTTCTCCACTAAGTTCTTTGTGTCATCTCATGTCTGCACTTCATGTTTGTTATGAGGATCTTCCAAATGAGAAAGTAAAGCCATATTTCTTGCTACATGGTTTGAGCATCCCGAATCAATGTAAAATATGTGATCATCATCCTTACCCTTCTTTAGTGATAGATTCATAATAAATAATGGATCTTCTTGACTTTGGTCCTAAGCATAGTTATTGTAGTCTCTTATTCCTCTATGGCCACTTTGATAGTTGTTGTTGTTGTAATTGTTGTTGTAGTAGTTGTTGTTGTAGCCTCCATTCTATCTGCCTCTATTTGATCCATAGCCACCTCTATTGAATACTCTTCCTCTTGAGTTCCTCGGGTTCCTGAAACATTCTTCAGTAGTATGATTAGATAAGCCACATATATTGCAAGGTTGAGATGATTGGAATTTCCCCCTGCCTTGCTTTCCACCTCTGCCTCTTCCTCTAGCTCTTCCTCTACCTGCAAAGTTTGCTTGGATAGAGCTACCTTCATCTTCATTCTTCCTATTCTTTGACTTGTCCTTGACCTTAGCTTTATCAGAATATAAGGGAGAATTTCGATTACCTCTTGAGGTCTCAACATCTTTGCTAATCTTTGCTTCATGAGTGAAGAGTTGGCCCATGAGTGTGTTGAGGTTGGGTACATGCATATCCATGTATTAAATCCATGGCTGTTGTGAATGACTCCCACTTGTCGTCTGCTTTGATTCCATTTATTATTTGTCTAATGATTTTCTCGTCTTCAGTTACCTCTCCAATTCTTCCAAGTTGGTCGGAAATCTCCTTCATCTTTGTGACATAATCAGTCACACTTTGCTTTGGGCTTTTCTTCATTGTTTTGAACTCCATCCACAATTGGTTCTTCCTTGCTCGAGTGTTGGAAGAGAAGAAAGAAGCAAGTGCATTCCAGGTCTCTCTTGATTCCTTGCATCCCTTGACATGAGGTAAAAGAAAATAAGAGATTGAGTTTAGAATATAGGACCTTGCAAATGCATCCTTCGAACACCAATTTGAAAGTCCTTCCACTTCTTCATGTGATGGTTGCCCTTTGTTACTCATGGTTGGCATTGCTTCATCTCTAGATATGAATCCATATAGATTCCTCCCTTGAAGGTAAGCCTCCATCCTTATAGACCATGCCGGGTAGTTTTTTCAATCTAGTTTGTCCATTGTTGATGGAAATCCATCTCCCATGTTGCTTGACTATGCTCTAATACCACTGTGAAGAGAGATGGTGGATGCAATCCAAAGATGAGTTGGTGCTGCTACAATCGGCTTCACACCAGCCAACTAAAACTTCACAGTTGAATATTAGACCCTTTGAGCTTCCTAAATGCACTAAAATATCAGCCAAGTACTTTGGAACATGTATCCCAAACGTTTAAGTAAAGACAGACAAGTTGCAAGATGACTAGCTCCCAAAAACTTGCTATTTTTGAACATACACCTACTGGAAAAAATAAATAGTGCTCTCAACCTGGTAGGAATTAGATAAATTTCTTTTGGGCATAGAAATAGACTTAGCAATATTCCCAATCCAAGTTAAAACACTTCAAATGATTAACTGAGCAATGAGAACAAAGTTTTTCAAAGTCTAGAACATGCCCGCCATTCTCGGGGCTCTGCAGAGGTAGACTAGTGCACAATACATTGGAGGTTTCTCTTAGAGTAAAGACCCAATGACCATGCATATTTATGTGCAGAAACTAGACTTTGCGAGCTAGCCAACAAACATTAAAACACTAAAAATGGATGCAGGTAGCTTGGTTTATGAGCTTCTGAAGTTACTGCTCTGAGTGAGTATAGCAGAGAACAAAATGGAGAAGTAGAGAACGATGAATGTATAAATTCGCATAACATTACAACCACATTGGCATTGAATATTTGCAAAATGGGAGTAGAATGAGAAAGCTATTGAGTAAGCTCTTCAATCTCTACAAATTGAAATGAAATGTTCACGTACAAGACTTGCTAATTGCATCTTCCTTCTTCCTCTTTTTATAGCTATTCTTGGAGGGAGTTTTGAATTTGACCTTGAGGAACCAAAGGGTAAGCATCAGGTACAAATAGGTGATGACACAAAGCACTCAATGATTAAAGTAGGGAATGTTAAGACCTCTGATGGAAACAAGAACCTATTGAGTAGGGTTTTGTATGTACCCATAATTACCAAGAATTTGATGAGTGTTGGACAAATTGTGGAAAAGGGTTTGGAGGTTAGATTCAACCAATATGGAGCATTTGTGGAGGATCCCCAGCATGGGTTCAAGAGAATTCCCAAAGGAGAAAAGACAGGTAGATTATTCACTTTTGAACTTGAGGATACAAGGAACTATGCATTTTATAGTTATAAAGATCAAACATTATCAGAGCTTGAAATTTGGCATAAAAGATTCGGGCATGTTGGTGAAAGAACCTTGAAACAAATATGTAGAGACCAATGTGTGCTTGGGCTACCTAATGTACCCAAGCAACACATGATTTCTAAATATGGATCTTGTCAGTTTGGAAAATCTCACAGGTTACCCTTCTCAAGGAAAGGCTACATGCATGAGCACTACGTAGAGCTTTTCCATACAGATGTATGGGGACCAAGTAAGGATCCCTCAATCTCTGGATCAAGGTATTATGTATCTTTCATTGATGATTACAGTAGGCGGACTGTATTGTATTTTATGACGCACAAAGATGAAGTATTTAGTTGCTTTAAAATGTATCTTGCACTTGTTGAGAACCAAACAGGGAGAAACCTACACAGACTAAGGTCGGATGGAGAAGGTTAGTACTTCTCAAATGAGTTTGATACATTCTTGTAGGATAGAGGAATCAAGAGAGAAATCAGAACAAGGTATACCCCTAAGCAAAACGGGGTGGCAGAGAGGAGAAATAGATGAATTGTTGAAACAGCTAGGTCAATGTTAAATGAGAAAAAGTTACCTAACTACTTGTGGGCAGAGAGTGTATCTACTACCACTTATCTTGTAAATAGGTTGCCATCCAAATCTCTTGATGGGATGACCCCATATGAAGCATGGCATGGTAGAAGACCTTCACTTGATCATAGCAAGATCTTTGGATGTGTAGCTTATGTGCATATCCCCTCTCAGATAAGTGGTAAGCTAGAGCTTAGGGCAGAGAAGTGCATCTTCATAGGGTATGATCTAAATGAGAAAGGATACCGGTTCTACAATCCTTCAAACAAGGGATTCATGGTCAGTAGAGATGTTGTCTTTGATGAAAATGACTCTTGGTTTGATAGTGAATGCAGGAAAGTAAAACTACCTTATAAATTGGCAGAGGAGTTTCCAAGCCTCACTAAGGAGGAGCCTTCAGAATGGAGACATCAATTCAGATGATGAGGACATCATCAATCTAGACGAGTTCAAGGCATGGAAGTCCAAAGGCAAAGTCAAGATCAAGAAATTAGAGGATATACCTGAATCATCCAACCAAGCAATCGAAAGATCGCAAAGGGAGAGCAAGAAGCCAGTCAGATATGGGTATGACACTCACGGAGAGCAAGGATATGGATATGTAGAGCAAGAACCCGCATCATATGAAGAGGCAAAGATCAAGGCAGAATGGAAGGAAGCTATGGATGAGGAAATCGAAGCACTCACGGAGAGTGATACTTGGGAACTAGTACCAAAGAAGGAGTCTATGAAGGTAATTGGTTCTAGATGGATCTATAAGATCAAAAGGAATTCTGATGCATCAATAAGTAGGTACAAAGCTAGACTTGTGGCTAAGGGTTTTGCACAAACCCAAGGAATTGATTATGAAGAAACCTTCTCACCTATGGCCAAAATGCCAACCATGAGGGTATTGGTAAGTGTGGCTGCATCAAAGAATTGGAACATGCATCAGTTGGATGTAAAAAAATGCATTTCTAAATGGCTGGATTTCAGGGGAGCTGTACATGTCTCAACCTCCTCGATATGAGGACCCAAGCAAGGTAACATATGTATGTAAACTGAACAAAGCTCTTTATGGATCGAAGCAGGCACCTAGGGCATGGAACCATAGGTTGAATACATACCTTTAGGATCAAGGTTTTATCATGAGTAAAGCAAATACTTCTCTATTCATCAAGAGAAGTAATTCAGAGGTAATATACCTATGTGTATATGTTGATGATATCATACTCACATGTAATGATGCTAATGTCTTAAAACAGATCAAGAACGAGATGATGAAGGAGTTTAAAATTAGTGACCTTGGATCACTAAAATATTTTCTACTTGTGTTAGTCTATACTAACTCTGGAATTTACATTACTTAGAGAAAGTATATACAAGATATGTTGAAGACGTTACATTTGCAAGATGCCAAAGTTGCAAGTACTTCAATGGAGGTAAACCTAAAATTAAGTGCTCATGAAGGTGATGTACTTTAGAACATTGTAGGTTACCAAAGCATAGTGGGAAGCTTGAACTATGCTACATTGATAAGGATTGATATTGCTTATGGAGTAAGTGTTCAAAGTCAGTTTATGCACAAGCCTAGGGCACCTCACTTGGAGGATGCCAAAAGGATCTTGAAGTACCTTAAGGTACTCAACATCATGGATTGTATTTCCCTTATACATCAGACTTGGACATCAAGATCTATTCATATGTAGATTCGTCAGGATGCAAAGATGATAGGAGGAGTACCTCAGGATATCTATCCTTTGCAGGTGATAAGCCTGTATCATTGTCTTCAAAGAAGCAACATACTGTTGCTTTATCTTCTATAGAGGTAGAGTATAGAGGATTGGCCAATGCTACTTAAGAGGTCATATGGATCAGAATGTTGTATACAAAATTAGGGTTGCATACTACATCTCCAATGATTTTTGGAGACAATACTAGCTCACTACATCTTGCAGCTAATCTTATTTATCATGCTAGGACCAAGCAAATAGAGGTCCACTATCATTATGTGAGAGAGAAGCAACTAATGTATCAACTAATATGCAATGTGTAGACTTGTTGACTAAAGCATTGGATGGTACAAAACTTTGTAGGTTTCAATCAATGATTGGATTGAAGGATATTCATGAAGATTGAAGATGAAGACCAAGCCAAAATTTTTGCCTTGAGGGGGAGCTATTGGTGCAAAGTCCAAGCCCACACATTTGTCTTGGAATTCATAAACATGTGAAGCTCCATGGAAACCATTGCTAGGAAGATTTTTCAACTTTACCATTTGTGAAAGTAATTTCTTTTGCATTGGGAAAATATTTGTAATCACCTACCAAAAATGTGTGGACTTGTTAGTTAGAAAATTAACTACTTCATTGAGGGAATATTTCCTAGATTGAAGGACTACTTTTAGAGAGAGCCAAAAGTTGAATTCATATTCAAATTTGAATAAAGCAATTATATAAAGTGACTTGAAAAAGTCGTGGGTAGTGTGATCAATTCCCGAGTTCTTCATTGTCACTTTTTAAGAGTGTAAGGCATACATTGTAGCCTATACTACTCTCCATGATTAGGCTATGATTATCAAGCCTATGATCTTGTACAAAATTTTTCATTAATACAATATATCTACATTTTTCATCTATGATCTCTCTATTATAGTCATTCATAACTGTCAACTTGTGCTACTCATATCTCAGTCAATTCTCCACCATTTCAATGATTTATAACTTGTTGGAATCCGCTCCAAGTCATCTACATGCTCACAAAGTTTGAAGGAAATCCATTCAGCCAATTGGGAGAGAAGCGCATCGAAGCACTCACTGGTTAAACTCAATAAAGCTCCTAAAAAATCGGGGGTAATGACTCAATTGCTAAATTGATTTCTCTCTGTGTACTGCATCATTTTAAGTGATTACACTTGGAATCATTAGCTTACTAAGCTGATAAGATACTGCTAAAGGAATTTTTCTAATTCCTATTGTACTAGTTGCACTGAGCATAACAAGTTGCAAGTGTGTGATAAAAGATAGAAGGTTTTCATTGATCCTTATATTTAGAAGCAGTTTGTTTTGATGCAATCTTTTCTTACATCATTTCCAAAGTATATACGCTCTTTTATAGTGTCATTGGAAAGATAAAATGGCCCACATCTCAACTCTGAAGTTAGAAGGGGCTGGTACTCAGCAGGATTTGGCAGTACTTACTCATTTCTTGGAGTGTCCATCCATCTATCCCAAAACTTACAGTATTAAAGGTATTTTAACACACGTACTATACCTTTTTGAACTTCATCGAAATTTACCAAGCACTAGATGCCCTAATTTTTTATCTATCTACTACTCCTAGTTGATTAATGATAATGTCAATATACAGAAGAATTATGTTCCTTCTGAGTCCATACATGAAAACGTTCAAAGAAGCATCCTTTATAGTGTTTTTTGAAATGGACTCTGAAATATTTGTCAAATTGTGTTCCAACTTAACTGCACGACTAGTGGCCTATGAATTAAGCTTTTTGCAGATCATGGAAAGGCACCAGATGATGGACTAAAGTCAAATCAATGGAAGGAACTAATGATATGCCAACAAATTCGCTTAGTCATAGAGAGAAGAAAGTCATACAAACTTATACACGTCACCACAAAAAGCTCTAGGGAACGATAGAGTTTAGGAGGAAGGACATGTGGAGGGAGAGTCAAACAAGAAGAGAAGAAGAAGAATATCAAAGAATAAAGTAGCTCACTAAGAAAGAACCACCCACTACCCAAAGCCCCGTAGGTGCACACATGAGGATGTAATGCAAAAGGACCAGGTCCCGAAGAGTGGAAATAAAGAACAACATCAAGGACCTTTCACGGGAGGTTGCACACATGTAGCGTTTCCTCAATCACAATCTATCCCCAATCACAATGTTTTGATCACTCAAAAATCACAATGGAGAGAAGAACGCAGAGATTGCACAAGGTAAGAGAAAATCTTATGCAGAAGAGTAGAAACAAATATGACGTAGAGAAGGAAGAATTTTGATTTTATAGATGTGAATGAATAGTTACAATAGCTTTGGATAATAGCTTCTTGATGAAGCCTCTACATCCCGACCACCCCCGAGCCATCACAACCGCATTCACGCTTGCACTCTCAGTCACAATCTCACTCTCACTCTTCACTCTCAATCACAAGGTAATTCTCAGATTTTTGTGCATCCTCCGTTTTGATGTGCAGGTCTCCCTATATCCGAGTTTGATCGCTGCCCTCCCGAAAGAAGTGTGCAATCCACCAAATTTAGAAAAACTCGAGTTTCTCCAAAACTTTTGCAAAAAGCCATGCGATCATAGTGTGCTTTCTTTCTTTAGAATACTTGTACAAAATAGGAGAAAAATACCAAAAAGAGATATCCAAAAATATCCATAATTAGACATGGTGACACATGAGCATCAGAATCACGGATTCAAATAGAATTAGATAAGCCCTCATTTTTTAGGATCATGTAGTGTTGGAAAACGGAACTATTCAAATCTCTCTAACTAAAAAAACGGTGAGGAATTAGCTTAAGTTTGTGAGAGACACTTTTATTCAATTTTGTGATCTCCACAATAGTGTTAGAGAGGTCCGAGGTCCAAATCCACGTCCAAATGCCACTTTTGAGGCTTGCAAGTTTCAAAATTCTAGAGAGAGTAAAATCAAGGCATTTTCTTACAATGAGCTAAATGTACGACCTTGAACGAGGTACTTAAACATGATTCACAAAAAATTCACACAGACACTTTTATTCTCTTATACTTGATCTACCTCTCTCTCATACAGTGTTTTTCTTAGTTCTTTCATTTTCACCTTCAAAATTGGACTCGAAAACATGATACGAATAAGATCTAGAGAGAGAATATGAAACTTGACAACCCAAAATTTCTCCTACATGCATAAAATGACCGAATTATTCATTATCAGCATTATCCCCACAATGAAACTGAGAAAGTTCAAAATGAATTATTTCACTAGAAAAGAGGCCTATTACAACTTAGCTTCCTCATCCACTAGGTGCATGCGGTGGAAAGAAATGAATGGGCTAAAGAAATGCATCAAGTCCTAGAGGATGTGAAAGAAGATTTATGAATAGGGCCTTCAAAACATAAAGTCTACCTAAAAGAGAAGCAAGGTTGACCAAGTGATGCATGCGGTGGAAAGTAGTAAATAGGCTCAAGGCAATACAACAAGGTTAGATGTGTGAAGACAAAGACATATCTGAAGACCAAAAGTTAGAAAGAGGTAGAGGCTAAGAAGTGGAAACACATAACTAAAGATATCACATTCTTAGCCACTGATGGCATGTGTGGCAGCTCGACTTAGCACAGCAACACAGATCAATGAATGTAAGGAATACCAAGGGAATTCTAGAAGCAAAGGACTGAGTTCAGATAAAGTAACAAAATGTTCGACAATCCTTATCGCTTCTTAGACCACTGGGTGTGTGTACTAAGGAGCTATACACAAGCGGTAGAAAAAAGCAAAGCCTATCAAGGCACGACAGAGACAAAGAGGGGGAGAGTGGTGCAGAGAATAGAGGCACAAAAGAGGGGCCCCAAAAATTTCAGATCAATGAGCATAAATTTTCTTCTTCAAAATCCTATGAAATTCCCTCCAAGCTATGTATATGCACTAGAGGAATCCTCTAGATGCATAAGCCCCAAATACTTGTAACATAGCTTTTATAAAATAGTAGGGAAGTAGAGAGTAGTTAGTAAAGTTCCGGTCTCCTCTGTGAAAGGACCATTTTTAGGGCACATGTATATAAGTCACTTTGTGACTCTTGTAAAAAACTTTTTGCTTTTATGAACAAGTGAGAAGAATTTTTGAATTTGCTTCTTTCCTGTTGATTTCCTCCTTCTCCATGATCTTTTGTGTGTGTAATGCTTGGAATGTGTGTCTAGGACTGTTATCTATCCCTTCCCATCACTTTTGAATGGTTGTAATGTGTGTGTGAGTCATTATGAGTTGTGGGGCGAGTGTTATTGTTTTTTGCCATTCGCTATTTTTCTCATAACTTGAAGATTGTTTGTCAGATTTGAGTGAAAATATGAGCAATAGATGCATCTTGTCAAGAGCTTTGAAAGAAACTTGCAATTGGCCATATTTGTGTTGGGAAAGATGGATGGATGATCCAAGAGACTGAGTAGGTACTGCTAAACTTGCTTTGTAACAACCCTCTTTTGCTTCAGACTTGATTAGTAGACTTCCTCAGCTTTCCAATGACACCAAGAAATAGCCTATGTCCTTTGGAAATGACGTGTGTAATGATTGAATCAAAACAAATAACTTTGGAAGTCACAAACTCAAGAAAACTTTCTATTTCTATCTTGACACCTGCTGGATGTTTTTCTCAGTGTGACCAACACAGTAGAAATTGATAAAATTCCTTCTCGGGGTATTTAATTAGCTTAGTAAGCTACCATTTTCAAGTGGAATGATGTAAAAAGATAAACTATGCTAAGAGAAATCAATTTAGCAAGTTTAGCTATACCCCCCACTTTTTAGGACTATAGCAGAAATAGACTAGTGAGCACCTCGATGCAGGTTTCTCTGAATTTGCTGAATGGAATGTCGTACGATTTTGACAGCATGTAGTAGACTTTAAGTTGAATCTAACAAGCTTTGAATCACTGAATTTGGTGGAATATTGACCGAGATATGCCCTTAACAAGTTGATAGACTTTTGAGTAGACTAGCAGAGAACACAGAGATGAATGATGTAAATGTATCTATTAATGAACACTTGTGTACAATCCCATTGGCATGAATAGCATTGCCAAATGGTGTAGAGAGGTGTAGGCTATAGTGTAGTCCTCACACACACTCAGAATCAGTAGAATGAAGCTCGGGAGTGATCTCTCTTACACGCGACTTTTCATGTTCACTTTTATGTGTAATGAATAAGAATTTGAATTCAAACTCAAATTCTTGGCTCCCTATGATCAAGCTCCTAAATGCTTGGAGATATTCTCTCAATCAAATGAGCTACTTTTTTCCACGACTCACTTTGGTAGGTGATTACAAAAGATTCTAAGTCAATTTGACTTTTACAATGAGATAAAGTGGTAATTAACCACTAGTATATGTTCCTATGGTTCTTCATGTATGTAGAGTCTTCATGATATCTTTCAAGCCAAATGTGTAGGCTTGTGATTTACACCAACACCTCCCCCTCAAGCGAAACATTTTGGCTTAATTCTTCATCTTTATTCTTCAAGTATATCCTGCAATCCAATCATAGATTTGAACCTGCAAAGTTTGGTTCCATCCAAGGCTTTAGTTAACAAATCTGCACATTGCATGTTGGTTGAGACATAGGTCAGTTGAATATCCTTGCTTATCAACTTCTCTCTCACATAATGATAATGAACTTCTATGTGTTTGGTACAAGCATGATATATAAGATTAGCTGCAAGGTGAAGAGAACTTGTATTGTCTCCAAAGATTATTGGAGGCCTAGTATATAAGCCCAATTCTGTATACAAAAGCTTAATCCAAATTTCTTCTTGAGTGGCATTAGCTAGCCCTCTATACTCTGCTTCTGTAGAAGACAATGCAATAGTTGGTTGCTTCTTTGCAATAGTTGGAAATGCTTTCTTGAATGGATGGATTTCAGAGGAGGTGACATATACACCTCCTCTGAAATTCATCCATTCAAGAAAGCATTCTTGACATCCAATTGATACATGTTCCAATTCTTTGATGCAGCCACACTAACCAACACTCTGATTGTTGGCATCTTGGCCACAAGAGAAAATGTTTCTTCATAGTCAATGCTTTGGGTTTGTGCAAAACCCTTGGCTACCAATCTGGCTTTGTACCTGTTAATTGTTCCATCAGAATTTCTTTTCAATTTATAGATCCATCTTGATCCTATTACCTTCATGGAGTCCTTCTTGGGTACTAACTCCCATGTATCACTCTCCTTGAGTGCTTCAATCTCCTCATCCATAGCTTCTTTCCATTCTTATTTGGTTATTGCTTCTTCATATGATCCTGGTTCTTCATTTGACAAATCCTTGGCAAGATAAACTTAATGTTTAGTAACAAGAGATATATCATACCCATATCTGATAGGTTTTTTGCTTTCTCTCTGAGATCTTCTGATTGATTGAGTAGAAGATTCAAGTATGTATTCAAGCTTCTTCATCTTCATTTTGCCCTTTGACTTCCATGCCTTGAACTCTTCAAGGTTGATTGTATCTTCATCATCTGAACTTGAGTCTTCATTCTGAGTAGGTTCCTCCTTTGTAAGTTTTGGAAATTCCTCTTCCAAATCATAGGGTAGTTTCACTTTCTTGCATTCATTCTCATACCAAGAATCATTCTCATCAAAGACAACATCTCTGCTTACCATGAATCCCTTATTGATAGGGTTATAAAACCTGTAGCCTTTTTGATTTAAATCATACCCAATAAAGATGCATTTTTCAGCCTTTGGGTCTAGCTTACCTCTTACCTAAGAAGGAATGTGTACATATGCTACACATCCAAAAATTTTGCAATGGTCAAGTGAAGATCTCTTACCATGCCATGCTTCATAGGGTATCATATCATCAAGAGATTTAGATGGTAACCTGTTTATGAGGTAAGTGGCAGTAGAAACACTTTCTGCCCATAGATAGTTAGGTAACTTCTTCTCATTAAGCATAGATCTAGCTGTCTCAACAATTAAACTATTTCTTCTTTCAACTACCCCATTTTGTTCAGGAGAATACCTTGTGGTTATTTCTCTTTTGATGCCTTTGTCCTGCAAGAAGTTTTCAAAATCATTGGAGAAGTACTCACCTCCTCCATCTGACCTTAGCCTCTTCAAATTTCTTCCTGTCTGATTTTCAACTAGTGCAAGATATTTTTTAAAGCAATTAAACACCTCATCCTTGTGGTTCATAAATTATAATACAGTCCATCTGCTATAATCATCAATAAAAGACACATAGTACCTTGAACCTGAGAGTGAGGGATCTTTTTTAGGTCCCCATACATCTGTGTGTACAAGTTCTAGATAGTCTTCATGCATATATCCTTTCCTTGAGAAGGGTAACCTGTGAGACTTTCCAAATTGACAAGCACCACACTTGTAAATCATATGTTGCTTGGATACATTAGGTATCCCAAGCACACATTGGTCCCTGCACATTTGCTTCAAGGTTCTTTCTCCTATATGTCGTAATCTCTTGTGCCAAATCTCAATCTCTGAAAGTGTTTGATCCTTATAACTGTATAGTGCAATATTCTTTGTGTCTTCTAACTCAAAAGTGAAAAGTCTACCTTATTTTTCTCCTTCAGCTATCCTTTTGAATCCATGTCTTGGGTCCTCCACAAATGCTCCATAATTATTGAATCTGACCTGCAAACCTTTCTCCACAATCTGACCAACACTCATTAAGTTTTTGGTAATGGTTGGTACATAAAGTACTCTGCTCAACAAATTCTGATTTCCATCACAAGTCTTAACATTTCCAACTTTAACTACTGAATGCTTTGTATCATCACCTGTTTGAACTTGATGCTTACCTTTGGGTTCCTCAAGATCAAAGAGTAGTGCCACATTACCAGCCACATGATTTGAACATCCTGAGTCAATGTAAAATAAGTGATCATCATTTGTACCTGATTTTGAAGTCATATTCATGATCAAAAGGGAATCATCCTGCTCCTCTGTGTAGCTGTTGTAATCTTTTCTGGATTTATATCCTCCTTGGTAGTTGCCATTGTAATTGTTGTTGTAATTGTTGTTGTAATTGTTATTGTGGCCTTGGTGATGGTTGAACCTTCCTCTTGACTGTGAGTAACCACCCCTTTGGTAGCCTCTTCCTCTCTGATTTTTGTAATTCCTGAAACACTCATCTATGGTGTGATTTGATAAACCACAAATGTTACATGGTGATGAATTATAGGGTCTCCCCCTACCTTGCTTACCTCCTCTGCCCCTACCTCTTGAAGATCTACCTCTCCCTGCATAGTTGGCTTGGGAGGTAGAGCCTTCATCTTCCACCTTCTTACTCTTGCCTTTATCCTTAGATTTCTTATCAGTGTATAGGGCAAAAGAGTTGTTACCTTTGGATGTATCTCCACTCTTGGTGAGCTTTGCTTCATGTGTAAATAGTTGACCCATGAGAGTTGTAAGATCTCGAGTGTGCATGTCCATGTAGAGATCCATTGCAGTGGTGAAGCTTTCCCACTTGTCATCAACCTTGATCCCATTGATTACCTGCCTCACAATCTGTTGTTCTTCAATCTCTTCTCCTATGCTTGCGAACTGATTTGCAACATCTTTGATCTTGGTCACAAATTTTGAAACAGCTTGTTTAGGTTTCTTCCTTAGTGTTTTGAATTCAATCCACAACTGATTTTTCCTAGCCCTTGTATTGGAGGAAAAATATGATGACAAGGTTTCCCAAGTCTCTTGGGAAGTCTTACAATTTTTAATATGAGGCAAAAGAAAGTCAGAGATAGAGTTGAGTAAATAAGACCTTGCCAATGCATCCTTAGCACACCATGTGTTGAGCTTTTCTTGTTATTCCTTGGTTGGCAATCCTCTGGCTTTGAATGAGGGCAATTCCTCATCTCTTGAGATGTATCCATAGAGACTCCTTCCTTGTAAGTAGGTCTTCATCCTTAGGGACCAAGCTTGATAGTTGTTCCTGTCCAATTTGTCAATAAATGAAGGAAAACCATCTCCCATTTTACCTTATTTGCTCTAATACCACTGTTGTGAAAGATGGATGGATGATCCACGAGACCAAGTAGGTACTGCTAAACCTGCTTTGTAGCAGCCCTCTTTTGCTTCACACTTGATTAGTAGACTTCCTTAGCTTTCCAATGACACCAAGAAATGGCCTATGTCCTTTGGAAATTATGTGTGTAATGATTGAATCAAAACAGATAACTTTGGAAGTCACAAACTCAAGAAAACTTTCTATTTCTGTCTTGACGCCTACTAGATGTTTTGCTGAGTGTGACCAACACAGTAGAAATTGATAAAATTCCTTCTAGGGGTATTTAACTAGCTTAGTAGGCTAACATTTTCAAGTGGAATGATGTAAAAAGATAAACTATGCTAAGAGAAATCAATTTAGCAAGTTTAGCTATACCCCTGACTTTTTAGGACTGTAGCAGAAATAGACCAGTGAGCACCTCGACGCAGATTTCTCTGAATTTGCTTGATGGAATGTCTTCCAATTTTGACAGCATGTATTAGACTTCAAGCTGAATCCAACAAGCTTTGAATCACTGAATTTGGTGGAGTATTGACCGCGATATGCCCTTAGCAAATTGACAGACTTTTGAGTAGACTAGCAGAGAACACAGAGATGAATGATGTAAATGGATCTATTAATGAACACTTGTGTACAATCCCATTGGCATGAATAACATTGCAAAATGGTGTAGAGAGGTGTAGGCTATAGTGTAGTCCTCACACACACTCAGAATCAGTAGAATGAAGCTCGGGAGTATTCTCTCGTACACACGACTTTTCATGTTCACTTTTATATGTAATGAATAAGAATTTGAATTCAAATTCAAATTCTTGGCTCCCTATGATCAAGCTCCTAAATGCTTGGAGATATTCTCTCAATCAAATGAGCTACTTTTTTCCACGACTCACTTTGGTAGGTGATTACAAAAGATTCTAAGTCAATTTGACTTTTACAATGAGATAAAGTGGTAATTAACCACTAGCATATGTTCCTATGGTTCTTCATGTATGTAGCGTCTTCATGATATCTTCAAGCCAAATGTGTAGGCTTGTGATTTGCACCAACAATTTGGAGGTCGGAGTTAGGAGAAAAGCTTGAATTCGTGCTTAGTGTTGTAAATGGTATTGTGGCATGCATTTTTTGAGGATTAATTAGTGAGTTAAAAGAGGTAGTTAAGTCTTTTCACATGCATTGTAGCTTAGCCACTTCACTTTCCATCATGTGCACACACATCCTCATACACTTGGTTCATATGGTTCCTCGGATTGATAATTAAACGTGTATCGATCCAACAGTATATGCACTTGTGGGAAGATTGAGATTTAATCTCATCGACACAAGTCCCAAAGGTTTCATCACTTAGGTGCACATGCTTTTTTTGTGGTTCCACAAACATCGAACTCCAATAAAGTGCTTTCCAAGTGCCCACGATTGAGGCTTCCAAACTCCATGTTTCGAGAAGTTCCTCAATAAGGCTCTAATAGGAATATTGGGAATTGAACTGACAACCTTCGAGCTAGGAGTATGATGGGCTAACCACTTGCCCCAAAAGCCATGGTTGAGGATTACTACCTAATCCTCTCTCTTAAGCTCTGTTTCATCCATCTCCAGCTAGGCTTATGTGAGTAGCAGAGAGCATCGAAAGATCAACGATGAGAGCAAACTAATAACCTCAAATATTTTAGTTGATTTATGGGTTTCTCCCACATAGTCCTCCTACAATAAGGTTGCTTAAAAAATCTCCATGTGCCTCAGAGCTCTTACAAGCTAACTTAAAGATAGATCAATCAAATATTCAATATGCTACTCATAGAGTGAAAGCTTTGTAGACCAAAATCACACACCATGAACATTTCAAGAAGCAAATCTTGTGTTTCTGAAGGCTTCACTTTTTTCATCGCTAAAGATGGGTTAGAAACCCAAGTTATCCCCTAGATTTTCTAGACTTTCGACAATCATGAGAAAGATTAATGATGCTGCATATAAATTACAAGTGGGACATGATTGTAATGCTCACCTAGTTGTTCATTTTAGCAAGTTGTCATCATACATTTATTGAGATTAGAATTACTTGGATGGTGTAATTGCTTTAGGATAGAGAACATCTCAACTAGATGTCCAGTTTAGAGTTCTTGGTATGATCCAACAATAGTTGTGGAATAGCTCCATACCAAAATATTTAGTAGCATGGACTAGCCATACCATCATTGATGCTACTTGGGAATCAAAAGCTCTAATAGCAAACACTTTCGTTCATTTATCACTAAGGACAGTGATCTCTAGAACGTGAAAAGAGTGTTAGATCTATTTACACCATCATCATCTTCCATTCATCTTTCCATCCTACCTAGGATAAGGAAAAAAGCATGAGGGAGCCAAGGCAGATTTTGTAGGAAACTTTTATTTGTGAACCATCTCCTACGGCACATTTTATAAGAACAATAGGAAACTTTTATTTATTTCATTTGATTCTTAAAGTAAAACTCTTTTGGACTAACAAAATGTGGACGAGATACTATCAAATACTATGTAGGTATCCTATCCCTTTCTCTCTATTCTATCACTTAACGTTTTCATGCAAGTTTGTAATTCTCTACACACGTGCACACAAACATGCCTGTATTTCTTTATATGTACTCTCTCTCTCTCTCTCTCTCTCTCTCTCTCTCTCTCTCTCTCTCTCCCTCTCTCTCTCTCTCCGTCCACATACTCCATGTGAGTAAGATCACACAACAGAAGAACACACATGGAGGCAAGAACACACATGGAGACAAGACCACCCATATGCGATCACCTATGATAACAAGATCATCAACATACACACAAATGTAGGCAGCTTGGTCACCTCTTTGTTTCATGTAGATAGAGTGGTCTATATCACTTTGTTTGTATCCACATTTGATGAGATATTCCAACAACCTATGATTCCATTCCCTTCGTGCTTGCTTTAGGCTATAAAGAGCATTTTTAATCCTACAAACATTTCTTGGAAACTTACTACTTACAAAACCTTATAGTTGCTCTATATAACAACACTTCTTCCAAGTCTTCATTAAGGAATATATTTCCATCTTTTGGTGGCTGCCATAGTTATTAACGTTCTAGTGGTGCTCATTTTAGCCATGGGTTTGAAAGTTTCCTCAAAATGAACTACATATACTTGTGCCAAGCCTTTTGCAACAAGCCTCCCTTTGTACCTAGAGATAGTCCCATCTCGTTTTCTATTTACCTTGTAGACCTACTTGCTTCCTATTACTTTCAAGTCTTCCTTCTTGGGCACATGACTCTAGGTCTTATTCTCTTCAAGAGCTTCAATCTCTTTCTTCATAGCTTCCTTGCATCCTTTATACGTGTGTGCTTCTTCAAAACATGTAGGTTCATGATCTTCTACAACTTTATTCATATAAATACTTCCTCTCGTTAAGTACTTCCTCTCTTCACTATTTAAATTTATAAACCTTATATTCCTTGATATAAGCATTCTTCATGGTCCTCATCTCCCACTTCAACTCCATCTGCATCTAGCTCCACAATCTTTGCTATTCCTTTTATTGAATGATGTGATGTTGAATGAGTTTTTGCTCCTCCTTCTCAAGGTGATGAAATCATATCTTCATCCTTTGAATTTGTGTTCCAATGGCCACGTAGTTCAATACTTGTTGGACTTTGAGCTTCAGCATTCCTAGATCCATCATCTCCATGTTCTTGCAAATACTCTACCTTCTTGTATGATGGAATTAGTTCATTAAAAGCTACATATCTTGAGACTTTGAGCTCATTTGTATTAGGATTGAAGCTCCTAAAACCCTTTTGATCATTTGCATAGGCAATGAAGACACACTTTTTTGGCTTAGCTTGCAACTTGTGCCTTAACACTAGCAACATGAGTATATCATGTACAACCAAATATTGATAAGGTGTTGAATTTTGTATTCTCGAAGTCGGATCTCTACTAATGAGGTATACGATTGTATTGGCTGCATCATTCCAAAAATGGTTGGACATATTCATTTCTTTTATCATTACCCTAGCTATCTCTGGAATGTACTTGTTCTTCCTTTCTACAACTCCATTTTTGTTGAGATGTAGACATGTATGTAACTTGTCTTTTGATGCCATGATGCCAGAAAATATCTAAAAACTCATTGAAGAAGTAATCTCCCCCTCCATCGGACCTTAGCTTCTTTATGTAGTTACCTGTCTGACTCTCAACCTTAGCTTTGAACACTTTAAAAAATTGAAACACATTTAATTTTTTCTTTATGAAATAGATCCAAAACATATGGGTACAATCATCTATAAAAGTCACAAAATACCTATTCCGTCCTAGGTATGAATTCTTGGTTGGTCCACATACGTTGACTAATGTACCGACTCTTGTTGAAGGGAAGTCTTGATTGCTTACGCATTTGATAAGATTCACATAAGTTATTCATTCCTTGGCCTTCAAGAATTAGTAGATCTTCTACTAGCCTCTCTTTTTGCATCTTCTTCATACTTTGAATGTTGATGATGCCAATTCTATTGTGCCACAAGTCCAACTATGCAATCTGCTTATTACCAAAAGTAAATTATACACGATGTGAAGGATTTGGTTTTACCTCTAATACAAACAATTATCATTGGTTGTTTCCTCTTGCAACCAACTTGTAGCCTTGTCTGGGGTTTTGCACCAAGAATCCTCCTTTTTTGAATCTCACTTGGTAACCTCTATCCACCATTTTATCCATATATACCAAGTTCTTGGTGATTGTATGTACATGAAGCAAATGTTTGAGACACCTTCCTTGCTCTTTGCCATCCAAAACCACATAACCTATGTGTGGGATTCATGCTATATTGGCCCTTGTTTCCACATGCCCTTTACCACTTGGATCATGTAGATTAGTGAACAAGGTTTGGTTGCAACTCATATGGTTGTTGCAACTCATATGGTTGTTGCAACAACTATCCATAAACCATGTAGTATCATCATTTTTTGAGCTTCCATACATATACATCAAAAGGCGAATTTCCCTCTCAAAGCTAGTTGGTGCATAATTACTTTGCTCTTTGTATGTTTAGGCTTTATTGTAACTCATTTGTGTTGGGGCATTGCTTACTAAATAAGCATACAGACATGAAGACATAAGTTCATGCTGCATCTACTGTAGAGAAGATTTGTTGGAATGGCATAGATGCTCAGGCACATGCATTGATAGCCTTGTTGGTCAAACGTGTCATTATTCCTCACAATCACTATTTTAGAATAGCAAAGGATGCTTGGGATATGCGTAACACTTTATATTAGGCTTGGAATGAGACTCCTATTGCTTACCTCCGAAAATACTTGGATAGTGAGCACATGAATGAAGGAGATTCCATGGACAGATTTCCAACAAAGAACAAAGATTTGAAGGAAAAATGGATTTCTATTGATGAATTCTTTCTTCATAGTTCACTTCTATAAGAAGTTTTGGGCCATTGTTGAGTCTTATCTCTCATCCAGAGGGTACCAGGGTCTCAGCCAGGAATCCATCATCCTTGGCTACTGCAAAAACATGGATATATTATTGTGGAACATCTGGAGAGGTCATATTCTATGGCATATCTGGTGCAACAGAAATAATAGGGTTTTCTGTAATGGTAATAGGAATTTTCTGATTTCCTTGTTTATAACTCTCAAGAAAAGCACTAACAAACGTATTCAATGTATTTCTAGTCCTTCTATCCAAAAGGAAAGTATCTTGGAACTTGTAAAAGGTATAAAATTCTCCAAATGGAGAAACATATTAGCCTCTGTATACTCAGCCCAAAGGCTTGAAATGGACTCTTTCTTGTAATCCCTGGGAGCTTGTGGCTCTTGCCCCTTGCTCAGAATGTACAGTCTTCATTTAATATAATTTTCCTGCTTTTCAAAAAAAAACATAACAGTTCATGTTTTCATAGCCTGGACAAACACCGATATCAAGTTGGTTAAAATTATCTTTGGAAGTTCAAGAACATCTTCTCAAGGTGGCAATGTTTCCAAATTTGTCCACCCATATCAAGTTGGTTAAAATTGTATTTGGAAATTCAAGAACATCTTCTCGAGGCGGCAATGTTTCCAAATGATTTGCTATATTTTCCTATATACCAATATGTTGAAGCCAAAATTTGAAGGCTTTTACTATATTATGGCCATCCGTTTTTGGCAAAATAACCAGAATTCAGAGATCCTAGTGTTCCAACTAGGGATGAGCTCTCAAATTGGATGAAGAAAGATGCTCAAGCTAGGAGCATTATCTACATGGGAGTCAATGATTACTTGCTTCCTCACATTAGAAGACTTGAAAGTGCAAGTGACATATGGAATGCATTAGGGAAAAAAGTGAACACTGCATGGGCCTTTTGGCTTAAGGAGTGATTAGTGATGGACCAATGAGAAGAGGGTGGTGGACACAGTCTAGTACCTTAATCACATAGGCTAGGCATAGGCTTCCCTTGGTTTGGGCCAGTCAAAACCACACAAACATCCTAAAATTCGTGGTTTTGTTCTCTGGGTGGTTTTTGAAATACATGGGATTCAAACTCAACCCTTGGATGCCTTCAAGATTCAATGGCCATGATTAGTTCTAAAGAAATGGGCCACTTTAAATTATAGCCCTTAGATGTTGCTTACATCTAATGGATGGGGTTGCTCCCAAAAGAAAAAAAGGCGCCTTCATTTTGGGCCATTAGATCTTCAAACAAATCAATGGATGATATTTGATCTTTATATGGATCACTTCCTCCTCAATCCATACCATCCATTCTCCACAAGATCGAACGGAAGAAAAGCTACGCGCATCTCGAACGCCCTTCTCTCTCATACCCACGATTTTTTGAATTTTTGTCCTTTAGTGATAGAGTCTACAGCTATTTTGTCTTCTAGTGACAGTGGGTTGGGTTTCAATCTCAACCATCCATTGGAAATGTGATCGCATGGTGGAGATTAGGCGAAGCTTGCAAAATTTTACTCTCTCTCTTCGCGTGGCTGCAGCTATTTTGTCGTTTATTGCCAGAGACTATGCGCTTGTGTTGTCTTCTAGTTCCCATGCTTTTCAATTTCATCGTGACCGTACAATCCAAAAATCCAATGGTTAGAAATGCACACGATTCCTCTCTTTGAGCATATGTCTTTTTAATTCTTTATTTCACCTGACAATACCACTAGTGGTATTTCCCAACCTCTTAACACACTTGATTAGCCACTTTAATCCCTAAAAATTAGGAATCCTTACAAGGTCCATGCAGGGTTCCCTTTTTTGCCTAATGGCTTTGGAGGAGCATTTTGAATAAACTAAGTCAAGGAAGGCATCTTTATGGGCAGAGTTTAACACATTCAAGAAGAAAGATTCTGAATCCATTTCTGATTATGTAGCAAGGATGAAGGACATTGTAGATGCATTATGAGCAGTTGATGAAGATATTGAAGAGGATAAATTGGTAAGGCAAATTCTGAAAGGTTTGAGAGGAGATAAGAAATGGAAGCCATTCATTTTATCTACTGAATTTCACTAGATCATTTCACTCCTGATTTGAATCAATTTCTAGGAAGTATGCTAACATTTGAGCAAGATGTCAAAGGTGATGTTGATAAAAGTATAGGTCAAGAAATTTATTCAAAGGACAAGAAGAAAATTAACAAAGGCAAGCAACAATTGAATGAAGATGAAGGCACTACTAAGAAAGCTACTTTCCTAAGAGGAAGAGGAGGTGGCAAAGGTAGAGGAAGAGGCAGAAGCAATAAAGATGGTGTCAAAGCTTTCTGGATTTGTGGTAAGACTAATCATTTATATCTTGAATGTTGGCATAATAATGAAAATGGTGAAGGATATAATCAGAACTTTATTTCAAGAGAAAGGGGTAATAGAAATCAGAGAGGTAATTTCAGAGGAAGAGGTAGTAGAGATTTCTTTGGAAGAAATGCAGGTAGAGGCTTTCAAAGTCAATCCTACAATAATACCTACTACAACTATGCTTCAGATCACAAAGAGGATTCAACCCTAATCAAGAATGCAACTTGTGAAAGAAAAAGTGCAGATCAAAGAGTCTCCTACATTGACTCAGGGTGTAGCAATCACCTAAGTGGCAACATAGCTTTGATGACTGATTTGGAGAATAAAGTAAGTAATCATGTGGTTCAAACAGGTGATAACACAAAGAATAATGTGAATTCCATTGGATCAGTAAAGGCCAAGGATGGAAGTACTCCTCTGAGTAAGGTTTTGTATGTTCATACAATTCCAATGAATCTAAGAACTGTAGGGCAAATTGTAGAGAAAGGTTATGAAGTAAGGTTCACTAATGATGGAGTTTTTGTGGAAGACCCTAGTAATGGGTATAAATAAATTGTTTCAAGAAAGAAAGAAATAAGGCTATTCACATTGAAGATTCAAGGTGATATTGGTCATGCCTTGTTCACTTATGGAGAATACAAGATTTCTGAGTTAGATCTTTGCCATAAAAGGCTTGGACATTTCAATCAAAGATGTATTAAGGATATGATTAAGAATGGTTCAGTACTTGGATTACCTAATGTTGTAGGTCAACACATGATATACAGATGTGAAGCATGTCAATTGGGTAAGGCTCATCAGCGATCATATAATAAGCATGGTTTCATGTATTTAGAGAAGCTTGAATTGGTACATACAGATGTGTGGGGGCTATCAGAGGGCTTTAGCATTAATGGTTCAAGATATTATGTGATTTATGTTGATGATGCTACTAGATGGATCACTATATATGTGATCAAAGATAAATCAGAGGTGTTCAATACATTTAAACATATTCATGTGTATGCAGAGAGAATCACAGGTAAAAAATTGAAGAGACTAAGGTCAGATGGAGGGGCGGAATATTTCTCTAATCATTTCAGTGATTACTTATGGAATGCAGGTATAAAAAGGGAAGTTACTTGCAGGTACTCTCCTCAACAAAATGGTGTAGCATAAAGGAGAAATAGAACTCTTGTTGAGTTTCCAAGGTCAATGATGAAGGAGAAAAATTGTCCCAATTATTTGTGGGTTGAGGCTATAAATACAGCCACATGCTTGGTTAATAGGTTACCATGTAAAGCTTTGCAGGGTATAACACCATATGAAGCCTGGTGGGGTAAGAGACCTACCTTAGATCATTGCAAAGTATTTGGATGTTTGGCTTATGTACATGTGCCATGCCAGTTCAAACATAAATTAAAACCTAAAGCTCAAAAGTATGTGTTCATTGTCTATGATGATAAGTAGATGGGTTATAGGTTGTGGAGTCCATCCGCAAAGCAATTCCTTGTGTCAAAGGATGTTACATTTGATGAGCAAGGTACTTGGTATGCAGGTACAATTAATATTCATGCAGGTGATGAAGAAACTTTGAATCCGAAGAAAGGTAAATTAAAGGTTTAAATATTTGATGAAGAAGAAAACAATGAAGCACAAGTTGAAGTTGAAGAAATGCCAAGGTTTGATCGAGAATGTGATGAACTAGAAACTTCAAGAAGTGGAGAACTCAAAAGGTTATCAAGACATAAATAGAAACCTACAAGGTATAGTTATGATACTTCTTTTTTGACTACTAAAGATTATTCTTACATGGTGAAAGCAAAGGAAGACCCTTCTACATATGAAGAGGCAAAAGGTAAGGGAAAATGGGAGAAAACTATGCAAGAAGAGTATGATGCATTAATGGAGAATGAGACATCGGATTGGGTTCCTAAACCAAATAGTGAGAAGATCACTCGATGCAAATGGGTCTACAAAACAAAGAGGTATGCAGATGGAAATGTGTCTAGATATAAAGCGAGACTTGTTGTGAAAGGGTATGCTGAGACATATGGTATAGATTATGATGAGACTTATAGTCTGTGGCAAAGATGAAAACTAAAAGGACTCTCATAGCTGTTGCTGCATATAAAGGTTGGAAGATATGTTAGTTATATGTGCAGAATGCTTCTCTAAATGGTTACATTTCAGATGATGTTTTCATGGAGCAACGAGCAGGGTTCAAGGAAAAAAGATATCCAGAGTATGTATGTAAGCTCAAGAGAGCTTTGTATGGATTGAAGCAGGCCCCAAGGGCATGGAATTATAGACTTGTGAAGTTCTTGAAGGATCTTGGTTTCCAAGTGTCTAAGGCAAATAGTAGCTTGCTTGTTAAAGCAAGTGATGATGGGTTCATTTACATATGCATATATGTTGATGACATAATTCTTACATATACAGATGAGAAGGGCATACAAGGTCTTAAGAAGCAAATGGAGACATAATTCAAGATTAGTGACTTGGGAGATTTCTCATATTTATTGGGCATGGACATTTCATATACCCAACATGGAGTATATGTAACTCAAGGAAGGTATTTGAAGAACTTTCTAATCAAGTTTAAAATGGAAAATTGCAGGGTAGCACCTACAACAATGGAGGTGAATCACAATTAAACAAGTATGGAGGAGAAGAATTCAAGGACATGTAGCTATATCAAAGTCTAGTTGGTAGTTGAATCTGTGCAACATTAACTAGGCCTGATTTGTCATATGCAGTTGGAGTGGTGTCTCAATTCATGCATTGTCCTAGGAGAGAACATTGGGTCCCAGGACAAAGGGTGTTAAGATACATTAAGAGTACACTCAAAGAAGGTTTGTATTATGATTTCACATCAGATACAAAAATCAAGATATATAGTGATATAGATTGGGCGGGTAATCCTGATGATAAGAGATCTACCTATGGGTACTTATGTTATGTGGGAGATAATTTAATCTCTTGGTGTTCTAAGAAGCAACATACAATTGCTTTATCATCCACAGAAGTAGAGTATAAAGGAATAGTTGAATCTCCAAAGGAGGTGAGATGGTTGAATACTCTCATGAAGAGTTTTGATATCATTCAGAGTACACCCACTATTCATGTAGATAATATGAGTTCATTGTATCTAGCTGCTAACCCTGTATTTCATGCCAGTGTTAAACATATTGAGAATCAATATCACTTTCTAAGAGAGAAGGTGATTGATAAAGAGATTGAAGTCATACATACTTCAACAAAAGATCAGATTGCAAACATGTTAACCAAAAGCTTGGATGGACCACAACTACAAAGATTCAAAGACATGGCAGGTATAAAGAAGATGGAGAAAATTACAGTTCATGATTGAGGGGGAGCTGTTGGTGCAAGACAATGAATAATCCTTTTGTGAAATGCTTTTGTATAAGTCTAAGTCTATAGTTGAATGACTTGTGTGAAAATTTTCAGATCCTAATTGTGACGAGGCTCAGAGAATTTTAAGTAGGATCATTTACATGTGTAAATGTGAATAAGAGAAGACTGCAGCAGGCGCAAATTTGATGATAATGTTTTGGTCAATTCTCCTTCTACAGTGTAAAGTTTTGAGCACATAAGCACTCCTTCTTTAAGTTGGAAGGTAACCTACCTATGGCTAAAAGCATTTGAATAAACGAGTTCTATTTTAAGAGAACTATGCATTAGAAGTTGCAGGTGTCAAAGTCAAGTTTACAAAAGAACAGTTTTAGACATAGGTGAATTGTTTGGAGTAAATCTCAAGATGTACTGAACCTTTTGAGAAAATCTGACTTGGAGAAGGTGTGAAAACACTAGATGACACTTCATTCAAAGTTTAATTGGAAAATTTGCACATTTGATCTGTCTATGAATGGATTAAGTGAAGCAGACTATGTGTATGTTGAGTTTGTTCACAATTAGTTCAAAATTTTGTTAATCTTGTATTGGTCTTCCAAAATTGGTTGATGTTTTGAGTTGTTCTTGATATAGAGGTGTTGTAACATGAAGAATAACTTGTTCTTTTGGATACATGATGTAAGATCATCTACAAAAAGAAGAAAGGATCAAGCATTTTACTAGCCACCAAATCTATTGTCATCAAACTCCAAAATACAATTGCCTTTGCAAAAGAATGCAAATATGAGTATATCTCAATCCCATCAATGTTGCGTTCAATCACATGGAAATCACCACTTTCTAGTAAAGACCATCCTTTTTAGCCGTATGTCAATTAGCTACTTAGAAGATGCTTTATAATGATTTCATGAAGCACTTGGCAATCTTCTTTTCGCATAAAAAAAGATCCCACAAAGACATCAAACTTCAAGAGCTCAGGTTGTATTGACTTTCTCAGCCTAGTATTCTATACTATACAAACGGAACATGGAATTTAGATTATTTAGTAGTGGAGAGAGAAAGAGAGAATCTAAATTATAAAATAAATTAACTTGACATCATTCAGGAGGGATCTGGTAATAGTAGGACTACAAGAGTTCCATGCAGTCTTCTCGCTTCCTTTGTTTCATGTTCCCAAGAGAGTACAACCCCCTTCAAATATTCACTCACCTGCTAAGTTAAGAGCATTGCTAGAATACTGAACTTTTGACCCAAGAAAAATGGAGTCTTATTTGCTATATTTCATATTTTATCTGTAGATACGATAGCACCCTCCAAGAAACACCTACACCCAAAAATGAGATTAAGAATGTTATCCTCGGATACAAGCCCAACCCTGAATCGAGAGTTAAGGAGCGATATGTATTATAAAGCTTCTCTTGCAATTGAAGACATAACAAAAATCTCCGCTCTACATTCTACGGCCTTCAAGTACATAGAAAAGCAGATGCCGTAACTTGCTTAACACATAAACACAGTAACATGATTGCTTGAGTTATCGTTTCTTGAGCATAAGCTAAATTAACACCATGAGTGAACACAAAAATACAATGACTACTTCCTCACAATAGTACTCGTAGATTCTTCTCTAGGAATGTGCAGAAAAATGTATAAGCATAACTTTACCCTTCTTTGTTCCTTTGACATACATACAGACACAATAAGCTCAACATATGAGGCATTCGAATCGAAATGAAGTGATTGATAAAGTTACATATGACACCTTCCCACCGACGTAAAAACGAGCATTCATAAACTTTGACATCGAGCTTCTGAATACAAAAGTCATGTAATATATCACATTACATACCAGCTTCTGATTAAACTTTGTGACTCCATTGTAATTCTCTGCCGTGACCTGAGTTATCCATTCTAGCATGAGTGTACGCAGTAAGTAGCAACCTGCTGAGCTAGAATAAAGAACTAAAAGATGTCCCTGTCGGCCATGGTGAACTGAGGTGTGTTGTTTATTCACGTTTTTCTAAGGACTCTGATGCACCGTGCTCTTTAAGAAGACAAGTGATATCTAGGCAGCAAGTGCCATATTCTTTGAGTTATCGGTCACATAAATGAAGCTATCGATCACAAAAAAGCAATTTTCAGGGTATGAATAGGCATTCGATATCTCCCCTCCTGTATCCCTTTCTCACCATTCCATAATCTGTACCCTTTCAAGACTTTGACATCTTTTAACATAATTTCTATACTTCATTGGCACGTATCCTTCATAGTACTCTCGATCAGAACAAAGCTGCTTGACAACATTATCTCTAACAGCCTTACGATGTGCTGGTGTATGATAAAGTTGGTCTGAGAATGCCCGAAAAAGATAGTCTGTTGCTGCTTGAAGAGTTCCTTGATCCCTCACTCGCCCACAACTTGTAGCTCTGCTTAGCTTTCAATTTAGCTGCTTGTGTCACATAGTTGGCAGATCCCAAACCAATGTGGGAAGCCCTCCCTTCATCTAAAATCCATAATAAACAACGTTTCTCCTATAGGTCTAGGGAGTTGATTATGGTTGAGACACCTCACAAGGAATTAGGTGATGCATTCATGCTCCTCTCAATTGTTGTGTAGATGCAATCGGCTGACGGCGCTATGCTCCAATTGACCAATGTGTGTAAAAAATTTCTTCCTCAACCGCTAGAAAGCCCATATAAGATTCCAAAAAAATTAGTTGAAGGTGTTGTACTAAGCAATGCAGCACTTGAAAAGTTACTAGATTGTCCATAATGCCATTGAATAGGAATCTATTCAGACAAATTATCCCAAAGGATATAAAAAAAACCCAGTATTAGGAGCTCCAATATATTTTGCACATTCATCTCATTTTTTTGTACATCTGCATGCAAACCATTCACATAAAGTGTATCCGAAGGAGGCTCAACATCCTTGACACTATTCCTTTTTTCCTTCGAAAAGTGAGTTTGAATACCTATGCATTTGTCTCCTGTTTTGTTAGTGTCAACACTTTCATCACTTGAATCAATATCATCATCATAATCATCTTAATCTATAATGGTAGCATCTCGCTTCAAGTGAGAAGAATGGAATAGTGGAGGCATCACCAATTCTCATGTAGGGCAAGAAATATTGACCCAAAATTTGCATAGATGAGCCCATGCTTGAAGCATTAGCTAGTATTGCGATGATCACCATCATCTAAATGTGGGCTTTGAGTGTTATGAGAGCCTCCATAACCTCCTTTGCATCCTAGCCTACCTTTATCTTTGTCAACAGCCATTCCCACTAAGCTAAGCCACTCAATAGCCTTGGCCCACAACATTCAAATAGATTTCAATCATATACTATCCCAATGCTCTAATTTTGTCTAGATCTTCACTCATTTTATTATTGATTTGTGCAAATCAATTCCTTATTCTATGAATACAACTTGCCTTAGTTGATGTGTTTACCCTCAATGACTTCATTACTCCTTGTGCAATATGCATCCGTCCAAAAAGCTCAAAAACCCATCATAGGAAGCAATCTCATGCATCGATCAAACATCCTTTCAAACATCTCTTCAGGCTCATCTAACTGTATGCATTCTTCCCCCATGCTTTTTACCAAGTGAAATCCCTCATGAATCAAGGTCTTGCATGCAAGATCACCAATGTCAGCAGTGCCTCCGTTGTTCCCAATTCTTTAGTTTTGAGTGCTTGGCTCCTTTTGAAGCCTTCTGCCTTCTAGGATATGGCATCCTTCTTCTAGGTACAACAACTCCATGAGCAGGAGCCTTTGCCGGAAGAGCTGCAACATGACCACATCCAACTCCAATGCTTTAGTTCCATGAATAAATGCATGCTTCCCTTGTGAAAGAGGGTCATCCTTGAAAGTATATGGGATGTTCCCGAGTTGGCAATTCCAATTATCCTCACATTCAATAAGGTAGACCCCCCCCAAAACAACAAAACAATTTATTCTATTATATGCTATTTTAAAAATTGCCTCCTCCTCGAGTGCACCAATAATGATCCTCAAAAATTAATATTCGATTGAATTGCCCAGCTTAAGTAAATCTTTAAATAAACCAAGATCTCATTTGAAGCCACCAATGTTCAATCAACCAGAATCATCCAAAATCAATGGCCTAAGCACAAAAAACATATCATAAAACATATCATGATTCTAGTTTGATGTTTAGTTTAGAAGAAAGCCATTGGTTGGTGTTTCTACCCAATGAGCATAAATATAATCTTGTATATATAATCCATCACCCAATGGATAATAGAGACCTTATTCATTGATCCTTTGAGGTCTGATTGCAATACATTGTGGAACTAGGTGCCTACCAAAATTGAGATAGCACTCCTATTAAATGTATGGTATGTGTTCTTTTGATAATGGCATGCAAGATAGAACCAATAATTGACCCATACATGGTCACATACTTAATTTCTTTATCCTCGTCACTCAATTAACCAAATCAATCGCACAAGACAAACTTCTTCAAAATCTTCCTAGTAATTTAAAATCCCTAAATCAAAGATTTTAAACTAGAATAAAAAATTCCTCTTTATGTCCTTGATGTTGGCTTCATCATAACCTCTAATGACAAAATAATCATCATATATATGAATGAAAACACTTTCCCCACTAACCTTCTTTGCAAAGAGTAATGAGTCTCCATTACTTTTATCGTATCCCCATTTCACGAAGTAGTCCACAAGATTTGGTTCCAAGATATTGGAGCTTGCTTCCCTCCATAAAAGGCTTCATAAGCCTGCATACATGATGTGGAAACCTCTCATCTTTAAAACCTTGGGGATTCTTCATGAAGACTATCTCTTCAAGCTCTCAATTTAGGAAAGAATTCTTTGCATCCAATTGGTACCTCTTCTTAGAGTTTGAGGATAAAACAGAAATCAAAGTCCTTATGATAGCCATCAAAGCTACAAGAATGAATTTCTCTTGAAAATCTACGTCATAAGTATAAGGAAAACCTTTGGCAACCTACCTAGATTTATACCTAGAGGTGCTGCCATCTACATGACTCTTTTCCTTGTGCAACTATTTATTGCCAATGATTTTCATGTACTTTGTCCTTTGCACTAGTGATCAGGTATCATCATCTTCAATTGATTTGAATTTTTTCTCGATGGATACATTCAATTCCCTGTGCTTATTTTATTCTTAATAGAAAGCTTCTTGACATTCTATAACTTGAATCATGTAGGAATAGTTTTGTGCATTGAATAAATCATAAACTAAACTTTGAGTAGCGTCTTTCACCCTATTTTGTGATCTTACATCACTATCAAATAGCGAGAACCACCTTCTTCTTGTTTTGGGTGCTTTACATCTTGAGCTTTCTAATTTCCCCACATGTTCATGACTTGTGGATTCGATGTATGTTGATAGATGGTCTTCATTATGTGCCTTTTCATTTGCTTTATCATTCCTTAACTTGATTGATCTTCATTCCTCATTCTTCCTTACCACATTAATGTATTCCTTAATGGTGTTTTTTAAGTGGTTGGAATACTCATTTCCAAGCTTTGTTATTGTTCTCTAAAGTTCTTCTCTACTTCATATGCATATTGAAACTACAACACATTTTTGCTACCATACAAAGGTAAGAGACCATCAATCATTGTATCAATAGATACCTTAAGCTTGGATTATAGCATCAGAATACGTTTCTCTATGCAGAATTCCAAGATATATACACCAATCTGGCTTTAGGTCTAATTTCTATCTCGATTCTTGAGGTATGTAAACATAATACACACAACCAAACACTGTAACATATGAAAGGCTAGGTTTTGTATAACAAAATGCTTCATAAGGTGTTGAATCCATGTACTTGAGGGTACAAAACTATTCACAATGCAGATGGCTCTCTTTTTTTGCATCATCTGAATACAAGTTAGGAAGACTTCTTTCATTTAACATAGGACTATCTACTTGTGTTGTATATATTTTCTTCCTGTCTACTACAACATTTTTTTGGTGGTGTACTTGGAAGTAAAATTCCTTTTAGCTCCATGATCATGTACAAACTTGGAAAATTCTTTGAAAAATATTTTCCCCCTCCATCTGACCAAAAGGTCTTCATAAACTTCTGTATCTCTTTTTTCACTAGGTTTTTAAACCTTTTGAAGTGGTAAAACAACTCTCACTTTTTTTTTGAAATAAATGCAAAGAAATAGGAATGATCATCTATAAATGTGATCAAATATATATTTCATCTAATGAATGGTTCCATTTTCGGTCCCCATTCATGTGTGCATATGATTCAACACATGCTTTCTCACATGCCCTCGCTTTCTGAATGGTAATCTACTTTATTTCCTTAATTGAGAAGAATGGCATAAATTTTGCATATTATGAGATGTAAAATAAGGTAGAAAAATCAACAAGCCATTCAATTCCATGTCCCTCCTCATTTGCAAGTTGATGTGGGTAGTTCATTTTTCTCACAAGTTAATCTCTTTAACATATTTATTTCCAATTAACAAGTACAAGTGTGATGGGCGGATGGCTTTATGTCCATGGTGAAGAGTCACCCTTGCTCCTTTTCTTTTGCTATGATATTATAGTTTCATTTGGGATCTTGAAAAAAACATAATTGATCATTGAAGCTCACCTCATAATCTCTTTCAAACACTTGACCTACCAACACCAAGGTTTTGGTGATGACTGACACATGTGACATATCCTTGAACACCTTGGAGCATTGAAAAATAGTAAATGGAACATAGATGAAATGCAAAGCTAAATTTTGAAATAATGCAACCCAAAAGTCATTACAAAGATGAACATCTTGATTTGAAAGAATATTTTTTGGAAAACCATGATGTAGAAAAAATACATCTAAAAAATAACTCAGTAGCTTCAGGCGCACAAAGAGTCTTTTTAAAAGGAATGAAATATGATTGTTTACTAAACCTATTAACAATTTTCCAAATCATATCGTTATGAGATGCATTTATATGAAGACTAGTAATAAAATCCATAGAAATGTATTCCTATGGTCGATTAGGTATGGGAAGTGCCATTCATAATCCAAATGCTTTACCATGATGTCATTTCACATGTTGACACACAGTGCAATGGGAAACATATTGTGCAATATCTTTTTCCATATTTGGCTAAAAGAAAAATTATTTACAAGTAGAAATAGTACTTTGTATGCCTTGTGACCCATATACGGTGGTTCATGCATCTCTTTCATAACAAATTGTCTAAAATCTTTTGTGATGCATACCTTGTTTTGGAAATACAAGAGTCCATTATGAAAAGTGTAGTGATCCTCACTAAATATTAGAATTATTGAAAGTGTTCCACGTTTGTGAAAAATACAAATCATATGCATAAGTAGGAATCATGTCGCAAAATAATGAATATGAACAACAAAAACATTATTGGTTGAAACAATATTTATTTGTGTGGATGGGAAGTGAGTAAGTGCATGAGCTACAACATTAGCTTTGCCAAGTTGATATTGAATCATAGGCTGAAAATATTGTATGAATGAAGTCCATCTAATATGTTTATATGAAATCAGTGGTTGATTTAATAAATGCTTAATAGCATGTTGGTCTCTTTTGATTAGAACTTCAGAAACCATAAGGTAATGTTGTTGGAGTTTATTGACCTCCAAAGTATAGCAGGAAGTAGGTGGAACCCCCTAGGAACAAGTTGACCTTCTCACAAACTTCATCATAGAAAACCAGTCATGCTTGCAGAGCTTACTACTCTCTACTCACTCAAAATTTTTTAAAACTGTTTTAACCACATATACTAGAGACCAAGAGCTTTCCAATGAGCCAACGAACACTCAATTTGGATAAATACTCAATGAGCTATGACCTCTGCAATATGCAGCTTTAATGGAGACCTTGAAACAGAGATGAACCTGAGGACATACATCACTTGCAGAGACTACTGCTCTTAACTCACAACTCCAATGAATCTGAAAATTTGCAGACTACAATTAGACTTGGAGAGCTTTCTAACAAGCCAAAGAACACATGCTTTGGATACATACACAAGGAGATATGACCTCTGCAAGTTGGATGTTTAATGGAGACCTTCAGCAGGGATAAAAAAACAGAGAACACACACTACTTGCAGAGAGTGTTGCTCTCAGCTCACAAATCCAATGATTATGAAAATTGGTACTATGAAAGTAGACAAGAAGAGCTTTCAAATGAGCTATCAAACATGTAATTTTGATATATAATGAGGGAGATACAAGCTCTGCAAGCTCTGCATACAAAAACTAGAGTAGCATAGAGATACTCTCTTGGACATCCCACAAGATCACGACTTTTCTCCTCTTTTTATAGCATGGGAAACTAATCTAAAACCTTCCTAATACATCTAAATTCGTGGTAGACACTTGGATGGAGGTATTACATGACTCAAGTGCTCAAATAAGCAAAGTATTGATGGACTTTGAGAACTAGCCACATCGACCTTCCACTAGGACACCATTGAAGCTCCCTTGTGACTCACTAATTTGACTCACCATGTTCTAGAACTCACGTGGTATTTTTGCTAAATTTTATGAATAATATGAGCCTTCTTGAAGTATTTGAAGACTTCCCAAAGGTATTTACATAATTTGAAACTTGTACCCTACATAAAACAAATGTTCGCAACATTCTCCCCCTCAAGTTTCAAAGGGTATTTCCTTCATGCCAAGAATATAGTTGAATCTTTGAAGCTTTGGTCCATCCAAGGATTTGGTGAAGATATCTGCAACTTGATCCTTTGTTCCAACAAAAGAAACCTGCACTTCATTGTTCATGGCCTTCTCTCGAACATAATGATAGTGAACCTCTATATGCTTTGTTCTAGCATGAAAAATAGGATTTGAGGTCATATGAATGCTGCTCAAGTTATCCCCATATATCAGTGGTACATCAACCTGCACATTCAAGTCATGAAACAACTTTTTAAACCACATAACCTCAGTAGTAGCCAATGCTAAACCTCTATATTCAGCCTCTGTAGAAGATAAAGCAACTGTAGGCTGTTTCTTTGAACTCCATGTTAATGTCTTGTTTCCTGCTATTACCACATATCCACTTGTGGATCTTCTGTCATCTTTGCTTCCAGCCCAATCTGCATCACTAAAGACTTTAAGAGTTAGATCAACATCATGACTATAAAATAATCCTTCGTTCATGGTACCTTTCAAATACCTAAGCACTCTTTTCGCTGCATGCATATGAGGTACTCTAGGTTCATGCATAAACTGTGACAATACTCCCACTGCATAACATATATCAGGTCTAGTTTTTGTTGCATAAATCAAAGATCCTACCATGGATCTATATACATTCATATCATGCAACTCATCACCTTCCTTTGCACTCAGCTTTACATTACATTCCATTGGAGTAGAAACAAATTTACATTCCTGCATACCAAACCTTTTCAGCATATCACATATATACTTTCTTTGTATCAACCACATACCTTCATCGCTATACACAATTTCAATCCCAAGAAAGTATTTGAGCAAACCAAGATCTGAAATTTTAAATTCTTTTCCCAAATTACCTTTTATCTCATCAATTGCTTTTGCATCATTCCCTGTAATCAACAAGTCATCCACATAAATGCATACATAGACACACATGCCATCTACATGTTTTACATAAAGTGAAGGATCAGCATGACTCGCTGTGTATCCTTGCAGCATAAGATACTTTACCAACCTTGCATTCCATGCCCTTGCTGCCTGCTTAAGACCATACAATGCCTTCTTTAACCTGCATACATGATTAGGATATTTTGCATCCACATAACCATCTGGTTGTGACATATACACTTCTTCATTTAACTCACCATTAAGAAAGGTATTCTTTATATCGAGTTGATATATATTCCACCTTTTACTTGCAGCTAAAGCCAACAAAGTTCTCACCGTTGCCATATTTGCTACTGGACTAAATGTTTCCTCATAGTCCACACCTTGAGTTTGATTATATCCTTTTGCTACAAGTCTAGCCTTATATCTAGACACACTACCATCACTATTTCTTTTAATCTTAAAAACCCACTTGCAACCAATTACCTTTTGCTTTGGTGTACTTGGAACTAAATTCCAAGTCTTGTTATCCTGAAGTGCTTCCATTTCTTCTCTTATTGCTTTCTCCCACTTTTCATCTCCTTTGGCCTCATCATAACATGTGGGTTCATTTTCCTGCTCAACTTTTGTCATAAAAGCATAATGAGTATTCATGAAAGATTCATAAGTATACCTTTGAGGTTGCTTACTTACTCTTGAAGTTCTTCTTACCTCCAATGTAGATGCTCTTCCTTTCTTATTAGGAACCTTTGATGATTCTCCATACTCACATACATCACTAATTTCCTCTCCTTCATCATTAACTTCAACAAGTTTGAGTTTACCTTTACTTTTAACACTTGGAGGTGACTCTTGCCTTAATCTTCCATTGAAAGGTGATCCTCTTTCTTCATCTAGACCACTCCTTTCATCATTTAAACTTCCTGATGGCTGAACTATGCATTTATCTCCTTCAACCACACCTTCTTCATTTTCATCCATGACCTGCAAACAATTCTTATCTGCATACCATGAAAGTGATTCATCAAAGTTTACATCTCTTGACACAACAACCTTATTGGTATGAGGATTATAGCATCTATATCCTCTTTGAGTATCTGCATAACCAATAAATATACATTTTTCTGATTTTGCATCAAGTTTAGATCTCACCTCATTAGGTACATGTACATAACATACACAACAAATACTTTCAAATGACTTACACTTGGTTTCCTTCCATGCCATACCTCATATGGTGTCAAATGATGAACTCCAGCAGTCGGAACTCTATTCATAATGTAAACACTTGTGCTAACAGCTTCAGCCCAAAAATAATTAGGCAAACGCATATCATTAAGCATACTTCTAGATGCTTCTGCTATGATTCTGTTTCTTCTTTCTGCGACTCCATTTTGTTGTGGAGTATACCTGCATGTAACTTCTCTTTTGATACCTTCATCATACAAAAAATCAGTAAAAACTTGAGAGAAATACTCTCCCCCTCCATCAGACCTTAGCTTCTTAATATACCTTCCTGTTTGCTTTTCGACATATGATTTGAACTTCTTGAAACAATCAAAGACCTCACTCTTATGTTTAATGAAATACACAAATGTCATTCTACTATGATCGTCAATGAATGAAACATAGTACTTATTACCAACCAAGGATGCCTCTTTAGTAGGTCCCCACACATCTGTGTGTATGAGATCTAGCAAACCATCACTTACATAACTTGAATGCTTGAAAGGTTGTCTACTCTGCTTACCCATTTGACATGCTTCACAAAGATGCACCATATGTTGCTTAGTAAGATCAGGTAATCCTTCAACAATCCTCTTCTTTGATAGCTCCTTTAACCTGTGTACATTCATGTGTCCAATCCTTTTGTGCCATAGATCAAGCTCTGCTATTCGATGCATACCATAAGAGAAATAGTTTGTATGATTTGGGTTTACCTTGAATGTAAACAATCTACCTTGTTTTTGACCTCTAGCAATTAACCTCCTTTGCTTTGGATCCTCAATGAAGCAACCTGCATGATTAAATCTCACTTGTAGACCTTTTTCTACCATTTGACCAACCGACATCAAATTCTTAGTGATCGTTGGCACATAAAGTACATCCTTCAAGCAATTTTTCTTGCTCTTATCCTGCATAACAACATCTCCAACCTGCATAATCTTATGTGTTGTATCATCTCCTGTTTCAACATGACCTTTACATGACGGATTATGCATATTAGAAAACCATGAAGCATCATGAGACATGTGATTAGAACAACCACTATCTACGTACCATACATCACTATTGGAATTCATCTTAGTTTCTACATTCATCATAAGAAGAGAATCATAATCATCACTTTTACCTTCAACTGCATAATTTCCTTGTTGTTTACCTCTTCTTGAATAGCCTCCTCTTCGATTACCACCTTGATTATTTTCATTTTGATAACAATCTTTGGCATAGTGTCCATACCTTCCACATATATAGCAATTGTTCTTATTATCTTCACTCCTTTGTCTTTGGTTGTAGTTGTAGTAGCCTCTCGTACCTCTAGCGCTTGATTTTCCTCTTCCTCTTGTGTTCAAGAAGCCACTTGAAGTCCTTTGATCATCGATCCTTCTTCCTCGACCTCTATTTGAACCTCTTCCACCTCTGTTTCCACCTCTTGATGATCCTACATAAAGAGCTTGTCCTTGAGATCCTTTTTGATTTGAAGTAGAACCATTTAGATTCATCTCCTCCGTGACCATGAGGGCAATAAATTGATCAAAATCTGGTAATTCTCCTCTGACATAAACTGAAGTAATGAAGGGTTTCCATCTCTCATCATCTTTGAGTCCGTTGAGAGTATGTGCAACCAAGTCGTCGTCCTCCACATGAGCTTGAATTGATCCTAGTTGATCTGCAATCTCTTTAACTTTCAATATGTAATCATTGACCGATGTCCTTGTATCTTTCTTTATGTTATTGAACTCATTTTTGAGTTGAATCTTCCTTGCTCTTGTACCTGTAGCATACAACCTTTCCAATGCAAGCCAAACATCTCTACTTGTGTCTAGATCTTGTATGTGTCCTACCATTGAATCTTGAATATTTTGTGATAAAATGAATATAACCCTTTTGTCTCTCTCATTCCAAAGTCTAAACTCCCTCAATTGTTGCTGATTTGGGTCCTCTGGTAATGTGGGTTTGATATCTGTGCCGTCAATCAAACCATACAAGCCTCTACCTTGCAAGTATGCTGTGATTCTAAACTTCCATGCCTGATAATTGGTCTTATCAAGCTTCTCTATTTGTGCATGTTGGTCTCCCATAATACAAATGCTAAGCTTCCTCCTTTAAGCCTCCTTTCCAATGTGTGTGATGAGAAGAAATATAATATTTACCTTGTAAATGAGGTATGTGCACCTTTCTTTGCTTGGATGTTGCTTCAGATGCCTCCTTGCAATCTTCTTCTACCTTTGTGTAGTGTTGATGATGAACTGCTTCTTTGATAGCTTCAAATTCTTCGTCAAGGTATGATAACCTTCTCCAAGCCTCCAAGTACTTGCTCTGATACCAATGTTGGAGTTTATTGACCTCCAAAGTATAGCAGGAAGTAGGTGGAACCCCCTAGGAACAAGTTGACCTTCTCACAAACTTCATCATAGAAAACCAGTCATGCTTGCAGAGCTTACTACTCTCTACTCACTAAAAATTTTTGAAAACTGTTTTAACCACATATACTAGAGACCAAGAGCTTTCCAATGAGCCAAAGAACACTCAATTTGGATAAATACTCAATGAGCTATGACCTCTGCAATATGCAGCTTTAATGGAGACCTTGAAACAGAGATGAACCTGAGGACATACATCACTTGCAGAGACTACTGCTCTTAACTCACAACTCCAATGAATCTGAAACTTTGCAGAATAAAAATAGACTTGGAGAGCTTTCTAACAAGCCAAAGAAAACATGAGTTGGATACATACACAAGGAGATATGACCTCTGCAAGTTGGCTGTTTAATGGAGACCTTCAGCAGGGATAAAAAAACAGAGAACACACACTACTTGCAGAGAGTGTTGCTCTCAGCTCACAAATTCAATGATTATGAAAATTGGTACTATGAAAGTAGACAAGAAGAGCTTTCAAATGAGCTATCAAACATGTAATTTGGATATATAATGAGGGAGATACAAGCTCTCCAAGCTCTGCATACAAAAACTAGAGTAGCATAGAGATACTCTCTTGGACATCCCACAAGATCACGACTTTTCTCCTCTTTTTATAGCATGCGAAACTAATCTAAAACCTTCCTAATACATCTAAATTCGTGGTAGACACTTGGATGGAGGTATTACATGACTCAAGTGCTCAAATAAGCAAAGTATTGATGGACTTTGAGAACTAGCCACATCGACCTTCCACTAGGACACCACTGAAGCTCCCTTGTGACTCACTAATTTGACTCACCATGTTCTAGAACTCACGTGGTATTTTTGCTAAATTTTATGAATAATATGAGCCTTCTTGAAGTATTTGAAGACTTCCCAAAGGTATTTACATAATTTGAAACTTGTACCCTACATAAAACAAATGTTCGCAACAAATGTGTCCAAATTTTTAAAGCATGCTCAATGGCCAAAAGTTCCTTATCATATGTACTGTAATTATTTTCAAAAGGTTTACATTTCGTACTTTGAAATGCAATGGAATGATCATTTGGCATTAATGAAACACCTATACCTAAACCACTAGCATATATAATTAAATGGAAAGGTTGTGCAAAATCTGGTAATTACAAGACAAGTTCATGAGAAAATGCAAGTTTGAGTTTTTCAAAAGATTATTGTTGTGCTAATCCCCATGAAAATTTTAACCTTTTCTTTAATAATAATGTGAGTGGGAGTGCTAAATAAGAAAAACCTTTTACAAACTTTTTATAAAAACTAGCTAATCCTAGAAAAGAGCATACATCATTCATAGTTTGAGGTAGAGGCCATTCTTCCATTACTATAATTTTCATTGATCTATATGAATGCCTTGACTAGAAACAATATGGCCTAAATATTCTTTTTTTTTTGGAAGAAATAACTCTTTTTAGGCTTGCTTGGTCGTTTTCATTGACATGTTTGTTCTAAGTGAATGGAATTGGTGATGGATTGAAGCTCCTTCTCAACATCATGTGCAAATGAAATTGCTTCATAGGTTATGGGACATAGTGTGTTGAGCTTGGATTGCATTCCCATCTCCAATCCATGTTCATACTTTTGTTGCAAGGTATCTTGAGGAATCATTTCATGCGAATGAATAGGTAATAGTCATTTCAAAAAAATGTTTAGTATAGGTAGACACAATATCTCCATCTTTCCATCCAAAAGTTGTCCATGATTGAGGAGCATGTAAGTGGAACTAGTGAGGAAGGAAAGATTGCTTGATCCTTTCATTAAATATGGTCAATATGGTGGGGTGATCGATGCTATGTTGCAAAACATTCCACCATAAGTGAGCCTTACCCACCAAATAATAACTAATAAATTTCATTTTTGTAATTTTAGAATATGATTTGTCGAAATAAAAGTCATCAAATTGGGATAGCCATGAAAGAACAAATTGGCCATCCTTTCACCCATCAAACCGAGAAAATTCAAAAGTTTTAGCACTAATCTTGGACTGTGTGCCTTGTTTTTGGGTAATGATAATGACCCTCACCACCCTAAGTAGGTTTTTTTTCATCACTTTGTATTTGTTGGAGTGCAACATCACGTTCTTTTATCTCATTTTGAGCATATTGGACTTCATGCACAAAAGCTCCAATTGTTGCTCAATCAGTACCCTGGGTAGGTGTGATGTACCAAACTCCTCGGTATTATGGGTAGGGTCCATGGCCTTATATAGAACCAAAACCTAGGACTAAGCATGTCAAAAAAATTTAAACTATATTGTATTTAATAATAATTATTAATAATAATAACAAACACATAAATTAAATAACAAGAGAACCATGAGTGCAAGAGAAGCCAAGCATGCCAAAGTTATGCCATAGTTCTATGCCTTAGTGGATGCCTTGGAGTAAGCAAGTGATAAACAAAATTGATAAACGAATTGAACTTAAATAGTGAATAGTGCAGAGGGAGCACATTGAGCACAGGGAGTACAATGAGCAGAGTGATGATAGTGAAAATAGTGAGCATAGTGGGTACATTGAGCATAGTGAGTATAATGTCATTGTGAGCATAATGTCACAATGAGCATAGTGAGTATAGTGCCACACTGAGCATAGTGGATAATAACTAATTCAAAAAAATTCAAAAAAGCACCAGCGAACACAAAAAAAAATGTACTTGATAAACAAAAACCTAGACCGGACGATCATGACAGATGCCAAATCCCAAACGGATGTCACAAATCACAATCGAATGCTAAAAAATCACATCTATAGACATGCCTTGTCTCTGATACCATAATTGACGAGATCTTGTAGATGCACACATGTAAATGATAGTACGGAAGCAAGATCCTACAAAAGCATAAACAAAATAGAAAGAGACAAGAGACTTTACACCTAATTGGGTACAATCTCCCCTCATGTACTATGATCAATGAGTCTATGAGATCATGTGTATTTATAGGTATTTTCCATTACGTCCTGAATAGAACACATGTGAGGGTGGCACTTTGAAAAGCATGTGTTTATGAAAATCTTCTTTATTTACAAAATCATCGCTTTCAAAGCGATCTACTGTTTTTATAAAAATGTCACTTTCTAAAGAAATCTCTTATTTTTACAAAATATAACCAAAATACTACCTTCTTAATAATGTTCTAAATATCTTAAAAAATATCTGAATAAGTCCATGCAGGTCACACCCTCACGAGTCTTCGCCTACTAGATCAAAACACAAATCACGTTAAAAACCTCAAGACATTAAAATCTATATAACATTCCATTATTCCATAAAGTATAATAGAAGTACTAGCATAACTAGCTCCATTTCTTTCATATGCTTAATTGCCTCCTCCTTTTGGAACAATAATCTCTTGCATAATGGCAACATTTTACAAAATTTTAGCATTCCTGTTTGGTTGCTTCTTTTCCCCATGATATAAATCTTTCATTGCTCCCTTATTGGTTACTTAAACTTTTACTTTCCCTTCCTGGCCCCCTCCCTTGGGAGTTTTTTTCACCTCTTTTGCATTTACCTCTAGTTGCATAGAGAACTTGGCCTTGGTTACATTTCTTTTGTGAACATCCTCATTTATCTCCTCAATCACCACCAATCTGGCTGATTAATCAAATTATTTCAAGGAATGCTTTATATACATTGTGATAATTGCTTTTAACCTTTCATCCTTTGTAAAACCATGAAGAGTGTGAGAGACAAGATCATCATCTTCAATTGAGCTTCCAATTGAGCCTAGGCCATGTGCAAGCTCCTAAGTCTTCAAAATGTAATCATTAGTGCAATTTCATGGTGATTTGCTTATATGATTTAGCTCATTCTTGAGATAAAGCTTTCTTTCTTTGAAGGATGAATAACACAATTAAACATTGCTTCCCAAATGTTCTTGGATGTATCCAACATATGCCCTATCATGCTATTGCTTATGAGTTTGCATAGAATGAATATATTGAGTCTCCTATCCATTTCTATCCATTGATTTATCTTCTCTTGTCCTTCAAGGGTGGATCATCTATGTAACACATTAGATTTTTTGCACTCACTAATCCCCACAATCCTTTGCCCATAGCATAGTTAATAACTCTAAATTTCAATGGATGATAGTTTCCTTTCTTTAACTTCTCTATTTGTGCATTATTTTCAACCATAATGACCTTTAATCTGCTAATCTAAGTTTTTCTCAAGTGAATGTATGCTTTGTAAGGTATGAATGTTAACATTTATAGATCCTCCCTTGCTCTTCTTCAACTAGATTTTATTCATCTTGCTCCCTTTTTGATATCTTCTTGACTCGATAGATCCTCCTTGTGATTCTTTGAGTTGTCTTGATCACTCAAAATCTTTAATTTGATTTCCTCTAATGTCTCCAAGCCTTCAAAATGATTTTATACCACTAAAGGGGGACGTTTCTAAGACCTCAATGTAGCTGTGGAAGATTTATACCCTCCACTAGGCCCTCCACTTTTCTATTCAACTATGCAAAAACTTGGAATGAACCTTTGCACACTTAATCTAGACTCTCTCTTGTTGAAGCATGTAAAGGTCCCCATCTTGTACAATTAAATCAGCATCCATTTTTTTGTATGGTCTCCATCTTATTTTGGCATGTATTTCCTCCTTGAAGCCTACCAAATTTCTCTACAATTAACACTCTTCAAGAACAAAATTGAACGATTCACCCAAAAGAGTGGGAATCAGATCCTCAACTCATATGAAAATAGATTCACAATTAGTAATATGATCAAGAGTAAATTTCGTGCATACATTCACATCAAGTGATGAATCATCTACATGATCCTTAGAACCCTTGATTGCAACATCATGAATAGACAACATACAAAGATGTGGAGCAACTTCATCCAAAAGCATTCTACATACTCTTCATCATATGCAACACAAAATTCCTTGCCCCTTGTGGAAGATTATACATACACATAAGTCCAATAAGGTTTTGCATGATAGCCGCATAACCACCTTCAAGATGAAGTTGAGTCTGATGATATCTGCATCGCAAATCTCCAATACAATAGCTCGATCTTCTGCAGAAGTTTCTGTAAACTCATTTATAATAGGACTACTGCTTAAATTGCATATTCTTAGCTTAGTTACCAATTGAAGATCAAATATGAAATGGAAAGAAACATTCATCTAAGGAACTTTACACCACCAATTAGACAAGGAGCATATGGAACATGTGGAATGGTTAAAAATACATGAGTAGCAATATTAAAGATCCTCAAATCCAATCTCATGTTGTTCGATAGAGAAATATTTTTATTCTTGCATATTATTTTAGAGAATACTTCATTATCCTCATAATTAGGAGAACCATCAATGTCAATTTTTACCTACAAAAGAGTGTTTGGAAAAAGTATGAGAAATTCTCCTTTTATCATAAGCAGGTCGTAGATTCTTATTATCATATCGATAAGCTATTGACTTCATTTTCAAATTGGAACTCCAATGATTGGATTCAATTTCTTATCAACAGTTTTGTATTAGCATTCATAGTGTTAGCAAAAGAACCCTCATCAAAGACATCATAAATTTCTTCATCATGGATGAGAATTCTGTAGCCATAAAAGAATTTTTCAAATCAAGAAAATAATGTTTTCCCAATTCTTTAGCTTGGAAAGTTAGCAAAATTGAAATGGAATTTGAGGATGAAAGAGCAATAAAAGTATAATAAAATGTATGTCAAGAAGGGAATTTATAATCATATTAGCTTCCATAAATCCATATTATCAAAGATACCTTTATAAAATTTGTACCTTCCAAATCATAAGGAATAGGCTTTGCCTTTACGATGGTCCTATTCTCAGCATGTTCAATAGAATATATCATCAACTAAACAAATTTCTTACTATGATTGCTATGAATCCTTGCACTGAAAAGTCTCTCCTCCATAAATCATGTCTCCAAATGAAGATCAATGATATATGGTTCGCCAAGAATCAATGGATTACTTTAGATCACTTGAACAATGAAGTTTTTGATCTCATGTACACCCCAAATTGTAATTTTCACCCATGAACATGCACCAAAGATCTCTACCGCCATCATAATTAGCACAAAAGAGCATTCATCTAGGTTGAGTGTCAATAGGCCACTTTCCCTTCTAGTATAGTTTTGACATAATATATATCTTTGAACCATGATTCATAAGAGCATAATAGGAATCTTATTTCTATGAATTTTTACAATAGTATTAGTAATGTGACTCATGAGCTAAATGATCCTAAATGAAATGATGTGATGAAATCGTACCTTGTAGAAAATCTTCCAAATATCTCTCTTCATGTGCATATGGCTGAACTTTAACCTTTCTATGACCCTCTTCTTCATGAACCTGGATCTCTCAAAGTTGAGTTATGTCTTCTTCAATCTTCTTCTCTTCTTATGTACCGCTAATTAGATGTTAGTCATGCCTCAAGATTTCAATCATCACTTCAAGAAATTCCCTTTTTGAGAAGCCAAGAATCTCATCAAGAGTAAGTTCAAGAACATTATAAAAAAGGCATGGTTTTCAAGAACTTGTTCAAATCAGTGGTTTCTCAATACATGAATTGAAGATGTAATAACTATCTCCCGTTTTACCTTGTCTCTACCTCATACTTTTGGTTTTTGATCTTAATCAAGATCCATAGGCCAAGAAAGTGTTGGCATATTGATCAAGATGTGATTTTGAGTATTTGAATTACCTTGACTTGCTTGATTTGGTTGTATTCCGGATGGACTATATCCACTCCTAATTGATTCAGATGAGTGACAGGCCCTTCATAGGACCAAACAATTCACTAATAGCGTCCACCAAAATTTGAATTGCTCACTCGAATAAAGGATTGAGCCTATGAAACTTTGCATAATGAAATAGACTTTCTAAGATTTGCAAGAAGCCATGGATTACTCAATTTTGACAATTTAAGTATTTCGACCTCCTTGCACAAGAGAGACCTAAATTTGCCCAAACTGGTAGCTTATAACTATGTGTATTTCTTCACACATATATATGGAAGTATGCATAGATGGAGTAGAGAGCTTTCAAGGTTAATAAACACAAGGATAAGGATCACTTTCGAGTAAGATTACAACAAAAAGAAAGTTTACAACAAGACATACAAGATGAGCTATGGTTCTAATGAAATACACATTAAGATATAGATGATAAAAATTGTCGGGTAGAACGAAAACTTCAGCTAGTAGGGTGCTAGCTTAGCTAGCAGGTAGCTTAGACCTCGAGTATGCTGTCCAAATGAGAGCCTAAAAGTGAAAAAATGAATGAAGAGGATCGCCACAACTTTTCTTCCAAGTTATCGCTTATATAATGCTCAAAAAGTTGATGTGTAATCTGAATTCAATTTATGCCTCCAAAATGCCCCATTTTTCTCAATCAAGGTAGATGGAATTTTGTACTCAAAAACTTGTGGAAAAGTGGTTGTATGCTTTACCAAATGGTCAAGTGATGTGGCACGTGACCTAAGCATTGGTCGGCACACATTTGACCTTGTATGTTTCTAATGTTGTGGTTTTGGAAGCTTCTAGTTGATCCATAGTTCTTCTCCATTCACGTAGTTCATCTTATGTTCTTCTTCACCTTTGCTTCAAAATAGCTTCATGACCATGGATGGACAAAGATAATTAAAAATAGATAAATTATCCACAAGATCTTTCCAATCTATCATCTCAAAAATTTCATTACTTGTATTCTTGAGAACTTCTATATGCATATTATCAAGGTCAAGCGAAGTCATCATCTTTAGCCATACTTTGTTAGCCTTCACATCATCCATAATTGGATACATACAAGATTGGAAATAAGAAATTCGTGAAGCATGGGATGTAGAAGTTCTTGAGATTTAACTTTTCATCCCTACACATCTTGAGTTGATATTGACATTATCATCGTGAAAATTTGTGTCATAAGTCATTTTCTCTTTAACAAAAACCAAATTCCTAGAAAAAACATTTAAAGCTCTCACATGTGTACCTATTATGTTCTAGTAAACCAAACAATATATATAATTTAAATTCAAAAGATCTTACACATTTGGAAGAAGATGAATCTTCTGGAGGCGTATGACTCCATAATGTGGTTATAACTTTCAATAACTAAGTCAACAAAGTTTGTAAACGCTCCTCCATATCTAGACTTAGTGGATAGTTATATCTTTTGAAGATGTTCGTCGAATGACACTTTGATGTTGGATAGGAATAGATTGTTTTTCTTGAAGGACTTCTTCCAATCCATTGGTGAGCTCTTCCATGGTCTTTTGCTTCTCAACATGTACTCTTAATACCTCTTGAATAACATCCCACTCTTCAATAGTACCTAAATGAAAATATGAATCTTCCAATTGAGGAAATAATTCTTTATAAGATTTAGTATCACAAGAATGAGAAAAGAAAGATAATCTTTCATGATTAAGACATCCTTTGTTACACTTTAGTAACTTCTCAAGTTGATGCTCAAATTCCCTTTTTATTTCAAGAATTGAGTGAATCATTTGCTAATGCATCCATTAAAAAAAATTAAGATCATTTTAACATTTCAAGATCTTTGAAAATAGACAACTTGATAAGAGCTGTCTTGATTTGTGTCCATTTCACTTCAATCTCTTATGTAATCAAATCCTACAAATGTCATTATGAAACCTATAAAAAGTTGTCACATAAATGCAGATGAACTATAGGAGCAACTCAAACACCCAAGTGATTTGTTTCTAACTCATATCATGAAATATAAATAGAAAGTATTCTTTCCATTGAAATAGCAAGCTTGTTTCATTACACATCTTGAAATTTGTGGGTGGAGCTTAATCATTTCTTCTCTTGCTACAAATCGTGTAAGTGTGCTATGATGTCAATTTCTATATCTTTATTATATCATTCCATGATGAAGCTGAGCATGTAATCTAACATTCCATTAACTATCTATGTTGTGGCTCAATAGGAGGTAAAATTCTTGTACAAAAAAAAATCATTGTAATGGAGCAAAATTATTAAAAAGATCGAAGTCAATTAGGTCTATTCAATTAAAACATAATGTGCATATGTTTCTTTCTCAAGTAAAAGCTCAAATTAAAATATTACGTTGAACAACATGTTGAGATCCCAATTTTCCTCCTGCATTGGATGGGTGAAACTTATGAAACATAGTGAATAGGGCAAGTACGCTAGGTAATTTATTACTTTATTACTTCTGACCATATTTTTCCTAAGTGTGACAGGAAGCACCAAATTTGAAAAATAATAGAAAAATTTTGAAAAATTCATTTTACATTTTTGTATACTTCTTATCACGAGCTATCTAATGATATATAACACTTGCTCTTTGAAGGTATGAAAGTCCATGAAAAGTCTAAGCCTAATCTTCCATTTTGTGTAGATATATCACTAATCATAAGAATATAACACTAACACGTGTATCTATCTCTCTCTCTATCTCTCTCTCTCTCTCTATCTATATATATATATATATATATATGTGTGTGTGTGTGTGTGTGTGTATGTGTGTGTGTATATGTATCTAGGTTGCATTTATTTGATGGAATAATTAAAAAATACCAAAACATGTTCGTTTTATTTGGGGTTGTCCGAATTAACACCTAAAGATAAAGAGATAGGGATAAACCTTTGATCGAAAGGTTTTCTATCAAAAATTGTTTTGAACAAAAAAGTTTCGATAAAAGGTTTATTGAGAAGAATGCACTACGCACATGTTTTCTGAGAGTCTATAGAGCTCTAATTATACCATAGAGAATTTTCTTTAGAGGTAAAATTAATGTTTTTGTTTTACAGATTTTAAAGTACGTGTATGCATGTGTATATGGATGTGCATGTCATACACACATGTGGATACACACACAAATATGCACACATATACACATAAACACACACAAACATGTACACATATACACACAAAATCATACACACACATAGACATATATACACACACACACAAATAGATACTTGCACATATACATGCACACAAATATACACACATGCATATGCATACATACATAGATACATGCATACACACACATCTACATACATACACACATGCATACACACACATACATATACACACACATGCATACACACATATATAGACATACACAAATTCACACATATATGATATGCATACACACACATTTACAAATGCACACATATGTATACACACATACACATATAGATCTTGCACATATACACATACACATATACATATAGAAACTTGCACATATATATACACAAATATAGACACACACACACACATACACTCACATGCATACATGAATGCAGATGCATACACATGCATATGCATACATACATAGACACATGTATACACACACATGCACATATGCATACACACATGCACATACATATATATGCATACACACACATGTGCATACATACTCACATGCATTCATACACACACATGCATATGTATATATACATGTATGCAAGCACATACACAGAATAAATCGACTTCAGCCTAAAGAAAGAACAAAGTCAAGAAACCTTATCTACCTTCACAATCATGTACAAGTAAGTAACGTTAAGTACAAGTAAGTAGATTCATGTACAAATAAAAAATAAAGCTATGTATAAAATTCTAGGCATACCCCCGAGCTTCATGTTCTAACTTACCAGAACATGTTTTCATCTCTCTGGTGGGATTCACCTATATTCTATTAAATAAAGGAGAACCTATTGTCTGATACCCATTCAAATTATTCAAGTTAAGGGTTGATAAGTATCCTTTTTTAATGGGAAATTTCTACCTTCATACTCAGCCCAAAATCAATCAACCTTCAAAATAACCTATAAAAATATAAAAAAGTAAAAGTTCATTATTATGTGCTTGAAAAACTATTAAACTATATCATAAAAAGTAAAATATTTTATTAACTTGTTACATCTCTCTTCTCTTAAGTATCCAAAGTTCGAGTGCATAAGTCGATTTCTATCAAAACTTGGCCATAACAAGTCCCTCTTGATGCTATTATCTCAATAAGTCAATTTCTTTCCTACTAACAAGTCCGTCTTGATGTGATTGTCTTGATGTCAATATCATAGCTAATAGAAGGTATGTGTTGTATTAATACAATACATCTTCCTAAAGAAGATCTATGAAGTTGTATTGTATTGATACAACACCAACCTTCTGTTAGCTGATATACATTGTCCAAGATGCCATTGATCTTCAGTTATTAATATGTTCCACCACCTACTCATCTCAAAATCAATCAACCTTCAAAATATCCTGTAAAAATATAAAGAGATAAAAATTAATTATTATATGCTTGAAAAAATACTAAACTATATCATAAAAAGTAGAATCTTTTTTTACCTGTTTGCATCGTTTTGTCGTAAGTATCCAAGGATGAAGTGCATAAGTCAATTTGTATCAAAACCTTGCCATCCCTCTCGATGCTATTGTTGCAAAAAGTTGATTTTATTCCCCTAACAAATCCCTCTTGATGTGATTGTCTTGATGCCAAGGCCCAAAGAAGGTTCTTGTTATATCAATACAATACAACTTCCTAAAGAAGATATATGGATCTGTGAAATTATATTGAATTGATACAATAAGAAACTTCTCTTAGCTGATATGCAACCCTGGATGCCTTTGATCTTCACTTATTAATACTTTCTCAACCCTTGAATTGTAAAAAAACACATAAAATCTTTTCCAAAAGTTGCAATAGGTTTTAATTCACAATCATACACACACATATACATGCATATACACAATCATATTGGATTTTCACTTACAATCATATAACATACACACACATACATATACACATACACACTATTATGAAGTAAGAATCAATATTCTTTCAAACCATCACACTACATTTATATTCACAATCATACGCACACATACATATAATTTGTGAAGTAAGAATAAATGTTGAATCAAACAATCACAATAGATTTCATTCACAATTATACACTCAAATACACATACATACACTTTTGGGAAGTAAGAATCAATATTGATTCAAACAATCATAATACAAGTTTAGTCACAATCACAGACACACATACATATACTATTCTGAAGTAAGAATCAATGTTGAGTCAAACAATCACAATAGTTTTTAATTTGCAAAAAAATAAAATCTTTATGATTTCAGTACTAAAGTACTTAACATGTATGACAAGAGTTTACACCTTGTTCTTTCCATAACATTAAGTTCATTAAAAAAAAGTAACTCTTATGAAAAATGAGTCTAGTTGTATTCTATTATAAAACATTATTTGATCAAATTTGTTTTGATAAAAAATATATTCGATCAAAAAGCTTTCGACCTATAAAATTTTTGATCGAAAGTGCATTCGATACAAAATTGTCAAATTACCGTGCAAAAAGTATTCGCTCGTGTCCAAATAAGCTGACATGGCACCAAATGATTCGATCGAATAATGGGGTGTTGTCGTAAAATTCCATAATTATTCACGAATAAATGAATTGTCGTATAACGAAAATGCAACCTAGATATGTATATATATATATATATATATATATATATATATATATATATATATATATATATATATATATATATATATATATATATATATATATATATATATATATATATATATATATATATATATACATATATATATATATATATATAGATATATATATATATATATGATGGAGTATATCCACTCGTAGATGTAGCAAAAGAATGATAGGCCCTTCCTAGGACCAAATAGCTCACTATCATAGTCCACGACAAATGGAATTGCTCTCTAGACCTAAGGATGGAACTTATGAAGATTCACACATTAAAAAAAAAGTCTCTTCAAACTTTTCAACAAGCCATAGATCACTCAATTTGGAGACTGTGACCTATGTCAACCTCCTTGCACACACCAGACAAAAATATGCCCAAATAGATAGCTATCACTTATGTGTACCTCTTCACACATGTTGGGGGGTATGCAAAGATATACCAAAACGTTTTTAGGCTCAATATACACAAAGATAAGGAACAATTGATATTAAGATTATATTCAAAAGAAATCTTGCAACAAGACATTTAAGGCGAGCTATGTTGCGCATGAAACAGAGAACTACACAAAGAGATATAGATGAAACAAAATCACAGCGAAAGTTAAAAAACAACAAGCAAGGGGCTAGCTTGGGTAGGGGCTAGCTTATACCTATAGTATACACTCCTGATGAGAGCTTAAAAGTGCACAAATGAAGTTGGAGGAGTCCACGACTTTCTTCCAAGCTAGTACTTATATAAGATAAAAGTTGGTCTACTTTATGTCCACTTCCTTTGCTAGTACCTTTTCTCTGATGAAGTGATTATGTATCTCTATGTGCTTGCTTCTTGCATGGAACAAAGGGTTGCTTGTTAGAGGAATGTCTGACATGTTATCTCCAAATAGAGGGAACTCTTTGATCAAGTCTTTGAAGAGATTCTTGAGCGACATGATCTCGCATGTAGCAAGTGCTAAATCTCTATACTTAACCTCATTAGATGATAATGTAAGTGTAGGTTGTTTCTTGGACATCCATGAAATGAATCTTTGATCTAGCATGAAGACATAGTTAGATGTAAGCAAGATTGATGAGAGCTATTTATTGAAATGTTATTGTTGTTGTAAATTTTTAGCTAAGGATATGCAAATAAGCTCCTCATAAGATAAGAGCTGAATTCAAGTTCCCTCTCTCTCTCTCTCACTCTCACTCTTACAACCTCCTTTATAAGAACTCCTCGACATACCTGGTGAATCGGACATGAATAGAGGGGGTGAGTAAATCATAGAGCTAGCAAATTGAAAGTGAGGTCTAATGTTCATGAACAAAAGGAGAGAATACATGAAAATCCAAGCTTAGGGCAAAGATATTTCCATTATTCGAGGATTGACTTGTGGCTAGAATCTAACCAACACAAAAACTGCTAGTCACCTCTCTTTTCCACGACTACTATCTTTTAGTCAAGGTCACTTTCTTGGCACTCTGTGTGCACCCCTAAGTACACGTGAACCCGACCATAGTGTTTTCTTTATTCCCACACAAAATAGGATGTGCAGACGCAAAGCTTGTAGCTCCGGTGATTATTTTTACTGTACCAAACATTCCTTGGAATCTCGTCCAATACTATTCCCAAAGACTCATTTACCTGAGCTAATGAGATTGTTAAAGGAGAAGATTCCCATGAGAATCTTGGAACCATCTTCGGCACCATTCTCCAATAGGTGGTTCACCATACCAAAAAAAGCAAGAAGCTACACTTTATTCAGAATCTACAACCTGTGAATAAAGTCACTATTAGGAATCTAGGAACGGCTCCTATTGTAGATGAGTTTGCTGAAGCATTTTCCGGTCATTCCATCTATTCGATGGGAGACCTGTATTCAGGGTATGATCAGCTTCAATTAGCTATTGAGAGTCGAGATGTGACCACAATGAAGACTCCTTTGGGTTTAGTGCACATGTGTACTTTACCACAGGGAGCAAGGAATTCTATGGCAGACATGATGAATGCTATGAATCTAGTTTTACATGACTTTATCCCAAAAGTGACAATGCCTTTCATTGATGACATTCCAATAAAAGGGTATGTGAAAAAAAAGATTAAAGTTTAGATTCTTTTGGTTGTAGAAAGTTTGGTTCCAGCCATATTTTTTAATGTGAAAAGATATTTGAAAGATTTGAAGAGGTTGTACTAAATTTCTCCCTAGAGAGCTCTACTTTTGGTGAAGTGCTGATAGTTGGGCATTTATGTGTTCATTACGGTTGCATGCCTTATCCAGAAAAAGTTGATTCCATTAGTAGAATTTCTAAGAAGTGTTGCAATGTTAGTGAAGTAAGGAGATTCATAGGTGCATGTGTTTTCTATGTCATCTGAATCCCTCACTTCGCTCACGTAGCAAACCCACTTTATGATTTATTACGAAAATGAAAGAAATTCTTTTGGAGTGATGAGCATACTAGAACAATGAGACGTCTAAAGCAATTGCTTATCAATGCTCCGATTCTAAAACATATTGATTACACAGGAAATAAGCATGTAATCCTAACCATTGACACTAGTCGTATTGGTGTAGGCTGGGTCATTGGGCAGGATGATGAGAAGGAGCAAAGATACACACTTTGCCTTGGAGCGAAGATCTTACATGATACTCAAAGGAATTATCCTCAAACTAAGAGAGAATTATGGGGATTAGTTACAGCTTTAAAAACAGATAAGGAATACTTTATAGGAGCTAATATAATAGTAGAGACTGTATTTCTTTCGTTAATAGGTTTAATTGCCAATTGTTTATCTCCAAATATAGCTATGTTACGAGGATAGCCTTATTAAATTTATTAACCCTACTTTTGTACCTATTGTTGGTAAACATAACACCGTTGCTGATATGCTTTAAAGAGCAAAGTTTGAAAATGATAGTGAAGCAATAGATAAACATATAAACTTAATTAATTATGAAGCATCTACTTATATGTATGAGAGGTTTAGAGAAGCCGATTATGAAGGAGAATGGTGAGATATAAGATACTATTTGAGTACGTTTCAAGCTATTTGAAGCTGTTCCTCAAATCAATTCCGAAACATCAGGAAGAAGTCTTTCAACTTCTTCTTGAAAGATGGATATCTTTGGAGACATGCCGCCTAAAGCAAAGTTAAGAAACCCACAAAGAGTTTTAGGCTTAAGACATTTTCAAGTGCAAGTTATGTAGGAAGTGCATGAAAGACTTTGGGCGAGTCGTAAAGGCTTTGTAGCTACGTATGAGAAGATTCGGGAACGCTACTAGTTGCTGAGGATGTATGTAACTCTTAAAGAATTTGTGAGAACTTGTACTACATGCCAGTTACATTCCTCTATCAAGCATAGAGATCCCTTACATCCGACCTATCCACCTTGTATTCACTTCAAGTGGGTAGTGGACCTTGTGACCATGCCTAAAAGCAACTGTGGTATGAGGTATATCGTTCTTGCACGAGAACATTTAACAAATAATGTTGAGGGTAGAGCGCTTCGTTCCAATACTACTTATAATGTATGCTTATTCCTTTTAGAAGAAGTAATATCCAGATTTGGATATGTAGAAAAAGTAGTATCACATCAAGGTGAGCTAGATGCTACAGGGGCAAGAGAGTTCTTTGCACATCATGGAATTTGATTATCTCTTACGACTGCCTACAATCTAGAGGCAAATGGAAAAATTGAGCGAGGGCATCCTTCCATAGTGAAGGCTATTTCAAAAGCATGCTAAAAGGATATTGGACAATGGCCAAAATATCTCTCATTTGCTCTATGGGCCGATAGGATGACATACACGAGGACAACTAGTTTTATGCCGGTTGAACTTATATACTATGAGAAGCCAATATTTCCAATACATCCTCAGATAGTTAATTGGATGAGTTTAGATTGGAAAGCCAATGTTTCAAGAGAAGAATTATAAGCATTAAGAATTATTCAAGTAAAAAAGGGTAATGAAAATTTAAAAGAAGCTATTAAGGACTTAAAAACATCAAAATTTAAAAATAACATATATTTTCACAATAAACATTGACTAAGGCTGCAACCAATAGAGAGTGGTGATTGAGTGCTTGTATATGATAGTACTTCGAGACTCAATATGATGCACATTGTAAACTAACTAAACATTGGTTCGGGCCATATGTTGTTGTTTCCATTTTTGAGACAAGTAGATATAAATTACAAGAATTTGATGGTACTCTGTTAAGGAATATAATTGCAGGGAAAATAATAAAGCTAGTTAAAAGAAGAGCTAGTAGTAAGTTTGAGTTGGATGAAGACTTCCTAGAAGAAGAAGATGAAGATGAAGAATAATCTGGTGAATTAATTCTAATTATTCTTTATAGTTTATAAAAATGTTTCTTTCCATGCATTTCATAATTAGGGTTTTATTTATTTCTGATATATAGAGGAAATTTATTACAATTACATAAATAATGAAAAAGAAATTAAAGTAGGAATATGTATATAAGTTGAACGTCTGATTTAGGGAACTTATAATTTGTTGTGACGACAGGAGAGAAAAAACACTTGACCTGCAACCCTTAGTAAAAGTAAATTTACTTTATACTAGTAGACTTCTTTATTTTTTGAACCCATTTAGCAAATTAGATCCTAATTCTGAGTGTAGCAGACTTCTAGATCCTCTGCTTTGATATGAACCCTTACTCATTAATAGAATCTCAACTAGCGGTGTCATCGAGATTTTCTCTCCTCTCTCACTTGTGAAGGCCTACAAAAAACATATTTGGTGAAGGTAGCCAGAATTCCCTGAGAAGTCCAGCATGCATCAACGATGTCAAAGGAAGCTCACATACAAAGTTTCAAAGATATCAAGAAAGTCCATGGTAGCAGTCAAAGCTGATCAAAGTTAGGAAATTAGGGCAAAAATTTCATTGTCACCAAATTAGATGAAAATTCATATACTTGTAAAGATTGTCAAAGGCAGTCTATAGCCCAAATTTCAGCAGAAAATGGATTTTGTAGCACATCGATATGCTATGTTCATTTTATAAAAATGTAATTTTTCTAGTTTGACCCTACAAATTCTTGTATAGAAATTTATGTTAGCCATATGGTTTGGCATGTATAAAGACTATATGTGGTTACATATTTGTACAAAGTTTCAAGGTTATCAGAGCTTCCTAGAGACCTTAATGCCACCTTGCAAGCTTCCAAATGTAGACAAACTTGTACAAGAAAGATTCATATGGAAGTTTTTTTTGCATAGTCCTAAAGGAGTTCTTTGGAAACATAGTCCTACAAAGTTTCATCTTCATCAAAGCCTATTTGGAGGGTCAAAGAGCACAAAGTCTAGTTTTTAGGATCGTCGCAGTTTTCTAGTTTAAGCAAATTGAAGGGTTGAAGGGCTACCACATGGCGAAAGCTGATTCAGCCATGTTGTACGATCAAGATGAGCTCATATTCAAGGGTGGAGATACACTTATGCCTTAAGCACAGATTGTGAACTATTGAAGGATGCTAAGGAGCAACGACTAGTAATAGACATAGAGAAGAAAATCTGTGACTATCGATCTAGGCTACCTTTGCAGGGAAATTATGGTAAGGGAGGAATGAAAAAACACTATGAAAATATAACCATAACGGATGTAGGAACTAGAGGAGTGAAACTAGAAGCTCTTGATGAACAACAAGTGGAATCAAGTAAACCCACAAAGGAAGGTGATTTTTCCATAGAAGTTTTAGTAAAAACACGAGATGAGATTAGGAGAATAATGGCTTGGAAATCACCAATAGAAGATCAATCTCTTATTTCTCACATATCCAATGTAGAAGAAAAACGAAAAAGAGATGACGCTGAGCCTAGTGAAAGAAGAGTGACGCGAAAACAAACCTTAGAGGGAATAGAAACAATCATAGAGCAGGGAGAAACATCACAATATAAAGATAAAAAACAAGAATCACAACCCAATGAACAAAAACAAGAGGAGAAACAAAAAGGGAAGAAGACAAAGCAAAGAAAAACAGAACCAAAGCCTTTAGATAAACAAGAACAATCAAAACAAACTGAAGACCAAACACGAGAACATGAACAAAAGCAAGATCTTGATAAAAAACAAAAGAAACCAAAGAGAAAACCTAAAGCCATCTTGATTTAAGAAATTGAGAGAAAAATAGATCCTATGGAGATTTTAGATGACATTTTGCTTAAGAGTCAAGTGACTATGTCTTTAGAACAAGTTTTCTCTATTGCAAAGCCTGTTTTTAAAGATAACTTTATCAGCCTAATTAAAAGGAAGAGGTTTCCGCTTAATCTAGATACTGAGATGCAAGATTCTCTAGATCAAGATCAAGCTATGAATGAAACCTTAAACTTTGATGAATCTGATGAAGAGGACTTTCATGATGATGAAGTAAATGTTAATAAAAATTTCTTAGGACCTATTCAACCTGACCATGAAAATCATGAAAACAATCTTGAAAGTCACTTTAAAAGAAAATTTTGGTCTACAGGTACATCAGAGATGCATGTTAAAATAGGATATGATAAGAAAATGCATTAGTAGATTCTGGCTTTGAAATCAATGTGATTTCAAGAGAAGTCTATGATAAGTTTCGATGGCCCATAGATAAAGATTGTGGATGGCGTATGAGAACTGCAGATAATGGTGTAGGTACCGTGTATGGAGCTTGTGCTAGTGTGCCCATATCCATAGGAGGAATCACAGAAGAGTTTCACTTTTTTATTCAAGATAATTGCTCCTATGAAGTTCTCTTAGTTCAACCCTTTATTTGTGAGAGTCGTATGGAAACTAAAGCCATGGATGGTGGGTCTACCTGTGCTAGATTTAAGTCTAAGGATGGAATGCAATCACTTCAAGTCATGACAGTAGGAGTGAATTATCCTAGGAATCGATTGTCAATTAGAAAGAGACCTATTGTTACTCAAGGTCATGAGCATGCTTGTAGTGATTGTGCACCTCGATTCATGTTTGGAGCTACATATGATCAAAATTTTGGATAGAATCCATTGTTGAGCGGGACAACAGTGGATATTGGTTTGACATCTCGCAGCCAACCAACATGTACAATAGTTTTTCACTTTGTTTTCCACATTCTAGATTAGATTTATTCTTCATAAGAGTCAATTGTCCAAGTCTTTTATCCAAAAAACCCAAAAAAATTATAAAAACAACAAAATCATGGAACATGATGAGAACATTCAGCATGTGATTGCAACATCTCATTGTTTCTCTACTCTCGAGGAGTTAGAGTTATGTCTTCAACAAAAATCTAATTCCCATATTATTCTTCTTTCTTCCCTTCATGACTATGCTCTAATCCAAGAGTATGCTCTCAATATTGACAAGTGCTCAAAATTTAACCAAACACATGATGCCTTAGTTGAAACAAAGTACAAAATTATAGACAAAAAAATCAAACCCATAGCTCAACCATTACCTCAAGGAAGTAATGAAAAAATTATTGATGTGAAAAATTATCCAATTCTTCGGGATAAGCAAAACATAGGACATACATTCACGGATGAGACAATCAAACAGGTGAAAATTGGTAGAGATGATGACTTTCTTTTGCCAGCAGAGAGAGATAAATTTGAGGGAGTCATACGTAGCCATGGAAAAGCCTTTACTATGTATCCTCATGAGATTGGTTGTGTAGATCCTAAGCTAGTTGCACCCATGATAATCTTTACTATTCCACATATTCCATGGAATCTTTGCCCTATACCAGTTCCAAAGGCTCACTTACCCGAGCTAATGAAACTAGTTAAGGAGAAGATAAACATGAGAATTTTAGAGCCATCTTTTGCACCTTACTCAAATAGATGGTTCACTGTGCCTAAAAAGAATGGGAAACTACGTTTTATTCAAGATCTACAACCTGTCAATAAAGTCACCATAAGGAATGTAGGAACAAGACCCATTGTAGATGAGTTTGCTGAATCATTTTCAGGACATTCTATCTATTCAACGGGTGATTTATATTCAGGATATGACCAATTCCAATTAGCAATTGATAGTCGTGACATAACCACAATGAGAACTCCTTTAGGCTTAGTGGGAATGTGTACTTTACCTCAAGGAGCGACTAATTCTGTGGCTCATACGATGAGTGCTATGAATATGGTCTTACATGATTTTATCCCTCATATAACTATGCCATTCATTGATGATATTCCAATTAAAGGGAGTGAGGAACGTGTAAAGGACATTACTTTAGAATCATCTGGATGTTGTAAATTTGTTCTTGGCCATATCTCTGATTTTGAAAGAATATTTCAACGATTTGACGAGATAGGTCTCACATTTTCCATAGAGAAATCTGTTTTTGGTGTCAACAAGGTGCTTATTGTTGGACATTTATGTGGCCATTATGGTCGAAAGCCATACCCACAAAAAGTTGATGCCATTAGCAAGATTTCTGAAACATTTAACAACGTGAGTGAGGTACGTAGATTTTTTGGTGCTTGCATCTTTTATGTTATTTGGATCCCACACTTTGCTCATGTTACTGATTGTCTTTATGACTTTTTGAGGAAGAAACGAAAAATTATTTGGACTGACAAACACACTCAAGCTATGTGTAAATTGAAGAAATTATTGCATGAAGCTCCAATCCTTAAGCGTGTAGACTATTCTACTAACAAACCTATTATATTGACTGTTGATACTAGTCCTATTGGTATAGGTTGGGTCATAAGTCAAGATGATAGTAAAGGAAATAGATATGCAATTAGGTTTGGTACCAAAATTTTACATGAAACACAACGAAAATATCCACAGATCAAATGAGAACTAAGGGGTATGGTAACAGCTTTAAACAGACAAAGAATATTTCATTTGGTGCAAATGTCAAAGTTGAGACTGATTGTTTGCCTCTCATTGGAATGATAGCGAATTGTTCATCTATTGATATAGCCATGCTAAGTTCATAAATCCTGAGTTAGTTCATATTTCAGGTAAGTCAAATTCAGTTGCTGATATGTTATTAAGAGCCAGATTTGAATCAGGCTCTCATAGTGCCTCTTTTGCATCATATTGCTATGCTATGGCAGCATCTAGTCTCTGTGATGAGAGTCTATTTCACTTGAGGAAGCACAAAAATCAAAAAATTGGATGGCTGCTATGCAATCTAAATATGATGCTTTAATGAAGAAGGGTACTTGGTCTTTATGTGACTTTCCTCCTGGTAAGAAGGCCATTGGCACTAAGTGGGTTTACAAGCTGATGCATAAGCCTGATGGAATAGTTGACAGGTATAAGGCTACGCTTGTTGCAAAGGGTTATGCACAGGAAAGAGGCATTGATTTTGATGACACCTTTGCACCTACATGTCGTATAACTACTGTTCGGAGCATCTATGCACTTGCAGCCCATCATGGTTGGAATGTATATCAGTTGGACATTAAAAGTGCATTTCTAAATGGTGACTTGCATGAAGAAGTGTATGTTTTTCAGACCTATGGCTTTGTGAAGAATAGGCATGAAAACCAAGTGTGCAGGTTAAAGAAGGCATTATATGGTTTAAAGCAAGCACCACGTGCTTGGTATGAGAAGATACATGCCTATCTAATTGCATATGGTTTTGAGAATAGTCCAGCTGAAAGCACCTTATATGTTAAGTGTGCTAATGATGTGCTTCTGATCATTGTTGTCTATGTTGACGACATGCTGCTCACTGGTCCTATTGAGAAGTATATTGCTGATTTTAAGGCTGATTTGCATGCCTCATTTGAGATGTTTGATATGGGGCATTTGCATCACTATTTGGGCATTCAATTTATGCAAGTTGATGGTGGAATGGATTTGTGTCAAATGAAATATATTAAAATATTATTGAAGCGGTTTGGCCTTGAAGGCTGTAAGCCAATGCCACTCCTATGGAGATAGATTTACGATTGAGTCTTCATGATGTTGCAGATGCATTTGATGTTGTCCTCTATCAGCAGGCTATTGGATGCCTGATTTACTTATGCATTACTCGGCCAGATATTCAGTTTGTTGTCTCAAAGATGAGCAGGTTTATGCATTGCCTAGGTGTCAAGCATTGGCAAGCGGTTAAGCACATCTTTCACTACTTGAGTGGTACTCAACTACTTGGGTTGTTTTATCCCAAGGGGGGGTCACTACCGCCAAATTTGCATGCTTTTTTGACTCAGACTGGGTTGGTTGCTATGACACTCGTGTGTTCACTAGTGGCTTTTGCTTCATGCTTGGTAGCTCATAGTTATCTTGGTTGAGCAAGAAGTAGCCTATTGTGGCCACTTCCAGTTGTGAGGCTGAGTATAGGGTGACTTTCACACCTACTAATGAGTGTATGTGGCTCATACGCCTCATGGCTGATTTTTGGTGTTGGTCAGTCTTCTGCCACCACCATCTTCACTGACAGTCACAGTGCATTGGTCGTTGCAAGGAACCCTGTGTTCCATGCTCGCACTAAGTAAATTGAGGTGCATTATCATTATGTCAGGGAGAGGTTCTCTACTGGGGAGATCATCTTGGCATATGTGGCCACTCAAGAGAACATTGCAGAACTTTTGACGAAGGCTCTGCCTAGGGAGAAGTTTGAAGCTTTCCGAAGAGCTTTGGGCTTACTTCCTTTTGTGGAGTGATTTCCACATAGCTTGGCACTTCCTTATACATGAGTGGAAACTACTTGTTCACCGCATCACTCCCAGGGGGGATTTGTTGATATATTTAGGTCGTGATGGGTGTGAATACTCTAGAACTGTCGAGGTACTTTTTTCCCTCCTTAGGAGGTTTTTTTATCCCCAGCCTGTATATACACCTATTGCCCTAATGGGCTACTTATCTTTGTTCATTCTCTAGTAATACATTCAGTATTGTGTGTTGTGCTCCAAGCTTCTTCTTCTTCCTTGTATTGTTCACGTGCTTCTGAAGACATATAACTCTAACAAAATGTGTAATAGTTTTGGAACAATATTCATGTTTCTATGTAAATAAATGCATCAAATTGAGCATAAGAATATTCTTAGCATAAGAGCTATATATCATGAGGTTGAGATAAATCTGAGACCATTGAAGAGGGAATCTTGATTGAATACGGTAGCATCATTTGGCTTCATTGAATGTATGAGTTCCTAGCACAGTTGGTGTGTGAGCTAATTGGTATCGACTTCTCATGAGATGAAAAGCAATGAGTAGCCATGATGAAAAGCAATGAGTAGCCATGATGGAACTCACAAAAGTCTCTTGTCTATGAAAAAACATATCACCATCCAAATTTGATGTTGCAGTCATTTATGTTCCTCCTTTTCATGATCCTTGCGACATACCTGGTGAACCCGATGTGAAAGGAGGGGGTGCGTAAATCATAGAGCTAGAAAATTAGGGAATCAACTCAAGGATTTTGTTTAGCAAACCTAGCCCTTCAAATATGGAAGATCTCTTAGCCCAATTTATAAGGTTCTAAGAAGAGGATACGTGTCAAAAAGCCATACAATCACTTCATTACCAACTAGTAAAGTAGTGTGGCCTTTTCACTTGCAAAAATATATATAGGTTCTATAAAGAGTATGAACTCCAGTCGAAGTACCTAGGTGTTCGTTTAGCTCCAATGATGGATATGGAATTATGCGAAATCTTTGCCTATGTGTGTGAATATAGTGTACGCAATCAACTCATGTGAATAATCCATACGCCATGGTCACAATATAAATCGATGCTCCTCAAGCACTTCATGCTAGAGGACATAAACAAAGTGACTCGTAAGTCCTTCCTGAGGTGCGTTCATATACCAAAGAACCAACCGATCATAGAAGTCAAAAAAGAGTTCGAGAAACAATTTGAAGATATGTTTGAATATGATCAGCGATGTGTAATGCATGGAAGGGTGTTCTTATTCCTATGAGCAATAGATGTTAAAGCCCGAGTGGAGCTAATATCATTTCTGCAAGACCTAGAATCCGAATCAAGACTCACAGAGGATTGGACACTTGTTCATGATGTTGTAATAAGATATGTTAGAAAGCACCAAATGTCTAAAAGGTTTCGAAATGATTGGAGAGTTCATCTTCATGAAGATAAAGATGATACTCAAACTCCAAGTATTTTACCACTTGTGAATAACATTTAATTCCATCAAGTTATAGAGACCCACTTGGACATAAAACAGATATGCATGAGCTTGACCACATGCTAATGGTATGTGTTATCAAGAAAACTCTAAAAATACGATCCATATCACCTCTAATCCTACAAGGTGCCAAGAGCCTGCAGGCTTCTCTACAATGATCAGATCTTCAAGTGCTATATACGCACAAACTTTGATGATGAAAGGAGCAAAAGGGCATGTGGAAATTGATCAAAACCAAATCAAACAGAAACCAAATATAAACCAAATCAAAAAATCAACAAAAGCCAATGAGAAATCATGATGAGGCTTCACTTGTGCTCCTAAACCCCTGACATCCATTGGAGGATAAACAAATAAATTTAGGAATAATCCAAGATATAAATAAAGAGTTAGAGGAATCTACAAGGCTTAAAGGTGACCAAATGGTGATAAAAGATGAAGTACAAGAAGAAAATCTAATATATCTATCTAAAGATCAAACTCTAGATGCATCAACAAGCGATGATGCTAAACAAGATTTGGAGTGTGATTCGATGCTAGTTGATAGTGATATTCAAGTATATGATTCAAATAAAATAAATGATCCAAATAACTAAATTGTGTGAAGAGACTCCAAGGGATCATGATGCTAATGGGAAGGACATACAAATCAAGAATCCTGTAGATAGTGATATGTATGCAAATGCTGATAATCATGATGCTAAGTCTATGGGAAGTCCAAATAAAGATCAAGATTATGCAAAAATCTTAAGTGATGCCACATTGAATGAGCATTCAGAAATAGATGAAAGTGGTTCTATTCATGAGGGTAGGAATGAGTTACTAATTGAGATTTAGTATAATGGTATGCATGTGAATAATGTTGCACTCCATAAAAAGGGAGATATGCATGACCATGAGCAGGATGAGGATACTCTATTAGTTGATCCTCCACATACTGATATGAATTTCAAAGACAATCATGATGTGTTGAGTCCATGCACTAAAGAAATTGTGCATGAAGAGATGGAACTAGCACGTATTGAAGTGTATGAAAAATTTCATGATAGCATGCTACCTATGGAGAATGAACATGAAAAGATAGATTCAGATGACTCCAAAAACTATCAAATGAATAAATATCTAATTGAATCAAGATTAGGTACTGAAGTGCTCCTATATAATGAGACATTCAAGAAAAAATTAGTAACTGATGAAGTGTATGGGAAATGTGGTCTAAGTACTTCCTCTGAAGGAAATGAGCAAGAATTGATGGAAATGGATGCAGAATTCTATGATGGCACTTAAAATAAAGAAAACGATATGCGATCAAACTATATGAATACTCCTGGAAAGTCTTCAAATTATGATGAGTTTGTTCTTGATGAAAAAAAGATTCTAGTGATATTGAAGATCAAAGCTTTCTTAATTATGAAGATATGGATTCCCTTCACCTTGAAGGAGAAATGAATTGGAATCATGAGAGAGATAGTGATGAAGAGTTCCTGAATAGATTGGAAGAAGAACCAGACCTTATATTTTTGGGAACTCGGGTAGAAAGGAATGATCTCACTCAAGATTTTAAAGATGAATATGGATCAATGTCTGAGTGTGATGAACAGTTCCATCTAAAGTGGGATTCAATTGAGTCGATTCAAGAACCCCATGTTGATAAAGATGGGAATATAAAAGAAGATGATGAGAAGGATGAAAGTCCTTCAAATGATTTCAAACATAAAATAGAAGAAAATGTGTGTTTGCAAGAACGTTCGGATGATAAACCAAACATGTTTAGTTTTGAAACCTCATATCATGATTCTGCATCTGGTGAACTTGAAAGAATCACAATTAAAGATACCTACATTCAAGGTTTTTTATATCCTTTGGGATCGCTTGCCTAAATAGTTTTCCATTCAATGTCATTATGGAAAATCTAGTAACTTTTCAAGTGCTGCATCGCTCAGTACAACACCTTCAGGTAATTCCTTTGGAAGCTTTTATGGGCTTTCTAGTGGTTGAGGAAGGAATGTTTTACACACATTGGTCGATTGGAGCATAGGGCCATCAGCCAATTGCAGCTACACAACAACTGACTAGAGCATGAATCCATCACCTAATTCCTTGTGAGGTGTCTCAACCATATTCAACTCCCTAGCCCTACAAGAGAAACATTGTTTATTATGGAGTTTTGATGAAGGAAGGGCTTCGCACATTGGTTTGGTATCTACCAAGTATGTGACATAGGAAACTAAAGGGAAAGCTAAGGAGAAGCTAGAATTTGTGGGCGAGTGAGGGATCAGGGCTCTCTTCAAGCAGCAGCATACTATCTTTTTTGGGCCTTCTCAGACCAACTCTATTGTACACCAGCACATCATAAGGCTGTCACAGATAATGTTGCCAATCAGCTGTGTTCTCATCCAGATTATTATGAAGGATATGTGCCAATGAAGTATAGTGATTATGTTAAAATGATATCAAAATCTCAAAAGATTAGAGATTATGGAATGCTGAGAAAGGGATACTAGAGGGGAGACACCGAATGCCTAGTCATACCGTAAAAAATGCTTTTCTGTGATCGATAGCTTCAGTTATATGACTGATAACTCAAAGAATATGGCGCTTGCTGTCATGATATCACCTGTCTCCTTAAAGAGCACGGTGCATCAGGGTGCTTAGCAAAACGTGAATAAACAGCACATCTCAGTTCACCATGGTACATGCCATCCTCAATCATCATGTGCTGAGTTTTTTCAACACTCCCTCTCAAGCTCAACGTCATGCACTATAATTCAAGCATTCTCTTGAACTTATTTATCTCTTCTGCTCCAAGTTCTTTAGTGAAACTATCAATAACCTCCTAATCTATCCTCACATAAACAAGATTAGTATCACATGCTAATACCTTCTTTGTAATGAAGTGATAATGTACCTCAACATGCTTTGTTCTGCTCCAAGTTCTTTAGTGAAACTATCAATAACCTCCTAATCTTTGTTGGCATTGTAGCACGTTTATACTCAAGCCTCTATAATCCACAAAGCAACAATGGGTTGCTTCTTAGTGCTCATGTAGCAAGTGCACTCCCAAGTGAGAATAGAAAGCCACTAGTAGATCTTCTATTTGGAATATTACTTATGGAATCTGCATCATTGTATCCATGAATCTGCAATTTTGGAACAACTTCATAAAACAATGCATAATGCATAGTAGCACGCACATAGCGTAGATTTTCTCTCAAAGAATTTAAATGTGGTTTCCTAGTAGCTTGCATAAATTGACTTTGAAGTCATACAATGTACCTTAGATCATGTCTTGTAACTATAACATTGATCGAACTTCCCATATTTTTCCTAAAAATAGTATCATTTCTAAATGCATCACTTGATGTAGTATGCAACTTCTAATTCTCATCTAATGGCATAGAAATTTGCTAAAAAATAACCCTACCATATGTTTGCAACATACTAAAGGCATATTTCCTTTGCAACATCCATATACCTCATTCTATATATATAAACGCAATGCCCAAAGAATAATGCAACTCACCAAGACTTTTCATGTCAAATTCTTGCACAAGAATTTGCATTCTCACTTTTATGTTTTCTTCATTATCACCACCTACAATCAAGTCACCAACATAAATATCCATGATCTTGATGCCATTACGATCCTTTCTAATGTATAATGTGTGGTCTCCATCACATAGAAAAATGAAATGGTGGTTAAATAATTTGGAATCCTTGCTTGCTAAGCATGACGTGTTTGTTTAATCCCATACAAAGCCTTTTGCAATGTGCAAACATATTCTGGGTGCTTTGAATCCTCATATCCTTCTGGGTCATCCATGTATAATTCTTTTTGTAACTCACCATCTATGAAAGCACTCTTCACATCCATATGATGCTAAATCCATCCTTTTGTTGTATCCAATGCAACACAATAGCCATTTTATCTACAAGGCTAAAAGTTTCATCATAACCAATGCCATATGTTCTTTCATATCCTTTTTCTAACAAACATGATTTATACCTACTTATCCTACCATCAGCGTTAAGCTTTACCTTATAAACCCACTTGCAACCTATGGGTTTTTTTCCTCATGGCAATGGAACGAATTTCTATGTTACATTTCCATAAAGTGTAGCAATCTCCTCATTCATACCGTTTGCCCAATGTGCATTTCCAATACCATCTTCAAGACAAGAAGGTTCAACATCTTGTTTTACCTTGGTCATGTTTGTTGGGAGATTTGACAATTGTCTATGCAACTAGAAGCATAATGTGACCTCTCAAGGTACACTCAAGTAGAAATTTTTCTAATGTTTTGGTTATTTCTCAATGATGGTGGAAATATTTCCAAAGTCATTTTGGACACTATAAGAAGAATAAAGGATATTTCAAACAAGACAATTCACATCCAAAATGAATTCTCACAAATAAAATGGCAATTTCTACAAATCAGGATATTTTGCCTACACTCTCACACACCTCTGTAGAGACACATGCTCAATCACACTAGAGACTAACTTAGAAAATATGTAGAGAAAGATCCCATATCTAGTGAGCTATCCTAGCCTAAACGTTCAAGGGAAGCAAGTTTGGGGCTTGCTTTCTAGACTTATAGCACTCTAAAAACCCTCCAATAAACAAAGTAATCACATGTGATCATAGAAAAGTCATGATCTAAGCCTATTATATATAAATCAAGTAGGCTCCTACAATCTTGGAGCCTCTTTTCCTAAAATTACTCCTCCTAACTAGTGGACTTGATTGGAATGATTTGGGGAGTGGTTGAGTGATTCATTTTGGTGAAATCTCATGAGTTTAGGTCTTGATACATTGTTTCACTTTTACTAATTAGTTTTCCCACAAGTTTGTACTTTGGAGATTGAGTTTTTAACACTACCTCTCAAGATTCATCTTCATCTCTATCCAAGGTTCTTCATGCCAATTCATTTCTTGAACTTCATGAGATTTGTTCCATCCAAAGCCTGTGTAAACATATCAAAAAGTTGGTCTTTTTTTGCCTATATGAGTCCCTAAAATCTCCTTTTTCAATGCCTTTTCACTTATGGAGTGGTAGTGTACTTCAATGTGATTGGTTCTTGCATGGAAAACATGGTTTCAAGCAAGGTGTATGCTGCTCATGTTACCACAATAGATAGGACATGTACCAACCCTGAAATTCAAGTCCATAAATCAATTCTTAAGACACATAAGATCACATGTGACTTGTGTGAGTGATCTATACTCATCCACCATAGATGATAAAGACATTGTGGGTTGCAATGTATTCACATCCAAGATATGCCTTTGCTTCTTAGTATCACTAGATAATCACTAGTTCTTCTTCTATCTTCTTTGGATCTAGCCCAATTGAAATCAGAGTATGCCTTGAACTACAAATAATCATCATATATGGAGCCTAATCCTTCATTTTAGTACACTTCAAGTACTTAAGCGTTCTTCTTTCTGTGAACAAGTGAGTATTCCTTGGACTATCAATGAATTGTGACAAGATCCTTGCTCCAAAAGCCATATGAGGTCTTGTGATGGTTGCATAATTTAGTGATCCATCAGTAGGCCTATGAAAAGTGAGATTTTCAAAATTATTACAATCAATAGAACTCAACTTCAAATTGTCCTACATTGGATTGGAGATTGGCTTGCATTTGTGATGCCAAACTTTTTAAGTTTAGCTAGAATGTAATTCCTCTTGCATGCTCATGATTTCATCGTGTTTGTAAACAACTTCAATGCCAAGAATATTCCTAAATTCCCCAAGATTTGAGATCTTAAATTCTTTAGCAAGCTTGGACTTTATGTATTCAATTCCCTTTATGTCATCACCTATGATACCAAGATCATCGACATACACAGAAATGTAGGCAGCTTGGTCACATCTTTGTTTCATGATGATAGAGTGGTTTATATCACTTTGTTTGTATCCACATTTTATGAGATATTCCACCAATCTATGATTCCATGCCCTTCATGCTTGCTTTAGGCTATAAAGAGCATTTTTGATCCTACAAACATTTCTAGGAAACTTACTACTTACAAAACCTTATGGTTGCTCTATATACAACACTTCTTCCGAGTCTTCATTAAGGAATAAATTCTTCATGTCAAACTGGTACAATTTCCATCTTTCGGTGGCTGCCATAATTATTCACCTTCTAATCGTGCTCATTTTAGCCATGGGTTTGAAAGTGTCCTCAAAATGAACTACATATACGTGTGCAAATCCTTTTGCAACAAGCCTCCCTTTGTACCTAGAGATAGTGCCATCTCGTTTTCTCTTTACCTTGTAGACCTACTTGCTTCCTATTACTTTCAAGTCTTCCTTCTTGAGCACATGACTCTAGGTCTTATTCTCTTCAAGAGCTTCAATCTCTTTCTTCATAGCTTCATTGCATCCTTTATACGTGTTTGCTTCTTCAAAACATGTAGGTTCATGATCTTCTACAACTTTATTCATATAAATACTTCCTCTTGTTAAGTACTTTCTCTCTTCACCGTTTAAAGTTGTAAACCTTATATTCCTTGGATTATGCTTTGGTACATGTAAGCATTCTTCATGGTCCTCATCTCCCACACCAACTCCATATTCATCTAGCTCCACAATCTTTGTTGTTCCTTTTATTCAATGATGTGATGTTGAATGCGTTTTTGCTCCTCCTTCTCAAGGTCATGAAATCATATCTCATCCCTTGAACTTGTGCTCCAATGGCCACGTAGTTCAATACTTGTTGGACTTTGAGCTTCATCATTCCTAGATCCATCATCTTCATGTTCTTGCAAATAATTGACCTTCTTGTATGATAAAATAAGTTCATCAAAAGCTACATATCTTGATACTTTGAGCTCATTTGTATTAGGATTGAAGCTCCTAAAACCCTTTTAATCATTTGCATAGGCAATGAAGACACAGTTTTCTGGCATTGCTTGCAACTTGTGCCTTAACTCACTAGGAACATGAACATAGCATGTACAACCAAATATTGATAAGGTATTGAATTTTGTATTCTTGAAGTCGGATCTCTATTAATGAGGTATACGATTGTATTGGCTGCATCACTCCAAAAATGATTGGACATATTCATTTCTTTCATCTTTACCCTAGCTATCACTGCAATGTACTTGTTCTTCCTTTCTAAAACCCCATTTTGTTGAGATGTAGACATGTATGTAACTTGTCTTTTGATGCCATGATCCCAAATAATATCTTAGAATGCATTAAAGAAGTAGTCTCCCCCTCCATCGTACCTTAGCTTCTTTATGTAGTTACATTCTCACTCTCAACCATAGCTTTGAACACTTTAAAAAATTGAAACACATTTAATTTTTTCTTTATGAAATAGATCCAAAACATATGGGTACAATCATCTATAAAAGTCACAAAATACATATTCCCTCCTAGGTATGAATCCTTGGTTGGTCCACATACGTTGACTAATGTACTGACGCTTGTTGAAGGGAAGTCTTGATTGCTTATGCATTTCACAAGATTCACATAAGTTATTCATTCCTTGACCTTCAAGAATAAGTAGAGCTTCTACTAGCCTCTCTTGTTTCATCTCCTTCATACTTTGAATGTTGATGATGCCAATTCTATTGTGCCACAAGTCCAACTCTGCAATCTGCTTATTACCAAAAGTAAATTATACACGATGTGAAGGATTTGGTTTTACCTCTAATGCAAACAACTATCAGTAGTTGTTTCCTCTTGCAACCAGCTTGTAGCCTTGTTTGGGGTTTCACACCAAGAATCCTCGTTTTTTGAATCTAATTTGGTAACCTCTATCCACCATTTCTCCATATATATCAAGTTCTTGGTGATTGTATGTACATGAAGCAAATGTATGAGACACCTTCCTTGCTCTTTGCCATCCAAAACCACATAACCTATGTGTGGGATTCATGGTCTAGATTGTCCCTTGTTTCCACATGCCCTTTACCACTTGGATCATGTAGATTAGTGAACAAGGTTTGGTTGCGACTCATATGGTTATTGCAATTGCTATCCATAAACCATGTAGTATCATCATTGTTTGAGCTTCCATACATATACATCAAAAGGCGAATTTAACTCTCAAAGCTAGTTGGTGCATAATTAATTTGCTCTTTGTATGTTTAGGCTTTATTGTAACTCCAATAAGCATACAAACATGAAGACATAAGTTCGTGCTGCACCTACTATAGAGAAGATTTGTTGGAATGGCATAGATGCTCAGGCACATGCATTGATAGCCTTGTTTGTCAAACGTTTCATTATTCCTCACAATCACTATTTTAGAATAGCAAAGGATGCTTGGGATATGCTTAACACTTTATATCAGGCTGGGAATGAGGCTCCTATAGCTTACCTCCAAAAATACTTGGAGAGTGAGCACATGAATGAAGGAGATTCCATGGACAGTTTTCCAACAAAGATCAAAGATTTGAAGGAAAAATTGATTTCTATTGATGAATTCTTTCTTCATAGTTCACTTCTGCAGACTCTTCTAAATATTCGTTAGGATTCATATCGGAGATTTGCTTCCACTCTTTGTTTATAATGAAAGGCAATCCGAATGCCTTAGCATTTGAGGAGTTACTTTCTGTTCTATTGCACGAAGAACAATCTAGGCAGAATAGTCCATTATGCGTGTTCTAGATCAAGATTTCCTGGTTAATCAGATGGGCAAAGGAAAATGGAGCTCTTCTACTAGTAAGTCGAAATCTGGTAATTCTACACAATCAAAAAAGGAAGACAGAGATGAGAAGAAAATAGAAAATTAGAAATTGTTTTGCAAATACTTTAAAGGAAATGACCATGTCATAAGGAGCTACCCAAAAGTAGTTACTAAAAAGGCAAGGAAGAAAGAGCTTGGAAAGATTGTTGTAGAGGCATCTACATCCGAAACAGTCTCCAAATGTTGTTTAGAATGAAGAATGGGTATTTACAACTATTTACAGTTATGATCCATCTTCTTATGAACAGTGTATGTTTGTAGTAGACTCAGATGTTTGGTTCTTTGATGGTGGGATGACCAAACATATTACCTTGCAGCGTAGTTTCTTCACTTTACTCCAACATGCCCCTACAGGGAATACTGTCACATGCACCAACAACTCCTCTTATCTTGTCATGTTAGTTGGTAAGATCATTCTGACTAATGCGGTGCCTTTTTTAAACCATACAAAGCTTTTATAAGCTTACACACTAAGTGTTCTTTACATGTCTCTTCAAAACCTTCTAGCTGCTGAATATACACATCCTCATGTGAATCACCATAAAGAAAAGCAGTCTTAATGTCAAGTTGATATATATGCCAACCAAAATGTGCTGTTAGAGCAAGTATTGACCTAATAACAGTCATCCTAGATGTAGGAGTGAATGTCTCATGATAATCAATACCTTTTTGTTTTGCATATCCTTTGATAACTAACCTGGGCTTGTGTCTATCAATAGTACCATTTGCTTTCCTTTTGATTTTGAAGATCCATTTTACACCTATAACCTTCTTTCCCTTTGGTAACTCACATAGCTGCCAAGTTTGATTCTTATGAATAGAATCCATCTCTTCTTGCATATATTTTCTCCAAATAGGAATGTTAAGTGCATCTTTAACACATCCAGGTTCATTTTTAACTGTCGTAAGTGCCAAAATATCATGAATCTCAATGTCTTCAGCAAAAATTAGATGATCTCTTTGTTGTTGCTGTCTAGTCTGACTTCTTGTTCTTATATGATATTGTTGTTGTTGTCTACTATGACTCCTTGTTCTTCCAGTAAAAGTTTTAATACCACTATCTTTCCAAGTCTGATATGACCAAGTAGGTGTATCTTTAAATAGTGGTGAAACTCTTTCTGACCCTTCGGCCTCCACAGGTTTTGGAAATTGTCCTGCTGAGGTACTATGACTTTCTAGAACTCTAACTTCTTCCATTTCTGGAACCAAAGTCTCATCTGGAACTGATTCTGTAGAAGGTTGTGAAATTCCTCTCTCTTCAGCTCTTTTGTGAATCCTATGATTTTTAACTTCCTCTTGATATGGTTGAACATGTGCATACATAATCTTTCTAAAAAAACCATAATCATTTTCACTAATAAACTCTAGAATTTCTTCTTCTTTATCATAAACTTTTTTTCAGCAATATAAGCATTTCGAGAAAGAATAACTACAACTGTCTTTGGAATATAAAACTTGTATCCCTTTACTCTAAACAGGATATCCAATAAAAACAACTTTCTTTGCCTTTACATCTAGTTTGCCTTGGTCCTTTTTCTCAACATGTACATAAGAATGTGACCCAAACACTCTATTCAAAATGTGATTCTACATCAAACCAGAATTTTGGTGAAAGCTCCTTGGACACCATCATGCTCCACATCATCTCAACAAGTACTCTATCCTTTCTTTCCGCAACACGATTCTGCTAAGGAGTATAAGCAATAGTATGGTGTCAAGTAATACGTTTCTCATCAAGAAATGTTTGGAACTCTTTTGACAAGTAATCTCCACCTCTATCACTTCTAAGAATTTGGATAGTTTCTTGATTTTGATTTTCAACCATAGCTTCAAACTTCTTGAACATAGGAAATCTTTTGACTTCAACTTAAGGCCATAGATCCATGAGTATCTCGTAAAATCATCAACAAATAGAACAAACTACCCGAAACCCTAAATAGAGTCTACTCTCATAGGTCCATTCACATCTAAATGAATAATCTGCAATTTCCTCGTAGTTGTAATATGACCATGTTTCTTGAAGGTAGTTTATGCATCTTACCTTCAAGAGAACCTTCACATATATCTGAATCATCTGGTAGCTTGAATGAAGGTAAACTCTCAACCGTACCACTATCTTTGATACTCTTGAGAGCTCCAAAACTAATATGTCCAAATCTTTCATGCCATAGCTTCATATCTTCCACCAGTGATGAAGATTTGACAGTATATGCCTGTCTAAACAAAGATCCATCCTCTATGCTCACCTTGTAAAATACACTTATCATCTTTTTGTGATAAGATCTTACAAAGATCTCTCTCAAATACAAATTTAAAACCATCACCTAAAAATGAAGATATAGATAGCAGATTCTTCTTCATTTCAAGTACATATAAAACATCTGAAATCTAAAAATTACCAACTTTTCTTGAGTTTAGGGTTATTGTACCTATTCCCACAACATCCAAATCATTGCCATCTGCAATAGTAACTCTTCTACCTGAAGACTAGGAAAGAGCAGAAAACACATCTCTCCAACCTTTCATATGCTTTGTAGCACCTAAGTCAAATATCCAAGGACTTGCTGAAAGAACTCCTAAAGCTGCATGATCAAAAGCTACTTCCTCAGTGGTGATATAGGCATAAGAATCACCTTGGGATTTCCCTTTTTTATCATCTTCTGCAACATTATTGGATGCCTTTTTGTTTTTTGCTACAATCCTTTTATAACATGCTGCTTTTAAATGTCTAGGTTTCTTGGAGTAAGACATATTACTTCGTTCTTCTTAGAAGACTTCTCTTTAGATGTAGTAGAAACAAAATCTGAAGTAGAAGGTGAGAGGGACCTACTTTCCTACTTGGATGTCTTTTCCTTCTTATCCTTCTTCTTCTTTTTACCCTTTGATGAAGATGAAAGTCCTTCTTCATTCTCTTCCATTCCCTTCAACTCATCTTCGTCTTGAAGTAGCAAGAACTCTAGCTCTTTAAATGTAATCTCTCTATCTCTTGTGGTAAGGGTAAGAGTGGTTATGAAAGATCGATATGAAATAGGAAGTGAATTAATCATCATATTTACCATTTCTTCATCTAATATCTCAACTCCCACATTTAGAAGTTGATCTCTCAAGTCAACCAGTCTTGTAATCTACGTTTGAATTGTTGGTGCAAGTTAACCACTAATCGATGTTTTGGATGAAGACTGGTATACATATGTACACTTAAAATATACTTAGCTCATATATATCTTTGTTATGGTTATGAGCTTGTACATATATCCCTATATATACAAGTAAAAAATCAGGGCAAGTATGTGAGAGCATAGGAGGAGAAGATTTAGATGTTGTAATAGTCATTAGATTCTTTAAAAGTGTAGAAGATCTCTCTCATCATTCAGATGTAAAAATTTTCAGAGATGAAGAAATATTGCGCCCGATTGTTTGCTGAGTACTCCTTCTGTGTTTAATATTTTGTGAAATGCTTTTTTACAAGTCTAATTCTATAGTTGGTTGACCTCTATTCAAGTTTTATGATCCTAATTGTAATCAGGTTGACAGAATTGAGAGTAGGAACATTTACATGTGTAAATGTAAAGAAGTGAAGTTGCAACAGGTGCAAAATTTGATGCTAATGTTTTGGTCAGTTCTCCTTCCACAGTGTACAGTTTTGAGCAAGCAAGCACTCATTCTTTAAGTTAGACGGTAAGATACCTATGGCTAAAAGCATTTCAATTAATGAATTGTAGTTTGGGAGAACCATGCTTTAGAAGTTGTAGGTGTCAAATTCCACCATTGAGAAGTATAGTTTTAGACATAGGTGAATTGTTTAGATCATTTCTCAAGATCTACGAAATCCTTTCAAATGTCTTAACTTGGAAAAGGTGCATAATCCATAGAAAACACCTTGTGCAAAGTTTTATAAAAAACTTTACACATTTGATCACTCAATGAGTGAGCTATGTGTACAAGACTTTTTGAGTACTAATTCTCTTCACTGTTAGTTCAAGATTTTGATAATTGAGTATTGATCCTCCAAATTGGTAAAGGGTTTGAGTTGTTCTTGATGTAGAAGTGCTCTAACATCAAGGATAGCTTGTTCCTTTGGAGATTAACACTCTCCACAGTGGTATCAAAGTAGTAACCATCAAAATAGAAGAAAGGAGGACCTTGACTACTACAGTCATATAGAATTCAACACTTGAAGGTTCAAAAGGTGAAAGCTTAAAGAGAAAGCTTGAGAAGGAGGCGTGAAGTTATCAAGAAGATCAAAGGGAACTTCATTCAAAGTAAGGGTACACTTATTCCTCATAAAGCTTGAAGAATTTAATACACATGTGAAGAGAGGATGGTAGATTCGCTTCAGTTAGAGAAATTGGATAGAGAAAACTATTCAGCTTGGTCAATGAGGATGGAAGCTCATCTCATGAGCAAAGACTTGATAGGTTACATCATAGGTGAATAAGAAAAACCACAATTCAAAGATCCTAGTGTTCCAACTATGGATGAACTCTCAGATTTGAAGACTTGGATGAAGAAGGATGCTCAAGCAAGGAGCATTATCTACATGGGAGTCAATGACTACTTGCTACCTCATATTAGAGGTCTTGAAAGTGCCAGTGATATATGGAATGCTTTGGAGGAGCACTTCCAAAACACGACAAAGTCAAGGAAGGCATCTTTGTGGGCAGACTTTACCACATTCAAGAAGAAGGCCTCTCAATCCATTTCTGATTATGTAACAAGGATGAAGGACATTGTAAATGCATTAGGAGACGTTGACAAAGATATTGAGGAGGTTAAATTGGTAAGGCAAATCCTCACAGGTTTGAGAGGAGATGAGAAATGGAAGCCATTCATTTTTTCTACTAAATTGTCACTAGATCATTTCACTCCTTATTTAAATTAGTTGGTAGGACACATGCTAACTTCTCACCAGGTTGTCAAAGGTGATGGTGATAAGAGTGGACGTAAAGCAATGTATTCAAAGGATAAGAAGAAAAATAGCAAAGGCAAGGAACCTTGATTATGAATGCAACTTGTGAAAGGCAAAGTGAAAACCAAAGAGTGTTCTACATTGATTGAGGATGTAGCAATCACCTGAGTGGTAATATAGCTTTGATGACTGATTTGGAGACTAAGGTAACTAATCATGTACTTCAAACATGTGATGATACAAAGCAGAATGTAAAGTCAATTGGATTAATGAAGGCCAGGGATGGAAGTACTCTTCTGAGTAAGGTCTTGTATGTTGCTACAATTCCAAAGAATTTGATAAGTGTAGGGCAAATTGTTGAAAAAGGTTATGAAGTAAGGTTCACTAATGATGGAGTTTTACTGGAAGACCCTAGCAATGGGTATAAAACAATCTTCTTAGGGAAGAAAGAAGGAAGACTCTTCACATTGAAGATTCAATTTAATATTGGTCATGCCTTGTTCATTGATGGAGGAGATAAGATCTGTGAGTTAGATCTTTGGCAAAAAAGGCTTAGACATTTCGACGAAAGAGGTATTAAACATATGGTTAATAATGGTTTAGTGCTTGGATTGCCTAATGTTGCAGGTCAACATATGACATACAGATGTGAGGCATGTCAATTAGGTAAGGCTCATAGGCAATCATATTCTAAGCATGGATTTATGTATTCAAAGAAGCTTGAATTGGTGCACACAGATGCGTGGGGACCATAAAAAGATTTTTGTATAAATGGTTCAAGATATTATCTGATTTTTGTTGATGATGCTAGCAGGTGGATCACTATCTATGTGATCAAAGATAAATGAGAGGTATTTAATACATTCAAACATTATCATGTGTATGTTGAAAGAACTATAGGGCAAAAGTTGAAGAGACTAAGGTGAGATGGAGGGGGAGAGTATTTCTCTAATGAGTTCAGTGAATACTTATGGAATGCAGGTATAAAAAGGGAAGTTACTTGCATGTACTCTCCTCAACAAAATGGGGTAGCAGAGAGAAGAAATAGAACTCTTGTTGAGTTTGCAAGATCAATGATGAAGGAGAAAAATTGTCCCAATTATTAGTAGGCTGAGGCTATATATATAGCTACATATTTGGTCAATAGATTACCATGTAAAGATTTGCAAGGTATGACTCCATATAAAGCTTGGTGGGGTAAGAGACCTACCTTAGATCATTGCAAAGTATTTGGATGTTTGGCTTATGCATATGCACCATCTCAATTCAGTCATAAATTAGAACCTAAAGCTGAAAATTATTTGTTCATTGGATATGATGATAAGCAGATGGGATATAGGTTGTGTAGTCCATCCACAAAGATATGCCTTGTGTCAAAGGATGTTACATTTGATGAGCAAGGTACTTGGAATGTAGGTACAATCATTAATCATGTAGGTGATGAAGAAGTTGTGCATCAAAAGAAAGGTAAATCAAAGGTTCAAATATTTCATGAAGGAGAGAACAATTAAGTACAAGTTAAAGTTGACGACATGCCAAGGTTTGATCTAGAATGCGATGAACCAGAAACTTCAAGAAGTGGAGAACTCAGAAGGTCATCAAGACACAAATGGCGACCTACAAGGTATAGCTATGACACTTCTTTTTTGACTACTAAAGACTATGCTTACATGGTGAAAGTAGATGAAGACCCTTCTACATATAAAGAGGCAAAAGGTAAGGAGAATTGGGAGAAAGATATGCACGAAGAGCCCATTGATGGAAAATGAGACATGGTATTTCGTTCCTAAACCAAATAGTCAGAAGATCATTGGATGTGAATGGGTCCACAAAACAAAGAGGTATGTAGATGGAAGTGTGTCTAGGTATAAAGCTAGATTTCTTGTCAAAGGGTTTGCTGAGAAATATGGTATAGACTATGATGAGACCTATAGTCGTGTGGCAAAGATGACAACCATCAGGACACTCATAGCCATTGCTGCATGTAAAGGTTGGAAACTATTTCAATTAGATATGAAGAATGCTTTTCTTAATGGTTATATTTCAGATGATGTTTTCATGGAGCAACCACAAGGGTTCAAAGATAAAAGGTATTCAAAATATGTATGCAAGCTCAGGAGAGATTTCTATGGGTTGAAGCAGGCCCCAAGGGCATGGAACTATAGACTTGTCAAGTTCTTAAAGGAACTTGGTTTTCAAGTATCTAAATTAGATAGTAGCTTGCTTGTTAAAGCAAGTGATGATGGGTTGATTTACATGTGCATATATGTTGATGACATAATTCTTACAGGTATAGATGAGAAGGGCATACAAAGCCTCAAGAAACATATTTAATTTTTTTCTTTATTAAATAGATCCAAAACATATGAGTAGAATCATCTATAAAAGTCACAAAATACCTATTCCCTCCTAGGTATGACTCCTTGGTTGGTCCATATACGTTGACTAATGTACCGACTTTTGTTGAAGGGAAGTCTTGATTGCTTACACATTTGAAAAGATTCACATAAGTTTTTCATTCCTTGACCTTCACGAATTAGTAAATCTTCTACTAGCCTCTGTTGTTGCATCTCCTTCATACTTTGAATGTTGATGATGCCAACTCTATTTTGCCACAAGTCCAACTCTGCAATCTGCTTATTACCAAAAGTAAATTATACACGATGTGATGGATTTGGTTTTACCTCTAATGCAAAAAACTATCATTGGTTGTTTCCTCTTGCAACCAACTTGTAGCATTGTTTGGGGTTTTGCACCAAGAAACCTCCTTTTCTGAATCTCAGTTGGTAACCTCTATCCACCATTTTCTCCATATATACCAAGTTCTTGGTCATTGTATGTACATGAAGGAAATTTTTGAGACACCTTCCTTGCTCTTTGCCATCCAAAACCACATAACCTATGTGTGGGATTCATGGTCTATATTATCCCTTGTTTCCACATGCCCTTTACGACTTGGATCATGTAGATTAGTGAACAAGGTTTGGTTGCAACTCATATGGTTGTTGCAACTGCTATCCATAAACCATGTAGTACCATCATTGTTTGAGCTTCCATACATATACATCAAAAGGCGAATTTCACTCTGAAAGCTAGTTGGTGCATAGTTACTTTGCTCTCTGTATGTTTAGGCTTTATTGTAACTCCTTTGTGTTGGGGCATCTCTTACTAAATAAGCATACAGATATGAAGACATAAGTTCATATTGCACCTACTGTTGAGAAGATTTGTTGGAATGGCATAGATGCTATTAAAATGCGCATTTACATTACGGACATTTTAAGTTCTTTTCGGGTTCTTGGGAGTGGTAGGGGTCTGATAAATTAGAGGCCCTGTAACTTGATTTTCCCAATTACTTATTCCATCATTAGTACATTACTGTTCAGTACCGAACTCTAATACAGGTTATTATCAACGCACTGATTAATCGCTCATAGTGGGTGATGCAGACGCTATTCATTAACTTCGTACAGACTTATGATTCACAACTTAACTTTATAGCGTTAATCACTAATTAGAGTAATTCAACAAAGTAAGAGCAATAATACTCAGAATTCACGAATACTACACTACGGCGACTTCACCGACCGCAATTGCCCAGACAGACAGTCTGGCGATCCCGCTTGTCGTCACCGAAGCAAGTCACCACAATGTCTTTTCATTGATTAGTAAAAGGATACAATGCTTTGCTACAACCTTTCGGTTCGTGCCATATATGAAAAATATAGAAATTACAATATGCCAATCCGGTGGCTTACAGTGGCACGCACGGTGGACTTGAACCCCCAAGTATACAAAATTTAAGGCTCATCAATGATGCCATGTAAATACATGGTTCTGGCTAACTTAAAAGTTCTTGAAATTTTGTGCTTCAAACTATCGAGCATGAGTTTTAAGGTGTTTGGTTTGACTAACTGTGCGTGAGTACGAAGAGAGCTTGCGGCAATCACTTGATTCATTAACATATCAGCCTGTGTCTGGAAAAATGCCTCTTGCAGGTAGAAATCGTTTTCATGTCTTCGATCTGTTTATTAATTCTGGAGAGAGGTTCTGCTTGAATACCCAATTGTTTCTCTCTTCTCTCCAACTCTTGAGCTTGATATTGAATTGTTTGGTAATAAGCATATCTTTCCTTTCGAATCCCTATTTCCTCCTTCTGGAGTTGAGCGGTTAAAAGCATCTGGTATTTAAGAGCAGAATTTGCCTCAAATAGGTTGGAATTTTCTCTCTGGAGTTCTTCATTTGTCTGCTTGGCTAAATCCGCCATCTCCTGTCCTTTCTGTACAACTTCGTCAAGCTGGACTCTAGTTTCTTCCAATAAGTTCCCAAGTGCTACACGAGCATCATCTTTATCCTGGACTAACTGTTTCAAATGGATAATCTCTGCATCACAAGCACTTAATAAATCATCTTTGGCTCTTAACTCAGCCAGTGCAGCATCTCTTTGATTAATCAACAAATCCTATTCGGCAAGTCTAGCCTGGAGCTGTTGAATTTGGACGTGCAAAGCATGGTTTTCAGCTTTCACTACATCTACTTCTTCTTGCAATGGAGTAATATCTGCTTTGAGTACATCGACCTTGTGTTGTAATTCTTGTCAGATATTGTCAGTAACCTCCTTCATTTGCATTGGTAGTTGCTGCGAAAATTGGATCAACATACAACCCATTGATTCTAAGTCTGTAAACATGGGCATCGGAGGAAGAAGAGGAGGAGGAAGTTGTTGGGATGAAGAGGCTGACAAGAGGTGATGGGAAGATGGTGGAGAATAATTAGGTGAAGAAGAGGAAGTAGTAGGTTCTTTAGGGATAATAGGTGCCACAGGTACAATGGGCTCGACCAGAGCCATTGGGGGAGTAGGTATCAGGGTTTTGGGCACCAACACTATTCCGGTAAGTTGTTGCGTGGTCACTTCAGTGGTGACATTGACAGACTCCACCAAAGTGATCACTTCATCGAGAATTCCCGCAACAATAACTTGCACATCTTCTTGCTGAGACGCCTCTCGAGAAGAAACTTCGTCGGAGTTAGTGGTAGAAACACTTTGTTCCTGCTGCTTATCCAGAGAAGATTGGGCGGAAGAATCGACATGGATAGAAGTTGCGGTATCATGGAAAATTTCCTCTTCATTTCCGGCGTTGGCGCCTTGAACTTGACTCTCAGAGGGGCTTATTCGTCAGTGTTTTCGGTGGAGAAGCTGGAAGAGATCTTCATCATCACCTTCTGTATCTTCGAGCACTTGGGCAGATTCTTCATGATACAAAAGTGGAGCACGTGGCGGGGGTTGTGCTACTTGAATGGGGGGAAACAAAAAGGTAAGGATATGTGGTAAACGCGAACGCAGAAGATCTCCCTTGTTAACGTGCTTAATAACTGTAATGCATTCACGGTGAATGCGTCGGAAATAGAAAGAGGCAAAGTTGACAGGCTCAGGAGAAGCCATGTCAACCATCGAGTAAAAGGGGCGAGAAATGCCATAAGCACGTTTCTGTAAATTCAATAAGGCAACTGAGAATTGCAATGCGGTTCGTTCAGGATCAAGGAGACATAAGATGGCGTACTCATTCGATGAGTGCCTTGGGAATAATTCTACCATGGTGGCTACCGGAAGGAGAGGACCATTATCTAATCCTTCCATAGGAAGACGGAAACTGCAGCGATGACACTAATGTGATTACTACACGAGATGGTAAACATGTAATCGACCAACTCTGCTCCGTAGCAGGTGTGGCAGCGATGGCAGCAATAATCTGCGCGTAATAAGGGTGACACTCCACTGAATGCCAAGGCAATTCAGCGAAGTTCAACAAGCCGCGGATATGCAAGAACTCACTCACATCGTGAGGGAGTCCGTCATGGAAGGCAGCGAAATTAGCTAACACTTCCATGATGCGTACACAAAAGCACAATGACACGAATACACAGGACACACAAAAAGCACAACGTACAGAACACAGAGACACAATAGCGATTAACAGGGAAAAGAAGAGGATTAAGTAGACACTCGACAACGAGAAGCGATCGAAAATTCTTAATCATCATGCGGTGTTGAGATGATAACCTTCATAATTATGACGGGCATGCATGAGCAGAATCAATAACACATGGCGGCGATTAAGCATGATTATGTATCAAAACGAGAAGCTTTACGGTCTTTATTCAACTAACACACAAAAATAAAAAGAAAGTAAGTGACACGCGAAAAAATAAAGAACACGTCAGCGATGATCAAGCGCTTGGTGATACGGCGGCAATTTTGAACCATTGATCACTTTAGGAAGAGGAACTCTGGTCCAGGTAGTCAACCGAACAGTAGTTGGTCCCACTTTTTCACTAATCCGGTAAGGACTGAACCACCGTAATTTAAATTTCCCAGCAGCACGATTTGCCTTAGCATTGTAAAATAGGACAAGTTGGCCCACCGTAAAAATTGGAGTCTTGAGAAAACGATCATGAGTACGGGCTTGCCGCAACTCCACTTCTTGAAGAGTCAGAAAACTGTCCTAGCGATGTTCATCCAATTCTCTGAGTGCGTCCAACCGAAATGACAAAGAGTCTTCAGGCAGCAACTTCTAAGTGATAGCCACGCGTAAGCTAGGCACCACAATTTCCATTGGTGCGATTGCTTCCAACCCATAAGCAAGCTTGAAAGGAGTCAATCCGGTTGCAACTTTGTATGTAGTCCGGTATGCCCATAAGACTGCAGGTAGTAACTGATCCCATCTTTCTGGTGATTCCACGATTAATTTCCAAAGCATACCCAACAACGTCTTGTTGGTACTTTCAGCTAAGCCATTAGCACGAGGATAGTACAGTGAACTGAATATATGCAAAATTTGAAAAGTGTGCGTTAGTACTTGCATTAAATTTTTAGCAAAGTGTGTTCCTTGATCTGTCACAAGTTCTAGAGGTAATCCATAACGCGGGAATACGTCCTTCATCAGGCATTTTGCCACTGAAACCGCTGTGGCGGACCGTAAGGCCCACGCTTCTGCCCACCTGGTAGCATAATCTGTGCAGGTCAGAATGTAGCGATGATTGCTAAGGGTCGCTGGAAGTGTGATTGGTCCAATAAAATTAAGACCCCACTTCTGGAAAGATTCCAAAGGTAATACAAGGTATAAAGGAAAGAAGTGGCGTTGTAATGGCTGGCCAGATCGCTGACAAGTATCACACTGCTTCACAAACTAAGCTACGTCTTTGTACATGGTAGGCCACCAAAGCCCACTGTGCAGAACTTTCTGGTGCGTAAGATCTGCTGCAAAATGTCCACCGGAGGGTAGGGAATGTGCCATAGCCATAAGCAAGTTTACTTCATGTGGTGGAATACAACAAACTAAGACACCAGTATGATCCAGATAGTACAGCTGTCCTACAATCAACCGGAATCTCCAACTATAAACTGTAAGTTTCCGCTGCATAGCCGGAGGAGTTTGAGGGGGAAGACATCCGTCAGTAAGGAAAGTTAATAATTGATCATAGTAAGTAGGTGGCGCAGGAGGGTCTGTAGATTCATCACGAGCCATTTCAGTAACGTAAATTGCATGTGTGGTGTCATCAACAGCCACCGGAGCTTCACCGAAATCCAACCAAGAGAGAAAATCTGCTAATGCATGTGCGGTGTTGGGTCGATGAATCACTTCATAAATGAACTCCTGTAGTAATAAAATTCAACGAGCCAAGAGACCTCCTAAATGTTGCTGTTGGACCAGATATAAAGTGTAGCATGATCCACGTGAAAGGTAAATTGTCGGCCTAGTAAATAATGCCGGAATTTCTTCACAGAGCACACCAATCCGAGACATTCTCTTTCAGTCATTCAGTAGTTCCTTTCTGGAGGAGCGAGCCGGTGACTTGCATAGTAGACCGGCTGAAACCATTTGTCAGTTTGCTGCATTAAAACACTCCCAATGGCTATATCTGATGCGTCTACAAAGATATGGAATGGGCGTTCCCAATCAGGAGGTTGTAGAATGGGAGCCTGCATCAATAATTGTTTTAAACGATCAAAAGCAGTTTGACATTCGGGAGTCCATTCGAACTATCGTGGAGTACTCGTCATGAGCCAATTAAGGGGTGTGGCGAGATGAGCTAGCCACCGTAGATGTCTGCCATGCCACCGAATTTGACCCAAGAAGCGCATCACGTCTTTCGGCGTGGTAGGCACAGGGGCTTCCAACACGGCTGCAACTTTGTTGGGATCGACTTGTATGCCTTGTGCAGATATAATGTGTCCCAAGAGTTTACCACAAGAGACCGCAAAGATAGATTTTGTCGGGTTCAGGCAGAGTCGGTATTCACGACCTTTCTCAAAGCAACACCGTAAATGATACAAGTATGCCACAATCTTGCGGAATAACGAAAATTCGTCCAAGTACACTTGCATAAAAGTAGTCAGATAGGTTGAAAAAATTTCTTGCATACACCGTTGAAATGTGCTTGGAGCATTCCTTAAGCCAAACCACATGACTGTACAAGCATACACACCCCAATTCGTAATGAAGGTTGTTTTAGGTATGTCCTGCTCTGCCATGCGCACCTGATTGTAACCACTATAACCATTGAGAAATGAATACATCTCATGTCTGGCCACTCGATGGAGCATTGTGTCGAGAAAGGGGAGAGGAAATGGGTCTGGCACCGTAGCCGCATTCAATTCTCAGTAATCCACACAGATTCATAGCTGTTCATTTTTCTTTGGAACAATCACCATTGGGAAGATCGATTCAGCGTGTTCGATTGGCACGATGAATCCTACCTTCAATAACCGATCGAGTTCCGCCTTGACCTGTGCTGCATAGTTGGGGTTCATTCGGTAACTAGATTGTTTAATTGGCTTCGCTTATGGCTTAAGCACGACGTTGTCGGGAAGAAGGAGGTCGGCCAGGAAGCCGGCACTAGGGTTGGATTAGGCCCCTCTAGTGCGTGCCGTTCCCGCTCTCCGGCGAGTGGCGTCTGCGCGCTGGGCGCCTTGCCCTCTCACTCTCTGTTGTGGCGATCCTCGTAGGGCCCTGCCCCTCGAGACGTGCGTGCATACGCGTGAGACCGTAGACATCGGGAAAGAGACAATCAGATACAGCAGTAATACACAGGGTGCGGAGGAAGCTCAATGCAACGATCAAAAAGTAACCAAAGTCATCCAATCAAATCTCCGTAATACAGTGATGCCCGCTATAGTGTGGGTCCGCAGTACAAAAATCTGCTACAGTGCGGAACAGGTAAATACAAATAAATGCTGCCGCTACAGTGCGGATCGGCTGGATATGATATGCCTCTGGTTACAGTGCGAAAAGACACCCACGATCTTCAGCTTCAGTCTTCGCGGATGGATATTTTCTTCCCACTTTGGTCTTCTCTTTTCTTCAAGTATCTTCAGCAAATGATTTTCTTCACTTCATAAATTGCAATAGCATCCAATTACACAGTAACCTGGAGAATAGATGCACTAAGAAGATCCACGAGGTACTCTTTACTTCAGGCTTCAATCTTTAATTCTTCACTTCATATAATCCTCCAATATCATCAACCTATAGGAAGGTTCCACAAGAAAGACCACGGAGAGTAACAAATGAGTTTAGGCACCTATTTATAGGCTTCCCCACCCTTGGTCTTTCCTCTAGAAACTTCCAACCTCCTTAACCAACTTTCGAATTCCATATCACCTTGCATGTTCATCTGCTAGTTTTGGAAAATAACATCACTTTTTTCTATTTTTGATTTTTCTCTTTTTTATTTTCCTTAAATTAATGTTTTGGTTTCACACTGTATATACAAATTAATTATTTTCAAGGGTTTCACCTAGGATAAACGCCAATTCCAAGGGTCCTACCTAGGGATTTTGATCGGGAAAATTAGGGATTTGCTCACAATTAACTCAAGCTTGTCAATTTAATGATTTATTTATAGTTTGGACCTAAACTCCAAGGGCGTACAAGGGTTCAAGTCGAGTTTTCATGGGGTAAACTCGTGTTTCTAGTCAGTTTCAAGGGTCAAACCTAAGGTTTTCATGGGTCTAATGTTAGTTATTTACACGCATGATTCTAACGCACATCTCTAACATGGTTTCTTATCACACAGGCAATCAAATCAATCAAATCATGCACAAAATATACCCTCTTCAATCAAAACATCACACAAATCTCATAAAATCTATGAACTTTGAAAAAAAACAATGCACACTCCCTACGGGATTTCATCCAGACATTCGCCCCCGCTAAACCTGCACATCGTCCCGATGGGCCAAGCTACAAGATCCAACAGAAGCGTATCAAAGTTCTTTTGAAACAATTTTTACTTTTTAATGCCTTTCTTTCCAAAAATCAAAGTGTGACTTCATGCAGTATATGCAATTTTCATAAAGATTAGTATGAATTTTAGAAAATTATGTAGATTCAAGTTTCACAAACATCATATTATGTTTCTGCGTCTACAATCTAACAAGTAATCACATGAATAAACTGTTGGCTTTCTAGATCTTCTATTCGTTCAACAAGTTTAGATCCAACTGCTCATTCTAAGTACTAGCATATACTTATGTTTCTACTAGCTCTGTTTGTAGAATATACCTTGATTCCTAGTATTTATCTCCTACTCTCCATTAGATCTCTTTCTTTTCCTTTTTCTTTTTCATTTTATTTTTCTTTTCTTTTTCTTTTCTTTTTCACTTCATCTCAGCTCAGCATTTATTCTTTTTATTTTTAATTCACGAATCGGCCTATGTCGAAATCGGGTGCGACTCATGGACTTGTCTGCCCAGCCAAGTTTATCCCACCTGTCTGCCGACTCGACATAGCGCACGACATACACAACATCAGCCCTGCATGAAATCGACGTCAACTCGTGGCTCTCACCACCCGGCTAGAGTGATTCCACCCACCTACCGACCCATGCAGACACATGATAAGAAATAGGTTAGGCCTACAATGAAACTAGCTACGGCTCGTGGCCTCGATCGCCCGACCAAGGTGGCTCCACCCGCCTACTAGCCCATCGCAGCGCACTAACAACATGCGCACACATATAAGCTAGTTTGAGGATGAAGGTTTTCCATAAATCATGATACATATGGAGGTAAGATCTCACAAGAAATATATACTAGGATCCAAAGTTTCCCACTCACTAAGTGTTCAAATCAATCAGCATATACATGGACTCGGTCTAAGCATGCCATCTCATTCCCAAGCTTTTACTCTCAAAATCTGTAGTCTACTAACTGATTCCGTTCATATCATTTCTAGTCGTTCAGGGTTCATGCAAACCCATAATACATATTTGTTATCTTCATTCTACATGATTTTCATAAATTCATACATATTTTTATCACACACAGTAATGCAATGCAAATGCTCTAACAGAAAGAAAACAGATCTCAAATCAGAAACATTTCACCTGGTCAGTTTAGCCTCATCTTCTTTATTGATTGATCCAGCTTTTCTTCATCTTCATGATCTATCATTCTTCATCAGCATCAACATCAGTGTCATCAGTATCCTTGAGTATCATCCGTATCCTCTAGTATCATCAGTATCCTCCAGTTTCATCAGTATCCTCCAGTGTCATCAGTATCCTCCAGTGTCATCAGTATCCTCCAGCATCATCAGTATCCTCTAGTTTCATAATCATCATAATCATCAATCACCATAAACCATCAATCATCATCATTTTCATCATCGATCATCACCATCAATCATCATCATGCATTTTCATCAATCACCATCACGCATTATCATAAATCTGTATCACTCAATAGCTCCTGATCATTCTCATGCGTTTTTATTATGATTCTACTTCAATCATCATTCAAGGTTTGCAAATATGTCTTGAAATGTTAGGTTTCTACTTCTTCTATTCTTCTTCAAACTCTTAAAAGTCTTTGAAGTTGTCTTTACACTTTCCTCGATTTGCTTGATAATATCATCAAGTAACTGTTTTTCCGCTTTGTTGACTCGTTTATCAGATTTTGTAACTTCTTGAATTTCTTCTTCACTCTTTTATAGTTCAATCTGTTTATCAAAGTTCATTTGGGATTGTAATTTTGCAACTTTGTCTTGATCAAATAGATTCTCATTAGTTAAAATTTTTGGATCAAACGAAACATATACATCATGTTCTTTCTTTGATTTTTCTCTTTCAGACTCTCTTTTATGATCAATTTCCATTTGTTCTCTTAGTATCTGTTCAATATTTTGCTTCTCGACCTTTATTTGTCTACCTTTGGTTTCTTCAAATGGTTTCTCTTGACTCTCAATAGATAGCAAGCTCTTTTGTTCATCTAATCTATTATCTTCATGAGTTTTTGGTTTCCATATCTTTTGGAATGACTTAGATCTAGTTTTGGTCTCTTCAAAATATTTCTTCATCCCACCTCTTCCTACATTCAAATGCAAAGGTATCTCCTCTTGATATTTACAAATTTTTCTTTCATGCTCACTTAAAAGTCTATGTCTGTGTGCACTTTCATATGCTATGCAGTCCCAGAACATATGTCCATACTGATCGCACCAAAAGGAACGTATAGGTCTCTTCTCACCCCGACTTGATTTCCTAGGTGTCACTCTAGGCGTGGGTCTTCTAAGATCTAAAAACTGTTTGTGTGCAGATATGCCTTGGACTTTTACCTCATTTTCATTATCACATTTCAATACTTGTAGGTCATTAACTTGGTTTTTCAACAAGTCAACCTTATTTCTCAATTTAGAAATATTAGAATCCATTTCATTTTTTAGGTCTTTAATACTTATGCCCATTACCTGAATAGTATCGGATATTGCGTTGATAGTTTGCATTAGGGCGTTTCTCAATCATTTTGTTCATTTTTGTTTTCCTCTTCTTATGATCTAAACTAAGAACTAGATTCTTAATCTATGCGTCAATAGAAAAGGGCACACTCATATTATCAAAACTGATGCAAAAAGTGGATGATCAAAGTCAGACAGTCAAAAGCAATGTTTCTGTTCAAGTGTGTGGAATGAATGCAAATAATTCAAATAACTTGAAAGGCTAGTACCTGGAGTCTCTGTCCGATGCCGAGGTTCCCGTCTGTCTTCTCAAGGAGTGGGTGACACGTCAAGGATCACCGGGCAATCGCCTCGCTTCACGTGGGGTTCAGGTGTCGGGAAGAAGGAGGTCGGGCACGAAGTCGGCACTGGCGTTGGATCAGGCCCCTCTGGTGCGCGACGTTCCTACTCTCCGGCGAGCGGCGTCTGCGTGCTGGGCGCCTCGCCCTCTCACTCTCTGTTGTGGCGATCCTCGTAGGGCCCTGCCCCTCGAGACGTGCGTGCGTACGCGTGAGACCCTAGGTGTCGGGAAAGAGACAATCGGATACAGCAGTAATACACGGGGTGCATAGGAAGCTCAATGATACAATCAAAAAGTAACCAAAGTCGTCCAATCAAATCTCGGTAATACAGTGATGCCTGCTACAGTGCGGGTCCGTAGTACAAAAATCCGCTACAGTGCGGAACAGGTAAATGCAAATAAATGCTGCCGCTACAGTGCGGATAGGTTGGATATGATATGCCTCTCGCTAGAGTGCGAAAAGACGCCCAGGATCTTCAGCTTCAGTCTTCGCGGATGGATATTTTCTTCCCACTTCGGTCTTCTCTTTTCTTCAAGTACCTTCAGCAAATGATTTTCTTCACTTCATAAATCGCAATAGCATCCAATTACACAGTAACCTGGAGAATAGATGCACCAAGAAGATCCACGAGGTACTCTTAACTTCGGGCTTCAATCTTTAATTCTTCACTTCATATAATCCTCCAATATCATCAACCCATAGGAAGGTTCCACAAGAAAGACCACGGGGAGTAAGAAATGAGTTTAGGCACCTATTTATAGGCCTCCCCACCCTTGGTCTTTGCTCTAGAAACTTCCAACCTCCTTAACCAACTTTCTAATTCCATATCACCTTGCATGTTCGTTTGCTAATTTTGGAAAATAACATCACTTTTTCCTATTTTTTATTTTTCTCTTTTTTATTTTTCTTAAATTAATGTTTTGGTTTCACACTGTATATACAAATTAATTATGTTCAAGGGTTTCACCTATGATAAACGCCAATTCCAAGGTCCTACCTAGGGATTTTGGTCGAGAAAATTAGGCATTTGCTCACAATTAACTCAAGCTCGTCAATTTAATGATTTATTTATAGTTCAGACCTAAGCTCCAAGGGTTTACAAGGGTTCAAGTCCAGTTTTCATGGGGTAAACTCGTGTTTCCAGTGAGTTCCAAGGGTCAAACCTAAGGTTTTCATGGGTCTAATGTTAGTTATTTACACGCACGGTTCTAACGCACATCTCTAACATGGTTTCTTATCACACAGGCAATCAAATCAATCAAATCATGCACAAAATATACCCTCTTCAATCAAAACATCACACAAATCTCATAAAATCTATGAACTTTGAAAAAAAAAACAATGCACACTCCCTGCGGGATTTCATCCCGACAACGCGATGTTGATAGATCTGCGGATTAAGACCCTTCATATCCCGATAGTCCCATGCAAAAACATCAGAAAACTCACGGAGGAGCCGGATCAAATCTTCTTGAAATGCATTGGACAATCTTGCCTTAATCTTAACAGGACGCGGATTAGCCTCATCACTGAAATTATAGGTTACTAACTAGTCTTCGGGAACATAGAATTGACGAGGTTTCATCGGATCCTTGGCTGACTGTAAAAGTTGTTGCACAGTGGCTTCATCCATAGCAACATTATCATCTACATCTGTGTCTCCGGTCACGGGAACAACCATCGAGGATGCCGGACTCCAGTTTTCTCCGACAGATTGCAGATCTACAGTACCTAAGGAAATCAGATCTTTATTGTTCTTCAGAAACACTTCTTCTTTGTCATCGGATAAGCCATCCAACATGTGGACCGGATCTGCTACATATGGTCTGGCATGAAGTTTGCAGGGCTGAATGGCATCCAGTTTGACAACATATTTATGGTGATTATCTTTGAAAGTCAATTCGTGCGCTGACCAATCTTGTATAACTTTGGTCTGTTTCAACCATGGTCAACCGAAAAGGAGATTGTAATCGAGTCTGGATTCTGGTAGTTCTAAGACTACAAAAGTCTTTTTAAACATGGTGCCCTGCAGAGTAATCAGGATATTCCTTATGACTCCCACCGGATGAATGCGAGATTGATCTGCCATTCTGACAAAGAATTGAACGGGCTCCATTTGGGTCCACCCTAACTTCTTGCAAAGAGCTGTAGTTGCTATGTTTACACCGGAACCACCATCAATTAGCACTTTTGTAATCTTGTGATTTTTATGCCAGACAGTGATTAAGGGGACATAATGATCCACTGTAGAATCAGTTTTTGGTTGTATTGTTGCAGTCCTCGGAGTACTAGGAGATACGGGACTAACCTGTTGTTGAAATTGTTGCCTAACTCCGGGCACCAAGGCGAGTAGCTGCCCCAAGGGGAGTGTAATTGAAGCCTTAGAGAGCATATCCCATACCTGCTCTGTTTGAGTTGTACTCTTCATCGATTCCGATACGGTAGGCTCTTTGGTGGTCCATTGGCTGGCATTGGTATACATTCGATGCTGTTCACGGATGCTAGGTTCAAACACCTCAGCTGCGGGTTGCAACTGCTTACCGGATCTTGTCTGGACCACTGCTGCTTTCTTTTATCATATTCGGTTGCATCCTTGCAGAATCTCCGGATGTGGCCAAGCTCACAGCAAAAATGACATCGTGGTGGGGGCAGAGAAGTACCTTCCGATGATGTACCTGTCTGCCAGCAATTTGTATTCAAGTTAGTATTCCGCTGTCCCTAGTAAGTTCTATATCCTTGCAACTGATTATTCCAGATCTATGGTGGCACATAGTGAGTTGCTGGTTGTCCTGGTTCCTGTATAATTGCATTTACAGGTGCTCGTCCCTGCACTTTGGCATTATACACACAATTTTCGGTTGAATGTTCGGTGGTATTGTAGATAGCACAATACATCTGATTAAGAGCACAGGTAGCACTAGTGTGCCCATGATTTTTGCACTTAGTGCAGTACATCTGTTTAGCCGAATTCTCTGCAACGTTTTTACTGGCTTTCAGCCACTCCAAGTCTTTGGTGAATCCTCCAACCTTATGCTCGAGTTGCAGGGCCATTGCGATAACAGCATCCAGTGTCATAGCTCCCACACAGCGGATGATCATAGTTTGTCGTAGTTGTGGGGTCAAACCGTTAATGTACCACTGGCTTATAACATCATCAAGTAGGTTAGCATGTGCAGGAGGTAGTTTTCTTAGGTGGGTTCTAAACAACATTGCATATTCCTGAACAGTCTGGTGCGGCTTCTGCATATTGTTCTACAGGTAATCAAAAATTTTGGCAGGGTTCTTCTTCAGCCGGAACCTCTATAAAAACGCATCCCTTACCGCCTCATAGGTAGCGAAATGATTGAAATCATACTCTGTTAACCGCGCACTGCTTCATTGATTAATGTTGATTGAAACACGATGGCCTTGTATGCCGGATCGGTTGGATGGTTGAGCACGACATAACTTATCTTAAAGGTACGCACATGGGCATTAGGGTCGTCACCTGGAAATCCACCGAACTTGGTGTATGTTACCCCTCTTGGAACTAGTCGAAGTGGAAGTGGCCGTTGTTGTTGCTGCTGTTGTTGTTGATGCTGCTGTTGTTGTTGTTAACCACTCATGGTGCTAGCCGTCGTACCCTTTCTATCTCCTGAGTTCTAAGGTGCCGTTTCTTGACCTTCAGAGTCTGTATGGTCAGAGTGCTCACCTTCCGGCTTGAAAATAGCGTTCAGTCTCTTACGTATGTCCAATTCGAAGAACCTATACTCAGCTTGAATATCCTAGGTAAGCAAATTTGCCTAGAACAGTGGTGTCCGAAATGAAGATGCCCTAGGAAGTATCACACTGTCACCGAAAAACTATAAATTCCCTGCAACTCGGACCGAACTGTCACCGGAATTTGCCGAACTTTCCCCAAAATAGGGTGTTCTTTCACTGACAATGATCTCTCTGGGTAACACAACTTGATCCTCAGAAAAGTTCGAATCGTGACCAGATGGTGTCGGGTCAACTGTGCACTGTGTCCCCGTACACTCCGAAGTTACTGTACCTTCTGCAGATTGTACCGAAATTACATCAGAATCTGCCGCAATTTCATCCTGTGTCACCGGAATTCTACCGGAATCACTGCTTACTAGCTCTGTTCCTTCGACAATTGGGCTTAACCGGTCTATACTTCTGCCACCTGGAGGTGTCCCTAACAAATTTGGTACCGCCCATGGATGCTGGTCTCTCCTGTACTTCGGATACAACTTGTCGAACCGTGTAACCATCATATATCACCTTTGCATTGCTTACCTACTGCTCCACCTTACTATTGATTCACAATCTATAACCACCTTCCCACAGACGGTGCCAATGTTAAAATGCTCATTTACATTACAGGCATTTTAAGTTCTTTTCGGGTTCTTGGGAGTGGTAGGGGTCTGATAAATCAGAGACCCTGTAACTTGATTTTCCCAATTACTTATTCCGTCATCAGTACATTACTGTTCAGTACCAAACTCTGATACAGGTTACTGTCAACACACTGATTAATTGCTCACAGTGGGTGACACAGAGGTTATTCATTAACTTCGTACAGATTTATGATTCACAACTTAACTTTACTGTGTTAATCACTAATTAGAGTAGTTCAACAAAGTAAGAGCAATAATACTCAGAATTCACGAATACTACACTATGGCAACTTCAACGACCGCAATCGCCCAGACAGAGAGTCTGGCGATCCCGCTTGTCGTCACCGAAGCAAGTCACCGCAACGTCTTTTCATTGATTAGTAAAAGGATACAATGCTTCGCTACGACCTTTCGGTTCGTGTGGTATATGAAAAATATAGAAATTACAATATGCCAATCTCGCGGCTTACAGATGCTCAAGCACATGCATTGATAGCCTTGTTTGTCAAACGTGTCATTATTCCTCTTAATCACTATTTTAGAATAGCAAAGGATGCTTGGGATATGCTTAACACTTTATATCAGGCTTGGAATGAGGCTCCTGTTGCTTACCTCCGAAAATACTTGGAGAGTAAGCAAATGAATGAAGGAGATTCCATGGACAGTTTTCCAACAAAGATCAAAGATTTGAAGGAAAAATTGATTTCTATTGATGAATTCTTTCTTCATAGTTCACTTCTACAGACTCTTCTAAATGTTCTTCAAGATTCATATCGGAGATTTGCTTCCACTCTTTGTTTATAATGAAAGGCAATCCAAATGCCTTAGCATTTGAGGAGTTACTTTCTGTTCTATTGCACGAAGAACAATCTAGGCAGAACAAGTCCATTATGTGTGTTCTAGATCAAGCTTTTCTGATTAATCAGAAGGGCAAAGGAAAATGGAGCTCTTCTACTAGTAAGCCAAAATTTTGTAATTCTGCACAATCAAACAAGGAAGACAGAAATGAGAAGAAAACAAAAAATTAGAAATCATTTTGCAAATACTATAAAGGAAATGATCATGTCATAAGGAGCTATCCAAAAGTAGTTACTAAAGAGGCAAGGAAGAAAGAGGTTGGAAGGATTGTTGTAAAGGCCTCTACACCGAAAACAGTCTCCAAATATTGTGTAGAATGAAGAATGGGCATTTACAACTATTTGCAGTTATGATCCATCTTCTCATGAAGAGTGTCTGTTTGTAGTAGATTGAGATGTTTGGTTCTTTGATATTGGGGTGATCAAACATATTACCTTGTAGCGTAGTTTCTTCACTGCACTCAAACATGCCTCTATAGGGAATATTGTCACATGTACCAACAACTCCTCTTATCTTGTCATGTTAGTTGGTAAGATCATTTTGACTAATGTTGATGCTTTATTTGCACCAGGTATCAAGAAGAATCTATTATCAGTTTTAGTTTTAGCCAAGATTCCCATAGTTGTGAAATCTATTGACAACAGATGTACAGATCATGATCTACCAGATGGTGATGTCATTATTGCTTCTCGCATTTTATGTGGTGGGTTGTATAAGCTCATAGATTATGAAAAATTTCATAATGATTCAACATGTGCAATACATGATTCTTAGGCTATGTCTGATGCAGAGCTTTGGCATGCATGCTTATGTCATGAGAATTCTACTAGTTTTCTATGCCAGTAGAAATTTGAAATGGTGTGTTCTTTGCCCAAACTTAAGGCACCTGGTAAACATGCAAATGAAGGCTCTATTTTGGGAAAAATGCAACATTCCTCATTCCCAAAAGATGATGTAGTTTGAGCTACTAAAAATTTGCACCTTGTTCACATTGATATCTGTGGTCCTATGCAGATACCCTCTTTGGGAAACTATCTTTACTTCATGACTTTCATTGATAATTTCTCTAGGCATACATGGGTATATCCACTAAAAGCAAAGTACGAAATGTTTATGTGCATCAAACAATTTTTTCTTTTGGCTAAAAATTTGTCACCATGTAAACTAGGCACCCTCCATTCTGATTAAGGGCGGGGGTTATATATCTTCTCAATTTAATGCATTTCTAGTTGAATGTGGGATATAACATCAGTGTACAATGTCCTATACACCTCATTAGAATGGAGTTGTTGAAAGGAAGAACAAGTCACTCATGGTGATGGCGAGGTGTATGGTCAAGATTCAGGCTTTGCCACATAGTTTCTGGCTTGCAGTTGTTATGTGTGTAGCATATGTACTCAATAAGTGTCCCGCTCAAGCATTGCAGTTTATCACTCCATGTGAGGCTTGGAAGGGTTGCAAGCCATCTATTTCTCACCTGCATGTTTTCACTTGTCTGTGTTGGAATTTAGGGCCCGAGGATCATTCCGAACTAAAACCTTTTGATGATACACACTTAATTAATTAAGATGATAAGTGAGAGATAGAAAGAAAGAGATCTTGAGAGAAGGATAGACAGCGTAAACCAAAGCTTACTCACTTAAAAAATAGATTTCCAAATTACAACATGGGAGTACTACTCAACCATATAAAGTGGTGCACTCACTAATGGAAGAATATCCAAGAAGATGATGATACAAAATTTAGACTATGTTGAAATAATCTAAGTGTGTGTGAAGTGAACAACCAATGAAGCTAACCTTATTCTCCCAAAATAGTTTAACAAAACTGTTAATAAACCAACCCTAATTTGGAGATTAGGGTAGAGAAACCCTAAAAACAAAATACAAGGTTAACTCACAAAATATAGTTACCACCACCTTGTAGAAGACTTCTTGCTCCAAGAGAGTAGCCGCTCCTTCACCAAATCTTCACCTCCAAAGCTTCATAATCTTCAAACTCTAGCTTGACATATTTGAGTGATGATGCATAATTAGCCAAAGCTCTTCTTATGTACGATTGTGTGTCCCTTGAAAAGCTACACCGAAAAACTCATATCGAGAAACTTAAAACAAAGCTACTCGATCGCTATGAGAAAAAATCTATGATGTTTGTGTTATTTTTTTTTGTTGTCATCACCCGCAAGCTTTTCATAAAAGGTATGTAAAAAAGTATTCAAATCCTGTGGGATGGAGCCACGAGGATTCGAACCGGTTATGATGGGAGCGATCCAATCTATCCATGCTGCCAACGTGAGTTTCTTGTGTTTGATGTTCTGACGAAGAATACATAGGCTATTACATCTTGAACTTTAAGAGAGAGCTTCCTATGAAGATATTGTTGGAGCATATTGATATTGACTCCAACAATCCCTCCTTCAATGTCATATTGGTACAAGCTTCAATAACCTGCTAATCTTCTCATGACTATCTCTAGTCAATGCTTTGGTAAATATGTCTGCAACATTCTCACTAGAAGGAACATAAACCAATTGTATCTAGTCTCGAATATAGTGGTAGTGTACCTCTATATGCTTTGTCCTTGCATGATGCAATAGATTTTTTTCTATAACTATAGCACTCTAGCTATCTAAAAATATCTAAATGGGTTCATGTACTCTCACATCAAGATAATTGAAAATCTTCTACAACCAAACTAACTCGAGAGTAGATGTAAATGCTGCACGATATTCAACTTCACACGCCGAAGTGGCAATAGTGGGTTGTCTCTTCAAAAGCCATACGATAAGACAATCTCCAAGATAAAAACAAAATCCACTAGTACTTCTTCTTGTGTCTCTATTATGTGCCCAATCAGAATCTGAAAATCCTTTTAGTAACAAATGTGTAGATTTTGAAAATACCATAGCATAATTTGAAGTTCCCTTTGAATATCGAAAGATCCGCTTTACTTCTTTCCAATGTAACACTGTCTGATTTCGCATGAACCTTGATACTTGAGAAATTGCAAACTCTATATCAGGACGTGTATTACAAAGATATATCAAGCAACCAACTGCTTGACTATATAAAGTAGCAATCAAATGACTCTGCATCTGCTACCATTTATAAAGATGCATTCTGATCCATAGGTGTTTGCATAGGTTTACAATCAACCACTTGAAAACTTTCTAAAAGTTTCTCAATATACTTCTGCTATGTCATATTGATATACTCATCTCGAAATAGAAACTGAATCCCAAGATAATAATGTGAAGTGCCTAAATCATTCACATCAAATGTTTGTTTCAATTGTTCTTTGAACATATGCAAATCTTCATCTCTAGGACCTATGATTATAATATCATCCACATAAATGATTGCTATAATCATCATACTTGGTTCAGCTTTGACATAAAGAGTTGGAGTTGCATCTGAGTTATGGAAATCAATAGACAAAAGATATGTATGTATCTTTTCATACCATGCTCTAGGTGCCTTTCTTAAACCATACAAAACTTTTATAAGCTTACACACTAAGTGTTCATTACCTATCTCTTCAAAACCTTCTGGCTGCTGAATATACACATCCTCATGTGAACCACCATAAAGAAAAGCAGTCTTAATGTCAAGTTCATATATATGCCAACCAAAATGTGCTATTAGAGCAAGTATTGACCTAATAACAATCATCCTAGACGTAGGAGCGAATGTCTCATCATAATCAATACCTTTTTGTTGTGCATATCCTTTGACAACTAACCTGGGCTTGTATCTATCAATAGTACCATCTGCTTGCCTTTTGATTTTGAAGATCGATTTTACACCTAGAGCCTTCTTTCCCTTTGGTAACTCACATAGCTGCCAAGTTTGATTCTTATGAATAGAATCAATATCTTCTTGCATAGCTTTTCTCCAAATAGGAATGTTAAGTGCATCTCTAACACATGTAGGTTCATTTTTAATTGTCGTAAGTGCCAAAATATCATGAATCTCAAAGTCTTCAGCAAAAATTACATGATCTCTTTGTTGTTGTTGTTTAGTCTGACTTCTTGTTCTTATATGATCTTGTTGTTATTGTCTAGTCTGACTCCCTGTTCTTCTAGTAAAAGTTTTAATACCACTATCTTTCCAAGTCTGATATAACCAAGTAGGTGTATCTTTAAAAATTGGTGAAACTCTTTCTGACCCTTTAGCCTCCACAGGTTTTGGAACTTGTCCTGCCAAGGTACTAGGACTTTCTAGAACTCTAACTTCTTCCATCTCTAGAACCAAAGTCTCATGTGGAACTGATTCTATAGAAGGTTGTGAAATTCCTCTTTCTTCAACTCTTTCTTGAATCCTATGAATTTTAACTTCCTCCTAATATGGCTGAACATGTACATACAGAATCTCTCTAAAAAAATCCATAGTCATTTTCACTAATAAACTCTGGAATTTCTTCTTCTTTATCATAAACTTTATTTTCAGCAATATAAGCATTTCGAGAAAGAATAACTTCAACTATCTCTGGAATATAAAACATGTATCCTTTACTCTAAACAGGATATCCAATAAAAACAACTTTCTTTGCCTTTACATCTAGTTTGCCTCAGTCCTTTTTCTCAACATGTACATAAGAATGTGATCCAAACACTCTATTCAAAATGTGATTCTGCATCAAACCAGAATTCTGGTGAAAGCTTCTTGGACAGCATCATGCTCCACATCATCTCAACAAGTACTCTATTCTTTCTTTCTGCAACACCATTCTGCTGAGGAGTATAAGCAATAGTATGGTGTCGAGTAATACCTTTCTCATCAAGAACAATTCTATCAGTGACGCTTCATCTGCTGTTCTGAAATTTCCAAAGAATTAAGGATACGTCTAGGGGAAATAAACATGCAGACAGTCTGGAAACGTTCTACGATACGATCTACAGGACAGCAGTAGAACATGGCATGACTGCAGGAGGCGAGGTGGATCTCCTAGATTTCGCTTTCCAAAACATTGCGAACGACCTGAAGAGAAAAATCAGACCTCTTATTGTGAGGACTCTGAACAAAGCAATGATCGCATACATGTACGAAAATAATCGGGTGGCCTTTGGGACGTTCAAACCCACAAAATGCACAAGCCAACACAAGGGACACCAAGAAGATTGCCAGAACACGTTTATATTCGATTAGCAACTCGTGTTGAAGAAGGCAATGAGAGCTTGGTATGAGGAGTACTAGTACCCCTCATAGTTGCGCACAATTTGGCGCCACAGGGCATACCCCCAAGCACTGAAAAGGGCTGGATAGAAAAACAGGCTGTGACATCCTCCCCCGGCTTGAAGAGCTTGGTGTCCTCAACAAGCGGGTTCGGTTCTTACAAAAGTTGGTGTGATTACAAAATTTGGGAACATTACATGGGGCTCATAGCCAAAGAGGCTTAAGTGTGGCGATAATACTTTCGAACTAATGGATGGTCGGGCCCAAAGGTGTTGGCCGGAAGCCATTCCGCATCGACTAATGGTTGTCCTTTGAATTTAATGAGGAACTGGGGACCTTCGCGAGTGATCCGGTCTCGTAAGATAGCTTCTGCCTCGAACTGGTTCTCTCCGTCGTGCAGCACCAGAATCTCGCGTCCGTACTTGGAGTCGGGCTTGAACCGCTTCAGGAGGCTGATGTGAAAGGCGTTGTGTGTGGAGGTTGACGTTTGAGCCTGTGCTTTCTCTTTGCGCGTATGTTTCTGCTTAGATTCCCGTGGTTCACTGTTAGAAGGCTCGTCTGTACGAGGAGCCTGGACTCGATTGCAGTCGACGACGATGGCCTACCCACTCTGATCGAGAAGTACTTTGTCTACCCCTTTGCTGAAAAAGGAGATCATGTGTTTATCCATTAACTCGAGGCCTAGAATGACTTCGAATGTTTCCATCGGTATAATCAGGAAGTTCAGGTGCCCAAACCATTGGCCTAACATGACCGGGACACCGTCGGCGTAACGCACATGACTGGCCTCTCCCTGAGCAAAGACCACAGACATGCAGAGCCATTTACTGAGCTTGAGTCCAAGGCGTTGAGCACACTGCGGAGTCATGAAGTTGTGGGTTGCACCCGTGTCGAGCATCACCGGCATGCGTTCGCCTGTGACTTCTCCCATAATGAACACTTGGTGTATGATGGGTAATGCAACTGAATGGCACTGAGCCTTGCCCTTTGATGTGGACGGTCCGCGGGGGGAGGAGTCGTCTGATTCGTCGTTGTGAATCTCGGTGATTTTCGGGCCGGAGGTGGATGCCTCTTCGGTCTTCGTTGCTTGCACTCTAGTGTCGGTTTGTTTCCGCCAGCATTTCTCAGCGGGGTGACTACCTTGGCAATGTTTGCATACCGGACGGGGGTCGCGCCGGGTTTGGTTGCTTCTGTTAGGGGATCCTGAACGGTTGTCTGTTGGGGCCGGTAGGGCTTTGAAACCTTGACCACGTTGTTGTTCGGTTGATCTTCGGTATGTGGAGGTTTGCTCTTTGTTAGAGGTTGAGTCTTTGCGAGGAGCTTGGCTTCCGTCGGTTGAACGAGCCAGCCGGTTGGAGTAAGCGTCATTGAGCCATTCTGCGATGCGGACTGCGTCCTCCCAGGTTTGGATGTCTTGCTTCTCCACTTCTTTGCGGTAGTACAGGGAGCACCCATAAAGGAAGCCGTGTAGGCGATCAATTTCAGCCATGTCGTTGATGCGAAGCATGAGCCTGCGATATTGTGATACATAAGGCCCGATGAACTTGTCTTGACAGAGGTTGCGCCATTCCTCACGTGCTTGGAACACTTCGTTGCGAGGTACAAAGTAGTCGATGATGGCCGCCGTAAAATGATCCCATGAGGGCCACGCTTGCTTCTTATGTTCCACCATGTACCATGCTGAGGCTTTGTCCTGTAAGAATTGGCCGGCGATGCGCGTCCAATGGTTGCGGCCAACCTGGAGCATCTGGAGGTAGCTTTCCATACCTTCCATCCATCGGTTGACGGCAATGGAGCTTTGGCTGCCTCGGTACTTGTCGGGGGGTTCGGTTTGAAGAAGCTGAAGGAGTCGGGGTTGTCGATGTCCACCGGTTACATTTGAGTGATCGGGGTTGGGTTTAAAGGAGTTGGTGGCTATTGGGATGTATGTGTCGGAGTGGGTTGGGGTGTCGGTTGGGTGCTTGACTGCGGTTGTGGTTGGGGTTGAGATTGGTCCTTGGCTAAGAGATGGGATTCTACTAGGGTAGTTAATCTAGAGAGGGTGTCTTTGAGTCTATCTATGCGATCGTGGACGGGATCAGGTTGTGGTGGAGCTTGGTCGGATCCGGGTTGGGTGTGGATCTCGGCATTGAGTTCGGCCTCAAGAGAAGGCGGTTGAGTTCCTCTTCTAGGGCAGCCCGTTGGGCCTTGTGAAGGCAGCGCCGTTCAGTCACGTTCTTGACGCGTTCCGTCCCCGACGTTAGACCGGCCATGCCAACGTCGTGTTCGCTGGCCATGGTGGCGTGGAGCCAACCAGGGGCAACTCGGGAGGGAGAAAGAGCCTAGGAGGAGGGAGTCTAGGGCACGCGGGCACCTAGCAGCGAGGGGAGAGGTTCACCGGTTAAACGGGGGTTCGGAGATGCTTGACGGTTAAGGGTGGGGCCGACGGCGGATAGCGCGAAGGCGGCGGCGAATAGCGCGGTGACGGCGGCGGGTAGCGCGGGGCCAACGGTGGATAGCGCGGGGACGGCGGGAGGGCAAGGGGGTGCCTTGCTTGAGGGGGGGGGCAAGGGGGTGCCTTTCTTGAGGGGGGGGGAGGGCCTTGCTTGAGTGGGGGGGGTTGCAAGGGGTTGCCTTGCTTGAGGGAGGGAGGGAGGGCAAAATACCTCTTGCGACGTCAAAGAACTTCCCACGGATGGGCCCGGGACGTTAGATGGCGCTGCCAGCACTAGTGTGACAGTCCGCCCGTCCAAAGGCTTCCCCTAGGGTCGTTGCTCTGATAGCACTTGAGACGTTCAAACCCACAAAATGCACAAGCCAACACAAGGGGCACCAAGAAGATTGCCAGAACACGTTTATATTCGATTAGCAACTCGTGTTGAAGAAGGCAATGAGAGCTTGGTATGAGGAGTACTAGTTACCCCTCATAGTTGCACACAATTTGGCGCCACAGGGCATACCCCCCAAGCACTGAAAAGGGCTGGATAGAAAAACAGGCTGTGACAGCCTTGGCATGCGAGTACCTAAGGGGCGACGACCTTTGGAAACGAATCGCAGCAGCGAACTTAGCAGGATTCTGGTCCGAGGAGAGACGAATAGAAACGAAGGAGGAACTTTTCTGGGGTTTGCGTGATCTGATCTTTCGCGAAGGAGATAACGCTTCTGCAAGCCTTAACAGCATAGAGAGGCTGGCAAGACATTGGTCGCCTAGAGAGCTTCAACAGGATAAAGACCTTAGCGGGAGACCCCATCCCTTCGTGGTGGTCGGTGGACATTCCTGACGGGGGGAATGTGCTGGATACCATCGTTGCCCTAGTCTTGATGCAAACACGATCCACACTACACTTCAGAGTAAGAGCTTTTGAAGCATGCTGCCTCGATCCGCGAGCTCGAGATCACCTCTACAGGCAAGTCCATCCACATTTTGCACAGCCGGCGGTCAAAGAAAACATCAGCCGCTGCTTACTTCAGGTTGTTATTAATCAAGTGGCAAACACTAATAGAAGGGTCGCCGCGAAAGGCGAATTCTGGGCCATGGTAAGCGATAGCAACTTGGGAAATCTGTGCATTAAACTGGCTGGTGTGCTCTCTCCTCAAAGCTCGAGCGTGCGCATCGCCGCGAGGATCTATTCCGCCAGCGCTCTGTTGTTGTTGCTACAGCACGGCGGTACGACTTATGCACTTCAGGCTGCAGCACTGCTAAAGATGTGGATCCAAGACAGGATTAATCTTCTAAATCGGCATTGCTACTACTGGACGGATGACTTACTGGCAGCGGAAAAAGTACGGGCGTTGGCGGATCTCCCAGTATTGGACTGGCCTTCGGTAACGGTCAGAGATAAAGAGAAGCCCTGGCATGTTTTGAGCAGACAAGAGATCACAGACATCGTAGCAGCTGCTAGACGTATGCCTTAGGTTGCTCATCCTGTGGGAATGTCGATGAATCATATTCTCTAGAAAGCCCTTCTTCTACTGTTGCTGTATGTCGACTTCTTCGTACAATCCAATTCTCGGTCATCCTACAAATTACAGTCCGTCGTGTTCATTTCTTCGTACTTGCGATCTGCATTCGTGTTGCTTTCTCTGCAAGATAAAAGACTGAAGTAGATTTGCTTGAGCAGCGTCATGAACAGAGCTGTGTGTGCTCTTGCCCTTTGCACAGTTTCTAGATTCCTCCGTTAATTAATTTTCCTGTTTTCTCAAAAAAAAAAACAGTGCGTAATAGATAATAACTCTTCATTACGATTCATGAGCAGTAGCAGTCGATGTTGAAGACGGCTGATGAATGGCAAGCGTAGCTGATTTTCGACTGCGACATTGATGGTCCATGTTGTTATTGTTCGTATACTATGGATGTCATGAATTCTATGGTAGTAATTGATGTCCAAAGGCCGTCATGATTCGTCGGGCATGGTTGATTTTTGGCTGCTGCGTTGATAGTTTTTGGCGTTTTTAGCCGTATACTCTTAGCAACAATATAAATTAGCGATTCATGTCGAAGGCGCGTGATGAATTGTAAGCATTGGCGAATTTTGGACTGCCGTATTGATGGTTTTCGGTGTTTCTACGCGTATATTGTAGATGCATAATATGGTAAAAGTTGTTTTCTCTCACTATACAGAGCCCGGCCGACATATATTAGTGGTAGCACGGCTGACATATATTAGTGGTAGCCCGGCCGACATATATTAGTGGGTTAGCATTCAAAATCAAAGGCAAGATAGTGTCTAAGGAAGATAGTGTCTATGGAATTAGTGGGTTTACCGGACTTGCCTTGTACTCCTTGTATCTCAAAGTTGTATCTCAATCAGCCGATTCTCTCGACACGACACACTAGAACATAAGAGTTCATGCTTTCATACCCTACAACATAAGAGTTCATGCTTTCATAGCCTGGACAAACACCGATATCAAGTTCGTTGAAATTGTCTTTCGAAATTCAAGAACATCTTCTCGAGGCGGCAGTGTTTCCAAATGATTTGTTATATTTTCCTATATACCAGTATGTTGAAGCCAAAATTTCAAGGCTTTTACTATATTATGGCCATCCTTTTTTGGCAAAACAGCATAGAAAATCCATTCGACTCCGAGCATCCGAGCATCCGAGTCATTACTTTAGAGGGATGGCATCTTCATTACTAGTAGATCGGTTACAGAAACATAGATGGCTGTCTGAGGAACTGAGTGATCGCTCATCTTAATTAGTTGATTGATGATAAATAGGTCATAAATTGGAGTCCACATTATTGATGCATTGGTCATCAAGTGAGATGGTTTTCTAGCCGTAAGCGAGTTTCATTCAGATCCAATTCCCTTATTTTCTTCTGTTGAGTCTGCGTATGAAGCCACCTGTTCGTTTTTGCTATATAGGTTACACCAAATTAGTTATGTTACCTCATTTCAAACTGATGTTTCCTAATCTACGAGAGAATTTCCTCCATGGCTTCTGATTTTCTATATATTGTAAAGCTTCCATTTCGTGCCTTGGTTGTAGTTCTTATTCTATTGAGTTGTGTTCTTGCCTCCTCCATGTGTGTTCTTATGTTGTGTGATCTTACTCACATGGAGTTTGTGGACGGAGAGAGAGAGAGAGAGAGAGAGAGAGAGAGAGGGAGAGAGAGTACATACAAAGAAATAGAGGCATGTTTATGTGCACGTGTGTAGAGAATGACAAACTTCCATGAAAAAGTTAAGTGATAGAATAGAGAGAAAGGGATAGGATACTTACATAGTATTTAATAGTATCTCGTCCACATTTTGTTAGCCCGAAAGAGTTTTACTTTAAGAATCAAATGAAATAAATAAATGTTTCCTATTGTTCTTACAAAATGTGCCGTAGGAGATCGTTCACAAATAAAAAATTCCTACAAAATGTGCCTTAGCTCCCTCATGCTTTTTTTCTTATCCTAGGTAGGATGGAAAGATGAATGGAAGACGATGATGGTGTAAATAAATCTAACACTCTTTTCGTGTTCTAGAGATCACTATCCTTAGTGATAAATGACCGAAAGTGTTTGTTATTAGAGCTTTTGATTCCCAAGTAGCATCAATGATGGTATGGCTAGTCCATGCTACTAAATATTTTGGTATGGAGCTATTCCACAACTCTTGTTGGATCATACCAAGAACTTTAAAAGGGACATCTATTTGAGATGTTCTCTATCCTAAAGCAATTACACCATCCAAGTAATTCTAATCTCACTAAATGTATGATGCCAACTTGCTAAAATGAAAAACTAGGTGAGCATTACAATATTTCTCATGATTGTCAAAAGTCTAGAAAATCTAGGGGATAACTTGGGTTTCTAGTCCACCTTTAGCGATGAAACAAGTGGAACCTTTAGAAACACAAGATTGGCTTCTTGAAATGTTCATGGTGTGTGATTTTGGTCTACAAAGCTTTCTCTCTATCACTAGCATATTGAAGATTTGATTGATCAATATTTAAGTTAGCTTATATATTTGTAAGAGCTCTGAGGCACGTGTAGATTTTTTAAGCAACCTTATGGTAGGAGGACTACGTGGGAAAACCCCATAAATCAACTAAAAGATTGGAGGTTATTAGTTTGATCTAATCATTGATCTTTCGATGCTCTCTGCTACTCACATAATCCTTGCTGGAGATTGATGAAACAGAGCTTAAGAGAGAGGATCAGGTAGTAATCATCAACCATGGCTTTTGGGGCAAGTGGTTAGCCCATCATACTCCTAGCTCAGAGGTTGTGAGTTCAATTCCCAACATTCCTATTTGAGCCTTATTGAGGAACTTCTTCAAACATAGAGTTTGGAAGCCTCAATCGTGGGCACTTGGAAAGCACTTTATTGGAGTTCCATGTTTGCGCAAGCACGCAAAAAGCATGTGTACCTAAGTGCTGAAGCCTTTGGGACTTGTGTCGATGAGACTAAATCTCAATTGCCCCACAAATGCATATAGTGCTGGATCGATACACGTTTAATTATCAATCCGAGGAACCATATGAACCAAGTGTATGAGGATGTGTGTGCACATGATGGAAAGTGAAGTGGCTAAGCTAGAATGCATGTGAAAAGACTTAACTACCTCTTTAAATCATTAATTAATCCTCAAAAAATGCATGCCACGATACCATTTACAACACTTAGCAAAAATTCAAGCTTTTCTCCTAGATCTGAACTCAAAATATGGCCATTAGTAGGTTCCTTTTGAAGCTCTTGACAAGATGCATCTATTTCTCATATTTTCACTCAAATGTAACAAACAAGTTTCAAGTTATGAGCAAAATAGTGAATGGCCAGAAACACCAACACTCGCTCCACAACTCATAATGGCTCACACACACATTACAACCAGTCAAAAGTGATGGGAAGGGATAGATAACAGTCCTACACACACATTCCAAGCATTACACACACAAAAGATCATGGAGAAAGAGGAAATAAGCAAGAAAGAAGAAAATTCCAAAATTCTTCTCAGTTCTTCACAATAGCAAAATTTTTTTTACAAGAGTCACAAAGCGACTTATATACATGTGCCCTAAAAATGGTTCTTTCATAGAAGAGACCGCCACTTTATTGACTAATCTCTACTTCCCTACTATTTTACAAGAGTTATCGTACAAGGATTTGGGGCTTATGCATCTAGAGGACTCCTCTAGTGCATATACATAGCTTCAAGGGAATTTCATAGGATTTTGAAGAAGAAACTTTATGCTCATTAATTTGAAATTTTGCGGGCCCCTCTTCTGTGCCTCTGTTCTCTGCAACACTCTCCCCCTCTTTGTCTCTGTCGTGCCTTGATAGGCTTTGATTTTGTCTGCCGCTTGTCTATAGCTCCTTAGTACACGCACCTAGTGGTCGAAGAAGTGATAAGGATTGTCAGACAAATTGTTACTTTATTTGAACTCAGTCCTTTGCTTCTGTAATCCCCTTGGTATTCCTTACATTCATAGAATTGGGTTGCTCTGTTAAATCGAGCTGCCACGCATGCCATCAATGGCTAAGAATGTGATATCCTTATTCATGCATTTCCACTTCTCAGCCTCTACCTCTTTCTAACTTTTGGTCTTCAGATATGTCTTTGTCTTCACACATCTAACCTTGTTGTATTGCATGGATCCTATTTACTACTTTCCACCGCATGCATCACTTGGTCAGCCTTGCCTCTCTTTTAGGCAGACTTTATATTTTGAAGGCCCTATTTGTAAATCTTCTTTCACATCCTCTGGGACGTGATGCATTTCTTTAGCATGTTCATTTCTTTCCACCGCATGCACCTAGTGGATGAGGAAGCTGAGTTGTAATAGGCCGCTTTTCTAGTGAAATAAATCTTTTTGGACTTTCTGAATTTCATTATGGGGATAATTCTTATAATGAATAGTTAGGTCATTTTATGCATGTAGGAAAAATTTTGGGTTGACAAGTTTCATATTCTCTCTCTAGACCTTATTCGTATCATGTTTTCGAGTCGAATTTTGAAGGTGGAGATGAAAGAATTAAGAAAAACATTGTATGAGAGAAAGGTAGATCAAGTATAAGAGAATAAAAGTGTATGTGTGGAATTTTTGTGAATCATGTTTAAGTACCTCGTTCAGGGTCGTACATTTAGGTCATTGTAAGAAAATGCCTTGATTTTACTCTCTCTAGAATTTTGAAATTTGTAGGGCTCAAAAGTTGCATTTGGACGTGGATTTGGACCTCAGACCTCTCTAACACTATTGTGTAGATCATAAAATTGGATAAAAGTGTCTCTCACAAACTTAAGCTAATTCCTCACCGTTTTTGAGTTACAGAGATTTGAAAAGTTCCATTTTCTAACACTACATGATTCGAAAAAATGAGGGCTTATCTCATTCTATTTGAATCCATGATTTTGATGCTCATGTGTCACCATGTCTAATTATGGATATTTTTGGATATGTCTTTTTGTCATTTTTCTCCTATTTTTGACAAGTACTCTAAAGAAAGAAAGCACACTATGATCGCATGGCTTTTTGCGAAAGTTTTGGAGAAACTTGAGTTTTTCTAAATTTGGTGGTCATCGCACACTTCTTTGGGGAGGGCAGCGATCAAACTCGGATATAGGGAGACCTGCGCATTGACACGGAGGATGCACAGAAATCTGAGAATAACCTTGTGATTGAGAGTGAGAGTGAGATTGTGATTGAGAGTGCGACTATGAATGCGATTAAGATAGCTCGGGGGTGGTCGAGAGATAGAGGCTTTGTCAAGAAGCTATTGTCAAAAGCTATCGTAACCATTGATTCACATCTATAATATCAGAATTCTTTCTTTTGTGCATCATATTTATTTCTACTCTTTTGCAAAAGATTTTCTCTTACCTTGTCTAATCTCTATGTTCTCTCCATTGTGATTCTTGAGTGATCGAAACATTGTGATTGGGGATAGATTGTGGTTGAGGAAATGCTACATGTGTTCAACCTCCCTTGAAACGTCCTTGATGTTGTTCTTAAATCTTACAAAGATGTCTCTCAAATACAACTTTAAAACCATCACCTAAAAATGTCGATATAGATAGTAGATTCTTCTTCATTTTCAAGTACATATAGAACATCTGAAATCTAAAAATTACCACCTTCTCTTGACTTTAGGGTTATTGTACCTATTCCCACAACATCCAAATCATTGCCATCTGCAATAGTAACTCTTCTACCTGAAGAATAGGAAAGAGCAGAAAACACATCTCTCTAGCCTTTCATATGCTTTGTAGCACCTAAGTCAAATATCTAAGGACTTGCTGAAAGAAATTGTAAAGCGCTTGATGAAAACCTACTTCCTCAATGGTGATACAGGCATAATAATCATCTTGAGATTTACCTTTTTTATCATCTTTTGCAACATTACCGGATGCCTTTTTCTTTTTTGCTGCAATCCTTTTATAACATGCTGCTTTTAAATGTCCAAGTTTCTTGGAGTAAAAACATATTACTTCCTTCTTCTTAGAAGATTTCTCTTTAGATGTAATAGAAACAGAATACTAAAGACTATGCTTACATGGTGAAAGCAGATGAAGACCCTTCTACATATGAAGAGGCAAAAGGTAAGGAAAATTGGGAGAAAGATATGGAGGAAGAGTATGATGCATTGATGGAAAATGAGACCTGGTATTTGGTGCCTAAACCAAATAGTCAGAAGATCATTGGATGCAAATGGGTCTACAAAACAAAGAGGTATGCCGATGGAAGTGTGTCTAGGTATAAAGCTAGACTTGTTGTGAAAGGGTTTGCTCAGACATATGGTATAGACTATGATGAGACCTATAGTCGTGTGGCAAAGATGACAACCATCAGGACACACATAGCCATTGCTGCATGTAAAGGTTGGAAACTATGTCAATTAGATGTGAAGAATGCTTTTCTTAATGGTTATATTTCACATGATGTTTTCATGGATCAACCACAAGGACCCAAAGATAAAAGGTATTCAAAATATGTATGCAAGCTCAAGAGAGCTTTCTATGGGTTGAAGCAGGCGTGAAGGGCATGGAACTATAGACTTTTCAAGTTCTTAAAGGAACTTGGTTTTCAAGTATCTAAAGCAGATAGTAGCTTGCTTGTTAAAGCAAGTGATGATGGGTTCATTTACATGTGCATATATGTTGATGACATAATTCTTATAGGTATATATGAGAAGGGCATACAAAGCCTCAAGAGACAAATGGACAAAGAGTTCAAGATTAGTGACTTGGGAGACTTGTCATATTTCTTGGGCATGGACATCTCAAATACTGAACATGGAGTGTATTTGACTCAAGAAATGTATCTAAAGAACTTGTTGATCAAGTTTAAAATGGAAGATTGCAGGGTAGCACCTACTCCAATGGAGGTGAATCACAAATTGAGCAGATATGGAGGAGAACAATTCAAGGATATGAAGTTGTATCAAAGTTTGGTTGGTATCCTAATCTATGCTACATTACCTAGGCCTGATTTGTCATATGCAATTGGAGTGTTGTCTCCATTCATGCATTGTCCTAGGAAAGAACATTGGGTTGCACGACAAAGAGTATTGAGATACATTAAGGGTGCACTAAAGGAAGGTTTGTATTATGGTTTTACATCAGATACAAATATCAAGATTTAAAGTGATATAGATTTGGCAAGTAATCGTGATGATAGGAGATCAACATATGGATATTTGTGTTATGTGGGAGATAAGCTAATCTCTTAGTGCTCTAAGAAACAACATACAATTGTTTTATCATCTAGAGAGGCAAAGTATAAAGGTATGGTTGAAGCTGCAAAGGAAGTCATATGGTTGAAGACTCTCATGAGGAGTTTTGACATTATGTAGAGTACACCCACTACTCATGGAGATAACATGAGTTCATTGTATCTAGTTGCTAACCCTATTTTTCATGCCAGGAATAAACATATTGAGTTTCAATATCACTTCTTAAGAGAGAAGGTGATTGATAAGGAGATTGAATTCATATATACTTCAACAAAAGATCAGATTGCAGATATTCTAACCAAAAGCTTGGATGGACGAAAGCCACAAATATTCAAAGACATGGCAGGTATAAAGAAGATAGAGAAAACTTCAATTGATGATTGAGGGGGAACTCTTGGTGCAAGTCAACCACCAATTGATGTTTTGGATGAAGGATTGAAGTCAAAGATTGAAGAAAGATTAGTTTATGAAGCTTGAAGATAGTGCCTTCTTCAGAAAATGGACTTGTATACATATCTATATTAAAATATAGTTAGCTCACATATATATACTTGTTATGATTAGTCAATGAGTGAGTTATGTTTAGCAGACTTTCCGAGTACTAATTCTCTTCACAGTTAATTCTAGATTTTGATAATTGAGTATTGATCCTCCAAATTGGTAAAGGTTTTGAGTTATTCTTGATGTAGAGGTGCTCTAACATCAAGGTTAGCTTGTTCTTTTGGAGATTATTACTCTCCATCATGAATTGACTCACCAGCCATCATCCTTGTATTTGCTAGTTGTGTCCTCAAGTGAGCTTTCCTAGCAGGATTTCTGATCTAGAAAAGATTCTCAAGCTTCAATCAAGCTTGTCTAGAACTTCTGGAAGATGTGATCTGTGATAGAGTATGCTTTTTAACACTCATTGATATGAATAAAAGTGCTAAAGCATCTCTAGCATCCCATCTTGCCTGATCTTCAGTAGGAGGAACTGTAGGTAAAGAGCTACCTATGACTCTGGACGTCAAAGTGGTTACCTTTTCTTTAGTTGGTTCTGTAATAGTAATTTCAGTACCTCTTGAAGCTGTTGTGGCTCCTTCTTTGCCTTCTCATGTGGGTCTTGTTAAGGATCCATTGACGATATTCCATAAATCCTTTGTCACTAAAATATTCATCATCATGAAACTCCACTTAGGATAATTAGAAGATCCATCCAACTTGTCTTCAATCTCAATTCTAATCTCACTCATCTTAAATAAGTGTGTATGTCAAGTATGCTCTAATACCAAGTGTTGGAATTTGGGGTCCCAGGATCCTTCCAAACTACAGCCTTTTGAGCATACACACTTAATTAATTAAGATGATAAGTGAGAGATAGAAAGAGAGAGATCTTGAGACAAGCATAGAGACCATAAGCCAAAGCTTACTCACTAAAAAATAGATGACCAAATTACAACATGGGAGTACTACTCAACCACATAAAGTGGTGCATTCACTAATGGAAGAATATCCAAGAAAATGATGATACAAAATTTAGATTATGTTGAAATAATCTATGTGTGTGTGAAGTGAACGAGCAATGAAACTAACCTTATTCTGACCAAATAGTGTAACAGAATTGTAAATCGACCAACCCTTATTTTGAGATTAGGTTCGAGAAACCCTAATAAAAAATATAAGGTTAACTCACAAAAGATAGTTACCACCTTGTAGAAGACTTCTTGCTCCAAGAGAGTAGCCTGTCCTTCACCAAATCTTCACCTCCAAAGCTTTAGAATCTTCAAACTCCAGCTTGAGATCTTTGAGTGATGATGCATAATGAGCCAAAGCTCTTCTTATATAGGATTTTGTATCCCTTGAAAAGCTACACTAAAAAACGCATATCGAGAAACTTAAAACAAAGCTATGCGATCGCTATGAGAAACAATGTATCGCGTTTGTGTTATTTTGTTGTTGTCTCGCTCGCAAGATTTTCATAAAAGATACGAAGACAAATTAGTCAAATCTTGTGCGATAGAGCTTTCCAGGATTTGAACCTAGGTGGCTGTGATGGGAGCGATTCAATCTATCCATGCTGCCCACGTCAGTTTCTTGTGTTTGATGTTCTGGTGAACAATACATAGGCTGTTACATCTTGGACTTGAAGAGAAAGCTTCCTATGAATCTATATTGACATTGATTCCAATAGTCTCATATATGCATTCGTGTTTGAACAACATCGCATGAAATTGGACGATAAAGTAGTGAAATGTATTTTTGTTGGGTAGAGCTGTGAAAGCAAAGGCTATCATGTGTATCATCCACTGAATAAAAGCATTTTGGTTAGCCATCATGTTGTTTTAGTGGAAGATGCTATTTACCCATTACTTTCATGTATTAAGGAGACATCAATTATCTCTAAAGACATGTATGACACTTTGCTGCCTCTTTTTACAGGTGGATAGTCTAGTGTTGGTCCTAACGAAGCAACTTGTTAGGCTTTACAAGTTGCATGTGGTGATGCAAATCACTCCATTTTTTTTAATGTAGATTTACATGATCCACTTGTTGATGAGAGAGAGCTTACTTTGAGGAGGCAAAAAGTATGCCAAAATGGCTGATGCAGACTTTGCATGATAGCAAATTTGATGCATCTCTATCATATCGTACTCGTTTGGGCTCTCCTAGTGCTTCTTTTGCATCACATATCTATTCTATGGCTACCTCTAGTCTCTGTGATGCAAATGAGCCTATTTCATTTGACGAAACATAAAAATAAAAAAATTGGATGGTTGCTATGCAATCTAAATATGATGTTATGATGAAGAATGGTACTTGGTCTTTATGTGACTTGCATCCTTGCAAGAAGGCCATTGGCACTAAGTGGGTATACAAGCTAAAGCATAAGCTCGATGGAGCGGTTGACAGGTATAAGGCTAGGCTTGTTGCAAAGGGTTATGCTCAGGAAAGAGGCATTGATTTTGATGAGATCTTTGCTCCTACTTGCCGAATGACTACTGTTTGTAGCATGTGTGCACATGTACCTCATGATGGTTGGAATGTACATCAGGTAGACATTAAAATTGCATTTCTGAATAATGACCTTCATAAAGAAGTGTATGTTGTTTAGCCTCATGTATTTGTCTAGAAAGGGCATGAAAAATAGGTGTGCATGTTGAAAAAGACATGATTTGGTTTGAAACAACCACCATGTGCTTGATATGAAAAAATACATGCCTATCTAATTGATTGCACATGGTTTTGAGATCAATCCAACTGAGAGAACCTTATCTTTTAAGTGTGCAAATGATGTGCTTCTGATCATTGTTGTCAACGTTGATGACATGGTGCTCACTCGTCCTCATCAGAAGGCTGATTTGCATGCCTCATTTGAGATGTGAGATTTGAAGCATTTGCATCATTATTTGGGCATTCAATTTATGCAAGTTGATGGTGGAATAATTTTGTGTCAAACCAAATCACAAATTATTGTAGTGTTTTGGCCTTGAAGACCGCAAACATATTGCCACTCCTATAAATACATGTTTACAATTGAGCCTTCATGATGCTCAAGATGCATTTGATGATGTTCTCTATCGATAGGCTATTGGATGATTGATTTATTTATGCATTACCCAGCCAAATATTTAGTTTGTTGTCACAGAGATGAGCAGGTTCATGGATTGCCAAGGTGTCAAGGATTGAAAGGCAGCTAACTACATCTTTCGCTACTTGAGTGGTACTCGACTACTTGGATTGTTTTATCTAAAGGGGGGATCACTACCACCAGATTTACATGCTTTCTCTAACTCTGACTAGGCTACTTGTTGTGGCACTCATGTGTCCACCTTTTGCTTCATGCTTGGTAGCTCATGTATACCTTGGTTGAGTAAGAAGCAACCTACTGTTATCACTTCCAATTGTGAGGCTAAGTATAGGGCACCTTTCACAATGACTATTGAGTGTGTCTGGGTCAGAGGCCTTATGGCTGATTTGGATGTTGGTCAGTCTTCTACCAACACCATCTTCATTGAAGGTCAGAGCGCATTGGTAGTTGTGAGGAACCCGGTGTTCCATGCTCACACTAAGCACACTCAGGTGAACTATCATTATGTCAAGAGAGGTTCTCTACTCGAGAGATCAGAGTGGCATATGTGCCCATGTAGGAGAACATTGCAGACCTTTTCATGAAGGCTCTACTTAGGGAGAGGTTTGAAGCTTTCCGCAAAGCTTTTGGCTTACTTCCCTTTGTGGATTGATTCCACATAGCCTCGAACTTTCAATACATGAGTGCTAGCACATTCTTCACTGCATCACTCCAAGGAGGGATTTTTTGATATATTTAGGTAACGATGTGTATGAACACACTAGGACCATGGGGGAACTTTTCACCCTCTTTAGGAGGTTTTTATCCCCAAGCTTTTATATATGCCTATAGCCCTAATGGGTTACTTATCTTTGTACACTCTAGCAGTAATACATTCAGTATTGTGTGTTGTGCTCCAAGATTCTTCATCTTCCTTGTGTTGTTCGCATGCTTCCGTAGACCTCGAACTCGAAGTGGGCTTACACTTTTGATGCCTCCAGCTTTCCTAACAGGGTCTGACTTTATTAAGCAAGCCAACAGCCATGAACCTCAAAACAACAGGATTGCCTTGGCTTCTCGACAGATTGCTCTAAAGAGAGTAGAGGAAATTCGTGAAGAATCTCACCTTATGGTAGAATCTAGCCAATTTAAACGAAAGGCCGGCCATGATAAAATCCTATGGTTTTGCAAGTCTCAAACTTGCTTTTTGGTACTCCAATATAATCAAGTCAAGCACACAGAAAACCAAGGAAAATTGAAACGGTATGTGCCTCAATTCATTTGAGAAGGCTATGATGTTTAAATCCTTCCTAGCCCCTCAATGCTTAACTTCTTCCCTTGTTTGAGTTTTTCAGAGAAATATTTTCAAAAGTCAAAATGCATGTGACACAATTTCCTCTTGAATATTAGCCCTTATCCCAATGATTTCCCAAAATAAAGTGGGATATTTGTTTCCACCCCAAGGATGAAGGTGGGTTCGAAATTCTAAATTTGAGTTCTTTAGCTAATATAAAGATTGCAAAATGGGTGTTATAGGTTTTAATCAACAAACATGATTCTTGGGTTTAGCTTCCTTTAAGAAATTATTAGCCTCTTTACTTTTCTGTGTTCCTACATGTAAATTTTTGGACTTTGGTAGAGAAAATGTCCACCTCGAAAGTTAATCCATGAGGTCCAAAATTTTTTCTGGAAAGCTTCGCAATGATCTGGAGTAACAAAAGAACTCCATTTGGTTCCCTATATCAGGAGCGAATTGTAGAAGAATATTATGAGCCTTCCAAATCAAAATGGATATTGACCAAAGGACTCCACGAATGTCATTGCCAAAAAGAATTGTATAAGAATATTATGAAATTCTTCCAAATCATATTGAATATGGACCAAAGGTCTTCACGAATGGAGGCAACTTTCATTGCAAAAACTACCACTTAGAGTACATATGTTGTTGTTCTTTCTTTAGTTATATATGTTGTTGTTCTTTCTTTAGTTACATATTGTTGGTGCATTTTGCCCAAGCCTACATGCTTGATATGCTTGATATTATCCTCATTTGTAAGTCACATGAGTAGTCATGTGAACACCTCTTGTAAAAGAGTACATTTTATCTCTTGTAAATGGAAAAAGAAAAAAGTAAAAGGATGGCTTACCTCATCCATGATGTAAAAGCAAATTCGTGGCTCCAACTACCAAAATCACAAATTTTTGAGCTGAGGGAATCTCTCCTAACTTTGGGGATCACTTTTAGGTGGAGCCATTCGAATTCGAATTCAAAACTCCCTCCAAGAATAGCTATAAAAGGAGCAAGAAGGAAGAGGCGATTAGCAAGCCTTGTACGTGACCACTTCATGTCATTTTGTAAAGATTGAAGAGCTTACTCCATAGCTCTATCATTCTACTCCCATTGTGCAAAGATTCATTGCCAATGTGGTTGTAATCATATGTGAATCTATACATTTATTATCATCTACCTCTCTGTTTTGTTCTCTGCTATACTCACTCAGAGCAGTAACTTCAGAAGGTCATATCTCGCGTTTTACTGAACCTTTTTCAGTGTTGTAAAGTGCGTTAGATAGCTCTCACTGTCTAGTTTCTACCTATAAATTTTCAAGGTCATTGGATTTATACTTTTGGAGATATCTGCATTTTACTGCTTACTGGTCTATCTCTGCAGAGCCCCGAGAATTGTGGGGATGTTCCAGAACTTGATGAAACTTGTTCTCAGTGCTCAGTCCATCATTTGAAGTGTTTTAACTTGGAATAGGAAGCTTGCTAAGTCTATTTGCTATGCCCAAAAGGAATGTTTCTAATTCCTTCCAGGTTGAGAGCACTGTTCATTTTTTCCAGCAGGTGTATGTCCAAAAATAGCAAGTTTTGGGAGCTAGTCATTTCGCAACTTGTCGGTCTTGACTTAAACTTTTGGGATACATGTTCCAAAGTACTTGGCTGATATTTTGGTGGATTTAGGAAGCTCAAAGGGTCTACTAATCAACTCTGAAGTCTCAGTTGGCTGGTGTGAAGCTGGTTGTAGCGGCACCTACTCATCTTTGGATTGCATCCACCATCTCTCTTCACAGTGGTATCAGAGCATAGTCAAGCAACATGGGAGATGGATTTCCATCAACAATTGACAAATTGGATCGAAACAACTACCCGGCATGGTCTCTAAGGATGGAGGCTTACCTTCAAGGGAGGAATCTATATGGATTCATATCCGGAGATGAAGCAATGCCAACCATGAGGAACAAAGGGCAACCATCACATGAAGAAGTGGAAGGACTTTCGAATTGGTGTTCGAAGGATGCACTTGCAAGGTCCTATATTCTAAACTCAATCTCTGATTTTCTTTTACCTCATGTCAAGGGATGCAAGACATCAAGAGAAACCTGGAATGCACTTGCTTCTTTCTTCTCTTCCAACACTCGAGCAAGGAAGAACCAATTGTGGATGGAGTTCACAACAATGAAGAAAAGCCCGAAGCAAAATGTGACTGATTATGTCACAAAGATGAAGGAGATTTCCGACCAACTTGGAAGCATTGGAGAGGTAATTGAAGAGGAGCAAATCATAAGACAAATCATGAATGGAATCAAAGCAGACGACAAGTGGGAGTCATTCACAACAGCCATGGATTTATACATGGATATGCATGTACCCGACCTCAACACACTCATGGGCCAACTCTTCACTCATGAAGCAAAGATTAGCAAAGGTGGTGAGTCCTCAAGAGGTAATCAAACTTCTGCCTTATATTCTGATAAAGCTAAGGTCAAGGACAAGTCAAAGAATAGGAAGAATGAAGATGAAGGAAGCTCTTTCCAAGCAAACTTTGCAGGTAGAGGAAGAGCTAGAGGAAGAGGCAGAGGTGGAAAGCAAGGCAGGGGGAGATTCCAATCATCTCAACCTTGCAACATATGTGGCTTATCTAACCATACTACTGAAGAATGTTTCAGGAATCCAAGGAACTCAAGAGGAAGAGGATTCAATAGAGGTGGCTATGGATCAAATAGAGGTAGGTACAATGGAGGCTACAACAACAACAACTACTACAACAACAATTACAACAACAACAACAACTATCAAAGTGGCCATAGAGGAAGAAGAGATTACAATAACTATGCAGAGGACCAAAGTCAAGAAGATTCATTATTGATTATGAATCTATCAACAAAGAAGGGTAAGGATGATGATCACATATTTTACATTGATTCGGGATGCTCGAACCATGTAGCAGGAAATGTGGCTTTACTTTCTGATTTGGAAGATCCTCATAACAAGCATGAAGTGCAGACAGGAGATGACACAAAGCACTCAGTGGAGAAGATAGGTAATGTGAAGACATCAGATGGGAATATGAACCTCTTAAGCAAAGTCTTGTATGTCCCTACAATTACCAAAAATTTAATAAGTGTTGGACAGATTGTTGAAAAAGGATTGCAGGTTAGATTCAATCGATTTGGAGCATATGTTGAAGACCCAAGGCAAGGCTTTCGAAGAATTGCCAAAGGAGAAAAGACAGGAAGGCTTTTCACTTTTGAAGTGGAAGATACAAAGAACATAGCTTTGTTTAGCTATGGATCTCAAACTCTAACAGAGTTGGAGATATGGCACAAAAGGCTTGCTCACATTGGTGAGAGGACACTCAAACAGATTTGCAGGGACCAAAGTGTACTTGGTTTGCCTAATATCACAAGGCAACACATGATTTATAAGTGTGAAGCTTGTCAACTCGGCAAGGCTCATAGACAACCTTTCAATAAGAAAGGATATATGTATCAAAATCCTTTGGATCTAGTGCACACGGATGTGTGGGGTCCAAGTAAGGAGCCATCTATATCAGGCTCAAGATATTATGTGTCTTTCATAGATGATTGTAGCAGGTGGACCATTCTGTTTTTCATGAAGCACAAGGATGAAGTGTTTAATTGCTTTAAGAAGTATATTGCTCTTGTTGAAAATCAAACAGGTAGGACTTTGAACAGACTCAGATCAGATGGTGGAGGAGAATACTTCTCTTCTGAATTTGATGCCTTCTTGCATGAAAGAGGCATTAAAAGGGAAGTCACTACAAGGTATACACCTGAACTCAATGGTGTAGCAGAGAGGAGGAATAGAGCTATCGTCGAAGCTGCAAGGTCCATGCTCAACGAAAAGGGATTGCCGAACTACCTATGGGCAGAGGCTGTGTCGACAGCCACATATCTCATAAATAGACTTCCATCTAAGTCACTAGATGGAACCACTCCATATGAAGTGTGGAATGGAAGAAGACCTAGTCTAGAGCATTGTAAAATCTTTGGATGCTTAGCCTATGCTCACATTCCTTCTCAAGTAAGAGGGAAATTGGATCCCAAGGCAGAGAAGTGTGTATTCATTGGTTATGATCAAAACCAAAAAGGATATAGATTGTACAATCCAACCAATAAAGGATTTTCTGTGAGTAGAGATGTAATTTTTGATGAAAACAAATCATGGTTTGATGATGACAGGAAAGTGAAGCTGCCATATGACTTGGATGAAGATTTTCCATCACTTCAACCAAAGGAGCCAAAGCATATTGAAGAAAGTGATTCGGAGATTGACCTAGAAGACTTGGAAAGACTAAAGCTATGGAAGAACAAAGGTAAAGCAAAGATGCAGGATGCTACATATGGACCCGAGAGCTCACATCAACCACTTAGAAGGTCTTCGAGGGAGAAGAAGAAACCAGAGAGGTTTGGTTATGATACTTCTTTGGTCACCAAGCACTCAATCTACATTGCAAAGGATTCAACCAATGAAGAACCTACCACATTTGAAGAAGCACAAAGCAAGAAAGCTTGGAGAGATGCAATGGATGAAGAAATGGAAGCCTTGAAGGAGAATGACACTTGGGAGCTTGTACCTAACAAGCCATCTATGAAGATAATCGGATCTCGATGGATATACAAAATCAAGAAGAATCCAGATGGAAGTATAAATAGACACAAAGCAAGGTTAGTTGCTAAAGGGTTTGCTCAAACCCATGGTATTGATTATGAGGAGACTTTCTCTCCTCTTGCAAAAATGCCTACAATTAGGGTTCTCATTAGTCTTGCTGCATCTAGAAATTGGAATCTTTATCAACTTGATGTAAAGAATGCTTTCTTGAATGGATGGATTTCTGAGGAAGTGTATATGGCACAACCTCCTGGATATGAGGATGCACATCATCCTAACTATGTATGCAAACTAAAGAAAGCTTTGTATGGATTGAAGCAAGCTCCAAGAGCTTGGAATTTCAGATTGGTTACTTATTTGCAGGACCAAGGATTCAAAGCTAGCAAGGCGGATACCTCTTTGTTCATAAAGAGGAATGGATCTGAAGTGATCTATTTATGTGTGTATGTTGATGATATTATTATCACAGGCAATGATCTTGAAGGAATCAAACAGGTAAAGAGTCAAATGAAGGAGGAGTTCAAGATAAGTGACCTCGGACCACTCACTTATTTTCTTGGATTGGAGTTGATCTACACAGATTCAGGTATATACATCACACAAAGGAAGTATGTCCATGACATGCTCGTCAAGTTCAAGATGGAAAATACCAAGTGTGCAGGTACACCTATGGAGCAAAATCATAAGCTTAGTGCTTATGAAGGAGAGCAAATTGAAGACATCACAAGCTATCAAAGCTTGGTTGGAAGTTTGAACTATGCAACACTCACAAGGGTGGATATATGCTATAGTGTTAGCATATTGAGTCAGTTTATGCATAAGCCGAGAAGACCACATATGGAAGCGGCCAAGCGAGTCCTCAAGTATCTAAAGGGGACCATGAATGAAGGTTTGTTTTATTCATTTACTTCAGATATTGAGCTAAAGGTCTACTCAGATGCAGATTGGGCCGGATCTAAAGATGATAGAAGAAGCACATCAGGGTATATATCATTTGCAGGTTCAAAAATCATTTCTTGGTCATCGAAGAAGCAACCAACCGTGGCATTATCTTCTACTGAAGCTGAATATAGAGGTTTGGCTAATGCAACTCAAGAAATCATGTGGTTAAAATCTTTGTACACAGATCTTGGACTTCATTCTTCAACACCTCACATTTTTGGTGACAACACAAGCTCACTACATCTAGCAGCTAATCCGGTATACCATGCTAGAACCAAGCATATTGAAGTCCACTACCATTATGTAAGGGAGAAGCTAATGAGCAAGGATATTCAACTATCCTACGTCTCTACAGATATGCAATGTGCAGACATGTTGACGAAAGCTCTTGATGGTACGAAATTAAGTAGATTCAAGTTGATGATTGGTTTGCACGAAATCAAGGACAATTGAAGACTTATTTGGAGGCCAAGCATGTTAGGCTTGAGGGGGAGCTGTTGGTGCATTTTGCCCAAGCCTACATGCTTGATATGCTTGATATTATCCTCATTTGTAAGTCACATGAGTAGTCATGTGAACACCTCTTGTAAAAGAGTACATTTTATCTCTTGTAAATGGAAAAAGAAAAAAGTAAAAGGATGGCTTACCTCATCCATGATGTAAAAGCAAATTCGTGGCTCCAACTACCAAAATCACGAATTTTTGAGCTGAGGGAATCTCTCCTAACTTTGGGGATCACTTTTAGGTGGAGCCATTCGAATTCGAATTCAAAACTCCCTCCAAGAATAGCTATAAAAGGAGCAAGAAGGAAGAGGCGATTAGCAAGCCTTGTACGTGACCACTTCATGTCATTTTGTAGAGATTGAAGAGCTTACTCCATAGCTCTATCATTCTACTCCCATTGTGCAAAGATTCATTGCCAATGTGGTTGTAATCATATGTGAATCTATACATTTATTATCATCTACCTCTCTGTTTTGTTCTCTGCTATACTCACTCAGAGCAGTAACTTCAGAAGGTCATATCGCGAGTTTTACTGAACCTTTTTCAGTGTTTTAAAGTGCGTTGGATAGCTCTCACTGTCTAGTTTCTACCTATGAATTTTCAAGGTCATTGGATTTATACTTTTGGAGATATCTGCATTTTACTGCTTACTGGTCTATCTCTGCAGAGCCCCGAGAATTGTGGGGATGTTCCAGAACTTGATGAAACTTGTTCTCAGTGCTCAGTCCATCATTTGAAGTGTTTTAACTTGGAATAGGAAGCTTGCTAAGTCTATTTGCTATGCCCAAAAGGAATTTTTCTAATTCCTTCCAGGTTGAGAGCACTGTTCATTTTTTCCAGCAGGTGTATGTCCAAAAATAGCAAGTTTTGGGAGCTAGTCATTTCGCAACTTGTCGGTCTTGACTTAAACTTTTGGGATACATGTTCCAAAGTACTTGGCTGATATTTTGGTGGATTTAGGAAGCTCAAAGGGTCTACTAATCAACTCTGAAGTCTCAGTTGGCTGGTGTGAAGCTGGTTGTAGCGGCACCTACTCATCTTTGGATTGCATCCACCATCTCTCTTCACACATATGTTGTTGTTCTTTCTTTAGTTTCTATACTAATTTTGATGTTGTTCCATGTTCCGTGAGCCATACACTCAGGTTGAAAAACATTCTTATCATTCTCCTTTCATCTCTCTCATCATTTGCCTTTCATCTCTCTTCAACAATTGTCTTTCTTGTGGATCGTGTTAATTACTCCCACATTCAGGATCTTAGGGATTGCTCCATAACATAGGGATTCTTGCAAAAATTTGATGAAAGGACAGCCCAAATCCGTTGAACTCCTAAAGTAGATCGTTAGAAACACCATTAATACCAATGATTTTCCCTTTCTATAACAAATCAATGACCTTGGTGCGAATATAGTTACTAATGGCTTTGCCATGCCATTCTAGAGTCTTGGTCAGCAAGGGCGGGAGGGATCTAAGTTCATCGCACTTTAGAAAAATGTGCAAATGCACTCCTTGATGTCATTTCAATCCTTAAGACCCAGGACCCTAGGTTGTTCTTAAAGGTGTTAATGATAGCCACTTATACTTTCCTTGGAAGTAATGGATATTGTCACTATAATCTATTCTCCATTCAAAAGCTTCACGTATCTTTTGTAGTCCTATTAGCTCAAACCCACCAAGCACTAATTGACAAACACCTGTTAATTATGACACTTGAACTCTTCATTGTAGATAATCTTGTTTTCTCATTTAAATGACAGCCAATCCTATCCAAACTTTACCTTTCTTATCCAAACTTTACCTTTCTTAGCTTCTAGTTCCATCTCAGTGTTCTGAACAAATATTTGTCTCTTGTCATGGATCTGTTCTTCTGAATTTATCTAAGCACACCCAAAAGAGTGGCTTCGATTTCTTAAGCTCCATGCATGCTACTTTTTGTAGGAGGAGACCTAGAGTTTAAAGCATTCTACGGGTGGTTCTTGATCATGTGACAAGCTCAAAGGAGTGAGACAAGTGAGGAATCAGAATAGAACGAGGGAAATGCGGCACCCCATGCGAACTCAGAGAAGATGAGAATTATAAGGTTCTCTTTAGAAGATGCAATGTTAATGCTAGTGTGGTCCCCCCATTGTGTGATAGAAAAGCACCTTCGAAGCCATGCTTCAACTAAGGCTTGAACCCATTACAAACTAGACCAAGCATAGAAAGAGACACGTGTAAGTTTTGGTCTCATCAATGTGTCCAGCTAGATCAAACTTGGCAATCGCTCTCAACAATCATTCAACCTTGCTACTAAGGTTGACATTACCTTGAGCAAGTTTTGGTCCCTCAAAGCTTCATTATTGCTTTCAAAGCCTATTTCTGAAGCAATTTTAGGGTGTTTTTTGGAGCCATTTCGGAGTACTTCCGCACATAGTTCTCTTCACATAGGTCCAAGAACATCAAGAAGAGTGTTCCTTGAACTTCTCAGACAATAAATATCAACCTTTAGGGCTCTATTTTGAGCCACACTTGTAAAACTACAGGTTTCTCGAGGGGTTTTCAGTTTTGGTGGGAGCAATCGCTGCAAATTTATGCAAGTTTTTAAGCCTAAAACATCAACGTTGACAGACAATTGCACGTGTTATTGGCTGTTTTTGGGCTGTGTATTCAGCCTTTTAGTGTCATTTTACTGCATATATTGAGCACATACACACCATGTACGCTTCTGTGGATATCGCTTATGTATGTCCATGTGGTCATTGATATAGCGGTTATGTTCTTTGCATAAAGCCTTTTACGTTTGATAAAGAGGGTTGTGGTGAGGTTTTCTTAACTGGGAGACACCCAAATGTTGGGGTCTCTTTGATGATGCAGGTGGAAGACTTACCCAGCCTCGCGATAGGAGATGTTTGATAGTTGTTCATAGGTGCTCAATAAGCCTACTTGGCTTCTATTGGGTAACTGATTATGTGGAGTGGAGTCAGAGATTCACTATGTGGGTGCACATGTCAGTACTTGCAGTTTTATGATACTTTGACACTGGTCATATGCTAATTTTGCAAAGGATACTTTGGCGAAATTTTTGAGATTTCTGGTTTAGTCAACTATACAGTGGTCGATTTACTCCTTGATACACTTATTTATTGGTGTTTGGACTCTTCTAGCTTCATTATCATTCTATTCAGTTCTCTACGATCATGACATCACAGGTCTCAGGCACATCCGGTGGATTAGGGTCTAGTGCTAGTGTTCCGAGGAGGAGCTATAACTTGCAAGGCAAAGACCATTTTGAGATCCGAAAATTTAATGGCACAAACTTTGCTCTATGGAAGAATCAAATTAAAGATGTGCTGATTCAAAGGAGGCAATGGAAGCCAGTAAATGGGATTTCAAAGAAGCCTACTGACATGGATGAAGATGATTGGGATAAGTTAGATGAAATGGCTAGGTCTACAATTCGCTTGCACGTGGCAGATAATGCTTACTTTACAATATTAGACTCTGAAAGTGCAGAGGAGCTTTGGAAGAAGTTATGCAATACATATGAAAAAGAGACGGCATCAAATAAAGTGTATCTGATGAGAAAATTATATGACCTTTGTATGAAAGACACAGATAGTGTTGCTACTCATCTAAATGAGTTTGATGCTATATTCTCCCAGTTAGAGGCTCAGAAACCGGATATGGATAATGAAATGAAAGCAGTATTGTTGTTATGCACCCTGCCATCATCGTGGGATACGTTTTGCACAGCTATTAGCAACACTGCACCTGGTGGTAGACTCGTCTATGATGACATATGTGGATCACTCTTGAGTGAGGAGATTCATAGAAAATCTATGGTTGGCACCCAGAGTGGAGATGCATATAATGTTCGTGATTCTTACCAAGGAAAGAATCAACAACGTGGCAGGAGCAAGAACAAGGAAAAGAATGGTCAACGGAATAAGAGTAGAAGTAAATCAAGGAAGAGGGATATCGAATGCCATTATTGTCATAAGAAAGGACACATGAAGAAAGACTGTTATGCATTAAAGAATGCTAAAGGTAAAGGACAGAATGTTGATGGGCATGTTAAACAGTTACCTGCACCATCTACTTGGACTGTGAAGATTGAAGAAATTAATGCTATTTTGATGATGCTGATGTGTTGACACTTGATAGTACTATGCCATCTGAGGCACTTATGGCTGATTCTCTTTCCCACACCTGGCTACTAGATTCTGGTGCTTCTTTCCATGTGACACCGCATAGAGAATGGTTCTCTAATTATGCAGCAAAGTCTCTTGGTACTGTGAGACTTGGTGACTCTTACCAGTGTGATGTTGTGGGGATGGAGATGTAGTTGTGCAGTTCATTGATGGTTCAAAATTTACTATGCATAATGTACGCCATTTACCTCAGTTATCACGCAGTTTGATGTCAGTTGGTCAACTTGACGACCTTGGTTCCAAGGTGGTCTTCTATGCTCTGTCCTTTCCTATATCAAAGGGCAATATGGTTATTGCAAAAGTAAGCAAAGTTGGCTCACTTTATCCTTTATTTGTACCATAGAAAGAACACTTGTTAGCTGTTACTGAACAACCTATGGCTTGTATTTGGCATGGTCATTTGGGCCATATATCTCATAGTGGAATGGAAAATCTTTCTCGTTCTGGTTACTTACATGTGTTATCTTTCTCTGATTTTTCATTTTGTGAGCATTGTCAATATGCAAAGCAAACCAGAAATGTGCATAAAATGCACATTGGCAATTCCCCACTTTCAGAAAATGGCTTTAACTTCAGTTGCGACTCGAAAAGGAACTAAGCTTAAGGCTTTACGTTCAGATAATGGGGGTGAGTATACCTCACATGAATTCAGCCTTTTCTGTCAGTCTAGAGGGATTCGTAGAGAGTTTACAGCTCCTTATACCCCAGTACAGAATGGTATAGCTGAGAGGATGAATAGAACTATTCAAGATAGAGTAGTCTCTATGTTGCATCATGCAAACCTCTCACAAGGTTTTTGGGCAAAAGGAGTATTGACTGCAGTTCATGTGATTAACCTTTCACCTAGTACTGCCAAAGGTCTGAAAGTGGCACAAGAGTTATGGACAGGGAAACTACCATATTATGATCATCTTCGAGTTTTTGCGTGTGAAGCATATGTTCATATACCCAAGAATCTTAGACAAAAGTTGGACCATAAGTCAAAGAAATGCATTTTTCTTGGATCTGGTCGAGAAGGACAATTTGGATATCGCTTATGGGATCCTGAAACACGGTCAATGATTAGAAGTAGTGATGTAATTTTTAATGAGTCTAAGATGCATAAACTGCCCATTAAGGAGGTTGAAGTGAGAAGAGTGGTGTTTGAGGATACTAGTCCTCCGGTTAGCATGCATAAAAATGTTGCACATAGGGAAGTTCAAGAGAATGTCCATTCACATTAGTTTGCACATGTTCCTGTTCAGCAACCATTGAGACGTTCTGCACGTGTCTCATATCCACCTGATAGATATGTTCCAGGTTTATATTTGTTATGCTAATAGATGCCGGTGAGCCTTCTTGCTACAAAGAGGCTATGTAGACAGAGGATCATGTCAAGTGGGAGCGTGCCATGAAGAGTGAGTTGGATTCTATTCACAAGAATGGTACTTGGGACTTAGTACCTTTGCCAAAGGGCAGGAAAGCTTTACCATGTAAATGGGTATATAAGCTGAAATTCACATCAGATAGTGCTTCTTCAAAATATAAAGCACGACTTGTTGCAAAGGGTTTTAAGCAATTACATGGTGTTGATTTTGAGGAAATCTTCTCTCCAGTGGTCAAGATGACTACTGTGCGTATGTTGCTTGGATTCGTTGCAATGGAGGACTTAGAGCTAGTCCAAATGGATGTGAAAACAACTTTCTTGCATGGAGATCTTACAGATGAGATCTATATGGAACAACCAGAGGGTTATGTAGTTCCTGGCAAGGAAAGCCTAGTTTGTAAGCTCAAGAAGAGCTTGTATGGACTTAAACAGTCTCCTAGACAATGGTACCAAAAGTTTCATGCTTTTATGAAGTCCCAAGGCTATTCTCGGAGCAATGAGGATCATTGTCTCTACACAAAGAGATGTTCTAATGGCAACTTGATATGCTTGATACTTTACGTCGATGATATGTTGATTGCTGGGAAGTCCTCTTATGATTTGCCAATTCTCAAAAAGAAGTTGAGTCACACATTTGATATAAAGGATTTGGGGGATTCCAAACATATTCTTGGCATGCGCATTACTCGTGATAGGAGTAAAAGATGCATATACTTATCTGGAAGTGACTACATATCCAAAGTACTTCACCGATTCAATATGCAGGGTGGAAAGGCATTGAGTACACCTTTACCCACATATGTGAAATTGAGCAAGGATGACTACCCCAAATCAGATGAGGAAAAGGAATTCATGACCGAAATTCTGTATCAGTCTGCTATTGGTAGTCTCATGTATGCTATGGTAGCTACGAGACCAGACATTGCATTCGTAGTGGGAGTTGTGAGTAGATATATGTCTAATCCTGGCAAGAAACATTGGGAAGCGGTCAAAATGATTTTGCGATATCTACATGGTACTAAGGACAAGTGTTTATGTTTAGGTAGAGGGAAAGCATCCATTATTGGTTACATAGATTTTGACTATGCTGGTTGTGTAGACAATCGTAAGTCTACATCAAGGTACATTTTTCATTTTACTGGAGGTGCTATCTCTTGGAGATCTTGTCTTCAAGAATGTACAACTGTTTCCACCACAGAAGTAGAGTACGTTGCAGCGAGGCATGTAAGGAAGCATTCTGGCTTTCTCGTCTTGCTTGTGATATGGGTTTACCTCAACATGTACCTCACTTGCTGAGTGATAGTCAGAGTGCCATTGCTTTGGCTAAGAATCCGGTATATCATGCAAAGACCAAGCACATTGAGGTGAGTTATCACTTCATTAGAGATTGCTTAGCCACTGAGAGCATTATTCTTGAGAAGGTTTACACTCGAGATAATGCTGCAGATGCTTTGACTAAAGCTCTACCACAGGATAGCTTTCGACACTGTTGTCACTTGATGGGGGTTACTTGATTCTTGATCTTACACAGTCACTTGTATACTGTGTAACGTGCCCATCAGGTGGGAGGTATAGTTTGTATACTTACACTCAGGTATTCTTTATCATTCTTTATTTTTTCTCCCATAGTTACTCTGGCCATATTGGCCTTTAGTCGGAGATTGTTACCGTTAGTGTCCATGTGAAAGGCCAAATGGCCATCGGACACTTCTTTGTATATGTTCTTTAATAAAACATATAGTGGCCTGGTCAGTCACAGAATATAACTTTGATCGCATTTGTAAGACCTAACAAGTATGTCTTCGTGCTCCCTGTGTACTGTGTTTTCTGCGTATTCTACAGCCTCTGTGCAGAGTACGGTGTGCGGCCTCAAGAGCTCAGTTCTCTACTCTGAGCATATCATCGTGGAGCTCTCGCAAAGGAGAGCGTACTGTGGTGCATCGCCATCGAAATACTTCCAGTAGCTCATTAGAAACACCATTAATACCAATGATTTTCCCTTTCTATAGCAAATCAATGACCTTGGTGCGAATATATTTACTAATGGCTTTGCCATGCCATTCTACAGTCTTGGTCAGCAAGGGCGGGAGGGATCTAAGTTCAGCGCACTTTAGAGAATGTGCAAATGCACTCCTTGATGTCGTCAATCCTTAAGACCCAGGACCCTAGGTTGTTCTTAAAGGTGTTAATGACAGCTACTTATACTTTCCATGGAAATAATGGATATTGTCACTATAATCTATTCTCCATTTAAAAGCTTCACATATCTTTTGTAGTCCTATTAGCTCAAACCCACCAAGCACTAATTGACAAACAACTGTAAATTATGACACTTGAACTCTTCATTGTAGATAATCCTGTTTTCTCATTTAAATGACAGCCAATCCTATCCAAACTTTACCTTTCTTATCCAAACTTTACCTTTCTTAGCTTCTAGTTCCATCTTAGTGTTCGGAACAAATATTTGTCTCTTGTCATAGATCTATTCTTTTGAATTTATCTAAGCACACTCAAAAACAGTGGCTTCGATTTCTTAAGCTCCATGCATGCTACTTTTTGTAGGAGGAGACCTAGAGTTTAAAGCATTCTAACAATGGTTCTTGATCATGTGACAAGCTCAAAGGAGTGAGACAAGTGAGGAATCAGAATAGAACGAGGGAATGCAGCACCCCATGCGAACTCGGAGAAGATGAGAATTATAAGGTTCTCTTTAGAAGATGCAATGTTAATGCTGGTGTGGTCCCCCAATTGTGTGATAGAAAAGCATCTTCCAAGCCATGCCTCAACTAAGGCTTGAACCCATTACAAACTAGACGAAGCATAGAAAGAGACACGTGTAAGTTTTGGAAGATCTTGATGGAGTTGTAGGAAATTCCACTCAATGAGGTTTCTTTTTTAAGAGGAAGTTCGGCCAAAGCTTAGTCTCCCTTGTCTTGAATATAATACCCATGGGACCCCCCCTTGTTTTCAATTAAACATGGGTTCGACAACCAAAGAACCACTAAGAAAGAGCTAGTCAAAGGCATGAAGTTTGCAACGGCCCAAAGGCATTACAAATGGATCGATGAACTAACCAAATTGACCCATACATGTCTTGTAGCCGAGAGTGGGGTTGAACTCACAACCTCCACCTCAAGAAGTAGGGGTTCAGCCAAGTCAGGCCATATCCTCAATGGTATCTGCTTTATTATCCCACGTAGCATCCAATCTTCCGACCATGTTGAAGTTTCCCCATGATTTTTAAGCTCATTAATTTTCTTCTCTAGAAAAACAGATGTTATCTCTTGCCTCTTAGGTGAACCCTTGTTATGCGTAGAGATTGAATTAATAATCAGGAAATTCAAAGGAAACTCGTGAATGGGATTTACACTACAAAAAAAGTATCCCTTCTTGACCGAAGATGATACTTAAAAGCAAATTGCACATTATCTATCATATTTGCCATTCAAGTCAATTTATTTACGTACAACGGAGAAAGAGTCAAAGCTATCCTCAATCAGCGCTGTACAATTCTGGGGTGGTGATCAAAATACGCGCTGCACATTAATGTTGCGGTGGTGATGGAAAGTTATTAGATATGGTTTACCTTTTAGGAGTTGGCTATTACGACATCGAGTATGGCTTTTACCAAGGACTGTACATTAATGGAAAAGTAAAATGAAGTACTTCAAGCAGAAACCAGATATTCTCCTTCAACTCAATAGAAAAAAAAGGTGCAACTTGAGAGGAGGGATATGAGCTATTCTTGTTTCAATTAAAGAAAAAAGAAAACTTATTAGTTTTTGTTTAAATTAATAAAGGAAGAAAACTTTTTCTTTTTAAATGGAGGTTAAGCCGAAGTCTAGTCTCTCGCGTTTTAACTTTGGAATTTCAATTGTACATGTGAATGGCATAACACCTTCGGGATTTCCTGTATCCGACAAAGAAAGAGCTAGACAAGAAGACAACTTGATTACAACTAGTTTAACTGATCTAAACTATTACATGTCCAGCCCAAAGTTTGAAACTTGGACTTCCGCCAATTGCACTACCGAACGTGGAGTAAAGAAAGGAAACTTGTTAGCTTTTGAAGGTATTTATTTATTTATTTCTGGTTTGAACTCACAATGAATTGGAATTAGACACACATGAGTGAGGCGCCATCATAAGGGTCTCATCAATGTGTCCGGCCAGATCGAACTTGGCAATCGCTCTCAGAAAATCATTCAACTTCGCAACTTGACAAAAACACATTGAAGTAAACACGTAAGGAGTTAGGTGAGGACATTTTGGGCATTACTTTTAGACATTGATAGGGAGAAATCTGTAGAACTCTGCGGAATAGAGAATCGGATCGCCGATACTGAATATGTTTAAATTGACTAGGTCATGAAGGGAGCAATGGTGTAAGGTTTGTCTCACGTCATTGTTCGGGTGGTTGGGCCTCTCGCCTCTTGATGCAGGGGCAGAGGGTTCAATCCTTGGCAATAACATACAAGGGACATGTGTATCTTGGAAAGATATTGCATCGTTTATCTAGCATTGTGGTAGTTGTGACCGCCGTTTAACGTAGCCTTGTAAATCTCTGTTCTTGTGGGATAAGGAAGGTCCCATGAGTACTATGCCCTTCCTTCCTTGTACAGTTGCAATTTCAAAGTTGAAGCCCGAAGGAGTAGGCCTGGGTTGAACTTCCATTTAGAAAAGAAAAAAATTGTGTAAAGTGTCCATAGTTGAGTGACCTCGTCTATGGACATTGTTAGCTCACACCCGGGGTTACGGGTTGCGAGCTCACTTTGCGTTCAGGCAATCTGGAAGTCCAGGCTATGACACTTCTTTTTTTACTACTAAGGGCTATGCTTACATGGTGAAAGCAGATGAAGACCCTTCTACATATGAAGAGGCAAAAGATAATGAAAATTCAGAGAAAGATATGCAGGAAGAGTATGATGCATTGATGGAAAATGAGGGTTCCTAAACCAAATAGTCAGAAGATCATTTGATGCAAATGGGTCTACAAAACAAAGAGGTATGCAGATGGAAGTGTCTCTTGGTATAAAGCTAGACTTGTTGTGAAAGGGTTTGCTTAGAAATGTGGTATAGACTATGATGAGACCTATAGTGATGTGACAAAGATGACAACCATCAGGACACTCATAGCCATTGCTGCATGTAAAGGTTGGAAACTATGTCAATTAGATGTGAAGGATGCTTTTCTTAATGGTTATATTTCAGATGATGTTTTCATGGAGAAACCACAAGGATTCAAAGATAAAAGGTATTCAAAATATGTATAAAGCATTTTGGTTAGCCATGATGTTGTTTTTGTTGAAGATGCTATTCAGCCATTACTTTCATGTAGGAAGGAGACATCAATAAGCTCTAAAGACATGTATGACATTTTGCTTCCTCTTTTTATAGGTGGATAGTCTACTGTTCGTCCTAATGAGGCAACTTGTCATTTATGCATTACGCGGCCAAATATTTAGTTTGTTATCACACAGATGAGCAGGTTCATGAATTGCCAAGGTGTCAAGGATTAGAAGGTAGCTAATTACATATTTCGCTACTTGAGTGGTACTCGACTACTTGGATTGTTTTATCTAAAGGGGGGGATCACTACCGCTAGATTTACATCCTTTCTCTGACTTTGACTAGGCTACTTGCTGTGGCACTCGTGTGTCCACCTTTTGCTTCGTGATTGGTAGCTTATGTATACCTTGGTTGAGCAAGATCCAACTTAATGTGATTACTTCCAATTGTGAGGCTGAGAATAGGGCAGCTTATAGCCGAGAGTAAGGTTGAACTCACAACCTCTACCTCAAGAAGTAGGGAAGCAGCCAAGTCAATCCATATCCTCAATGGGCTCTGCTTTATTATCCTACGTAGCTTCCAACCTTCCCACCATGTTGAAGTTTCCCCATGATTTTTAATCTCATTAATTTTCTTCTCTAGAAAAACAGATGTTATCTCTTGCCTCCTAGGTGAACTCATGAAATTAATAATCACGAAATTGCAAGGAAACTCATGAATGGGATTTACACTACAAAAAGTATGCCTTCTGGACCAAAGATGATACTTAAAAGCAAATTGCACATTATCTATCATGTTTGGCATTCAAGTCAATATGCTTGTTCTGCTTGTTTTATTACGTACAACGGAGAAAGAGTCAAAGCTATCCTCAGTCAGCGCTGTACAATTCTGGGGTGATGATCAAAATACGCGCTGCACATTGTTGTGGTGGTGACGGAAAGTTATTAGATATGGTTTACCTTTTAGGAGTTGGCTATTACGACATCGAGTATGGCTTTTACCAAGGACTGTACATTAATGGAAAAGTAAAATGAAGTACCTCACGCAGAAATCAGATATTCTCCTTCAAGTCAATAGAAAAAAAGGGTGCAACTTGAGAGGAGGGATATGAGCTATTCTTGTTTCAATTAAAGAAAAAAGGAAACTTATTATTTTTTGTTTAAATTAATAAAAGAAGAAAACCTTTTCTTTTTAAATGGTGGTTCACCCGAAGTCTAGTCTCTCGAGTTTTAACTTTGAAATTTCAATTGTACACGTGATTGAGCATAACACATTCAGGATTCTCTGTATTCCACAAAGTAGGAGTTAAACAATAAGATAACTTGATTACAACTAGTTTAACTCACCTAAGCTATTACATGTCCAGCCTAGAGTTTGAAACCTAGACTTTCGCCTCAAAACACCAAAGCTTGAAACCTAGACTTTTGCCTCAAAACACCAAAGCTCAACCAACGAGTTTGAAACCTAGACTTTCGCCTCAAAACACCAAAGCTTGAAACCTAGACTTTTGCCTCAAAACACCAAAGCTCAACCAACTGCCCTACGAAATGTGAACTAGAGAAAGAAAACTTGTTAGCATTCGAAGGTATTTATTTATTTATTTTTTATTTAAACTCACAATGAATTGGAATTATACACACATGAGTGAGGCGCCATCATAGGGGTCTCATCAATGTGTCCAGCCAGATCGAACTTGGCAATCGCTCTCAGAAATCATTCAACTTCGCAACTTGACAAAAATACATTGAAGTAAACACGTAAGCAGTTAGGTGAGGAGATTTTGGGCATTACTTTTAGACATTGATAGGGAGAAATCTGTAGAACTCTGCAGGGTCAGAAAAACACACTACGCAATAGAGAATCGGATCGCCGATACTGAATATGTTTAAATTGACCAGGTCATGAACGCAGCAATGGTGTAAAGTCTGTCTCACGTTGTTGTCTGGTAGTTGGGTCTCTCGTCTCTTGAAGCAGGGTGAGGGTTCAATCCTCGGCAACAATCGTTTATCCAGCCCCGTGGTAGTTGTGATTGCTATTTAACCTAGCTTTGTAAATTCGTGTGCTTATAGGATAAGGAGGGTGCCATCAGTACTATGCCTTTCTTTGTACAGTTGCAATTTCAAAGTCGAAGTCCCAAGGAGTAGACCTGGTCTGAACTTCCATTTACAAAAAAAAAATGTAAAGTTTGTTGAGGAAAAACCTGAGGCAGAGGTAATGGGGGTAACATTTTGAGTGACCTCGTCTATGGACATTGATAGCTCACACCCGGGGTTACGGGTTGCGAGCTCGCTTTGCGTTCAGGCAATCTGGAAGTCCGGGGCAATCTCATCTTTGCAGATCGCTCCTGAGTACAGCGCCACTTGAGGAGATGAGGAACGGCCTTAGCAATGCGGAGGTCTTTGAACGACAAGCGCGCAACGCGAAAATGCAGGCACTTCTGGTCGCAGCTCTGCACAAGATCTGTGGAGTACTAGGCATCATGGCACTGACTTGGGCCACTGCTGTGCTTCTTGGAGGCTTCGTCGCCGACCTCTCACTCTGGGATTTCTATCTCATCAGCTTCTTGCTTCTGGCGGAATCCGTTCGCCTCTTCATCATCGAGATCGTTATCAAACTGGTTTCGGGCATTCTTTATTGCGAGAAGAGGGATCCCGCTGAGTTCGAATTCACTGACAAACAGCCCGAGCTGGTAAGAAAACTGAATTTTGTGGGGCAAATATTAGGTGGAGGCGTCGCCTTCGTCTCCCTGTCGTTCACATTTTACCGAATCCGCATACGAGGTTCGTCTCGCTTCTCCTCCCGCGACGGCCCTATACACATGATTTCGTCCCTTTGGATTTTCTACGTGATCGTCATCCTCAACTCACTGATAGCCATTCTATCAGTGACGCTTCATCTGCTGTTCCGAAATTTCCAAAGCATTAAGGATACCTCTAGGGGAAATAAACATGCGGACAGTCTGGCAACGTTCTACGATACGATCTACAGGACAGCAGTAGAACATGGCATGACTGCAGGAGGCGAGGTGGATCTCCTAGATTTCGCTTTCCAAAAGATTGCGAACGACCTGAAGAGAAAAATCAGACCTCTTATTGTGAGGACTCTGAACAAAGCAATGATCGCATACATGTACGAAAATAATGGGGTGACCTTGGCATGCGAGTACCTGAGAGGCGACGACCTTTGGAAACGAATCGCAGCAGCGAACTTAGCAGGATTCTGGTCCGAGGAGAGACGAATAGAAACGAAGCAGGAACTTTTCTGGGGTCTGCGTGATCTGATCTTTCGCGAAGGAGATAACGCTTCTGCAAGCCTTAACAGCATAGAGAGGCTGGCAAGACATTTGTCGCCTAGAGAGCTTCAACAGGATAGAGACCTTAGCGGGAGACCCCATCCCTTCCTGGTGGACATTCCCAACGGGGGGAATGTGCTGGATACCATCGTTTCCCTAGTCTTGATGCAAACACGATCCACACTACACTTCAGAGTAAGAGCTTTTGAAGCATGTTGCCTCGACCCGCGAGCTCGAGATCACCTCTACAGGCAAGTCCATCCACATTTTGCACAGCCGGCGGTCAAAGAAAACATCAGCCGCTGCTTACTTCAGGTTGTTATTAATCAAGTGCCAAACACTAATAGAAGGGTCGCCGCGAACGACGAATTCTGGACCATGGTAAGCGATAGCAACTTGGGAAATCTGTGCATTAAACTGGCTGGTGTGCTCTCTCCGCAAAGCTCGAGCGTGCGCATCGTCGCGAGGATCTATTCGGCCAGCGCTCTGTTGTTGTTGCTACAGCACGGCGGTACGACTTATGCACTTCAGGCTGCAGCACTGCTAAAGATGTGGATCCAAGACAGGATTAATCTTCAAGATCGGCATTGCTACTACTGGACGGATGACGTAGTGGCAGCTGAAAAAGTACGCGCGTTGGCGGATCTCCCAGTATTGGACTGGCCTTCGGTAACGGTCAGAGATAAAGAGAAGCCCTGGCATGTTTTGAGCAGACAAGAGATCACAGACATCATAGCAGCTGCTAGAGGTATGCCTTAGGTTGCTCATCCTGTGGGAATGTCGATGAATCATATCTCCTAGAAAGCCCTTCTTCTACTCTTGTTGTATGTCGACTTCTTCGTACAATCCAATTCTCGGTCATCCTACAAATTACAGTCCGTTGTGTTCATTTCTTCGTCCGTGCGATCTGCATTCGTGTTGATTTCTCTGCAAGATTAGAACCTGAAGTAGATTTGCTTGAGCAGCGTCGTGAACAGTGCGTAATGTAGCTGTGTGTGCTCTTGCCCTTTGCACAGTTTGTAGATTCCTCCGTTAATTAATTTTCCTGTTTTCTCAAAAAAAAAAAAAACAGTGCGTAATAAATAATAACTCTTCATTACGATTCATCAGGCTATGTTGAAGACGCCTGATGAATGGTAAGCATGGCTGATTTTCGATTCCGACATTGATGGTCCATGTTGTTATTGTTCGTATACTATGGATGTCATGTATTAGAAACCATGAATTCTATTGTTCGTATACTATGGATGTCATGCTGCGTTGATAGTTTTTGATGTATTAGTAATTCCATGTATTAGTAATTGATGTCCAAAGGCCGTCGGGCTGCTGCGTTGATAGTTTTTGGCGTTTTTAGCCGTATACTATTAGCAACGATAGAAAATTATGGTTAAAACACATGATTGTTGATATATTTAGGTAGTGATGTGTGTGAACACACTAGGACCGCCAGGGCACTTTTTTCCCTCTTTAGGAGGTTTTTTCCCTCGGCTTGTATATACGCCTATTTTCCCTAATGGGCTACTTATCTTTGTACATTCTCTAGTAATACATTCTGTATTATGTGTTGTGCTCCAAGCTTCTTCTTCTTCCTTGTGCTGTTCCCGTGCTTCCGCAGACGTCTAACTCCAACAATTGGTATCGAAGCACGTCCTTGCTTCATCTAGGGCGCCGTCGACACTCCTCCGTTTGTAGTCTCAGAATCGCATGAATTTTGGCGATCTGAGCTCGTTTCGGCCTCCGAACGCACTATCGTAGCGCTTCTGCAGGCTATTTCGTCTTTTTGTGCCAAAGGTATATACCTGTTTTTGTTTGCCAGTTTAAGCATCTCGAAGTCTGCTACAGCTCTAGCACAACTCGTCTGGGCAATTCCATTCAACATTTTGAGATACAGTCGATTTTCTGCATCAAGGTATTTTAGTCACCGGCCATGGCTGAAAGCAGTGATGTATTCCGTATGTTGGCTATTGAGGATAAGTTGGATGGTACCAACTACCCATTATGGGCTTATATGATGCGACATGTATTGGTTGCAAAAGGACTGTGGAACATTGTGCAGGGTGTTGAAAGACGTCCTATTAAACCTGCAACTACAGGTACTACAAATACAGGTGCTCAAGCTGATAAAGATGGTGTCGAAGATGATATTGTGCAGATTCCTGTTCGTGCTGCTGTTTCTGTTGCACCTACTACAGAGCAGATTTGTTGGGATGGCAGAGATGCCCAGGCACATGCATTGATAGCTTTGTCTGTCAAACGTGCCATTATTCCTCATATTCGCTCTTGCAGAACAGCTAAGGATGCTTGGGATACACTTACCACATTGTGCCAAGCTAGGAATGAGGCTCGTGTTGCTTATCTCCGAAAACAGTTGGAGAGTGAGCACATGAATGAAGGTGATTCTATGGACAATTTCCTAACAAAGATCAAAGACTTGAAGGAACAATTGATTTCTGTTGATGAGGTTATACCAGATAGCGCACTTCTGCAGACCATTCTGAATGGTCTTCCTGATTCATATCAGAGTTTTGCTTCTACTCTTCGGTTGATGATGAAAGGCAATCCAAATGCCTTATCATTTGAGGAGTTAGTCTCTGTTCTATTACAAGAAGATCAGTCCAGGCAAAACAGTTCCATTATGCGAGTTGCAGATCAAGCTTTCTTGGCTAGTGAGAAGGGCAAAGGAAAATGAAGCTCTTCTACTGGCAAGCAGAAATCTGCAAACACTCCATAATCGAAGAACCAGGATAAAGATGAGAAGAAATAAAAAAAGCAGAAATTGTTTTGCAAGTATTGTAAAGGAAATGATCATATCATAAAGAACTGTCCAAAACTCGCTGCAAAAGAGGCAAAGAAGAAAGAGGCTGGAATGGTTGTTGCAGAGGCCTCTACACCAAAAAACAGAGTCTGCAAATCATGTGCAGGAAGAAGAATGGGTGTTTACTCCTATCTGCAGTTTTGACCCATCTTCTAATGATCAATGCATGTCTACAGTAGACTTAGATGTTTGGTACTTTGACAGTGGGGTGACCAAACAAATTACCTCGCAGCACAGTTTCTTCTCTTCACTCGAGCTTGCCTCTACAAGGAATACTGTTACATGCGCCAACAGCTCCTCTTATCCTGTTATGGGAGTTGGTAAGATCATTTTGACTACTACTGATGGTAGTTCTTTACTTTGTCAGATGCTTTATTTGTGCCAAGGATCTGCATTAGCCAAAATTGGCTTGGTTGTGAAATTTATTGATGACACATGTACACTTCATGATCTATCAAACGGCGATGCTATTATTGCTTCAGGCATTTTATGTCGTGGGCTGTATAAGCTCATAGACTATGAAAGATCTGTGAATGATTCGGCATATGCAGTTCATGATTCTCAGGCTATGTCAGATGCAATGCTTTGGCATGCACGCTTTGGTCATCTGAATTTTGCTAGTTTGCTACGCCTACAGAAATCTGAAATAATGTCCTCTTTGCCTAAACTTGAGGCACCTAGAAAACATGTTTGTGAGGGATGTATTTGGGGCAAAATGCAGCGTTCATCCTTTCCAAAAGATGGTTCACTTCGAGCTACGTAGAAATTGCAGCTTGTACATAGTGATGTGTGTGGTCCTATGCAGACACCCTCTTTTGGAAATTACCTTTACTTCGTGACTTTCATTGATGATTTTTCCAGGCATGCATGGGTATATCCACTCAAAGCAAAGTCCGAAGTGTTCATGTGCTTTAAACAGTTTTTGGTTTTGGCTAAAAATCTGTCAGCATGTAAAATGGGCACCCTCCGTTCTGATCGAGCGGGGGAATTTATGTCTTCTGATTTTAATGCATTTTTGGCTGAACGTGGGATAAAACACCAGTGTACAGTGTCGTATACACCTCAATAGAATGGAGTTGCTGAACGAAAGAACAGGTCACTCATGGAGATGGCGAGGTGCATGGTCAAGAGTCAGGCTCTACCACATAGTTTTTGGCTTGAGGCTGTCATGTGTGCAGCATGTGTACTAAACAGATGTCCCACTAAAGCGCTGCACTCTCTCACTCCATATGAGGCTTGGCATGACTGTAAGCCATCTGTTGCTCATCTGCATGTTTTTGGTTGTTTGGCATATGCTCTAGTGCCTGAACAACATCGCAGAAAATTGGATGATAAAGCAATAAAATGTATTTTTGTTGGATACAGTTCTGAAAATAAAGGCTATCGTCTGTATCATCGACAGACAAAAGGCATTCTGGTTAGCCGTGATGTTGTTTTTGTGGAAGATGCAATTCAGCCATTGCTTTCATGTACTAAGGAGACATCTGTGAGCTCCAAAGACATGTATGATACTTTGATGCCTCTTTTTAGAAGTGGACAGTCTAGTGCTGGTCCTAATGAGGCAACTTCTCAGCCTTTGCAGGCTTCATATGATGATGAAGATCATTCCATTTTTTATGCAGATTTACATGATGCACTTGTTGATGAGAGAGCTCATATTGAGCAAGCAAAAACCATGCCAAAATGGCTGGTGCAAACTTTGCATGACAGCAAGTTAGATGCACCTTTGTCATATCGTACTGGTTCAGGCTCTCATAGTGCCTCCTTTGCATCAGATTTCTATGATATGGCTGCATCTAGTCTCTATGATGAGAATGAGCATATTTCTTTTGATGAAGCACAGAATTCAGAAAAATTGGATGGCTGTTATGCAATCTGAATATGATGCAATAATGAAGAATGGTACTTGGTCCTTATGTGACTTGCCTCCTGGCAAGAAGGCCATTGGCACTAAGTGGGTATACAAGCTGAAGCGTCAACCGAATGGTATAGTTGACAGGTATAAGGCTAGGCTTGTTGCAAAAGGTTATGCACAGGAAAGAGGCATTGCTTTTGATGAGACCTTTGCACCCACATGTCGTATGACTACTGTTCGGAGCATCTGTGCACTTGCAGCCCATCATGGTTGGAATGTACATCAGTTGGACATTAAAACTACATTTTTGAATGATGATTTGCATGAAGAAGTGTATGTTTTTCAGCCCCATGGCTTTGTGCAGAAAGGGCATGAAAACCAAGTTTGCAGGTTAAAGAAGGCATTATATGGTTTAAAGCAAGCACCATGTGCTTGGTATGAGAAGATACATGCCTATCTGATTGCATATGGTTTTGAGAACAGTCCAACTGAAAGCACCTTATATGTTAAGCGTGCTAATGATGTGCTTCTGATCATTGTTATCTATGTTGATGACATGCTGCTCACTGGTCCTATTGAGATGCATATTGTTGACTTTAAGACTGATTTGCATGCCTCATTTGAGATGTCTGATTTGGGGCATTTGCATCACTATTTGGGCATTCCGTTTATGCACGTTGATGGTGGAATGGCTTTGTGTCAAACGAAATATATTGACAGATTATTGCAGCGTTTTGGCCTTGAAGACTGTAAGCCTATTGCCACTCCTATGGAGATAGGTTTACGATTGAGTCTTCATGATGCTCGAGATGCATTTGATACTGTTCTCTATCAGCAGGCTCTTGGATGCTTTATTTACTTATGCATTACTCGGCCAGATATTCAGTTTGTTGTATCACAGATGAGCAGGTTTATGCTTTGCCCAGGAGTCACGCATTGGAAGGCAGTTAAGCGCATCTTTCGCTACTTGAGTGGTACTCGGCTACTTGGGTTGTTTTATCCCAAGGGGGGATCACTACCGCCAGATTTGCATGCTTTTCCTGACTAAGATTTGGCTGGTTGCTATGACACTCGTGTGTCCACCAGTGGTTTTTTCTTCATGCTTGGTAGCTCATGTATATCTTGGTTGAGCAAGAAGCAGCCTACTGTGGCCACTTCTAGTTGTGAGGCTGAGTATAGGGCAGCTTTCACAGCGACTGTTGAGTGTGTGTGGCTCAGATGCCTTATGGCTGATTTGGGTGTTGGGCAGTCTTCTGCCACCACCATCTTCACTGATAGTCAGAGCGCATTGGTAGTTGCGAGGAACCCTTTGTTCCATGCTTGCACTAAGCACATTGAGGTGCATTATCACTATGTCAGGGAGAGGTTCTCAGCTGGGGAGATCAGCTTGGCATATGTGCCCACGCAGGAGAACATTGCAGACCTTTTCACGAAGGCTCTGCCTAGGGAGAAGTTTGAAGCTTTCCGCAAAGCTTTGGGCTTACTTCCTTTTGTGGAGTGATTTCCACATAGCTTGGCACTTCCTTATACATGAGTGCCAGCTCCTTGTTCACTGCATCACTCCCAGGGGGGATTTGTTGATATATTTAGGTAGTGATGTGTGTGAACACACTAGGACCGTCGGGGCACTTTTTTCCCTCTTTAGGAGGTTTTTTCCCCTGGCTTGTATATACGCCTATTTTCCCTAATGGGATACTTATCTTTGTACATTCTCTAGTAATACATTCTGTATTATGTGTTGTGCTCCAAGCTTCTTCTTCTTCCTTGTGTTATTCGCGTGCTTCCACAGACGTCTAACTCCAACAATGATAAGGTACTATTTTATTAGCGATTCATGTCGAAGGATCCTGATGAATTGTAAGCATTGGCGAATTTTGGACTACCGTATTGATGGTTTTCGGTGTTTCTAGGTGTATATTACCATAAGAATTTGTA